>BSBK01001260.1:327500-557500 GCA_027943335.1 Chamaecyparis obtusa | reverse complement strand
ACTATTTATGAACAATGTTAATCATGCAATGAACTAATTGCCAATTGCTAACTTAACAATGTGTTTCATCAAAGATGAGATTAATGAGAATGAACTATACTAGTTGAACAATTATGCAATTATAAATGAAATAAAATTAACTAAAATAAAACTAACTACTCTATTCTAATAGAGTGTTGCATCACCTCAAGTGGCCCTTGTTTGAGGATTTGCAGCCTCAAATCAACACAATACTTCTTTAACTAAAAGTCACCGTCCACTTGTATTCATCATAATAGGAAGTAAAATAATAGTAAATTGGAACACTAACTAAAATCTAGCACAAGATCTAACACCACATTATCTGTCCAACTAAGTATCTCATATGAGAGCTCCTTACTTTTATAGAAGAAATTTTAAAGAAATAATAACATAAGATTTTAAAGATTTATTACACTTGTCATTTCTTAGAAAGAGATAGAATTATTCTTCAATAGAAAACCATTATGATAGAAATATAAACATGGAACACTAAATTAGATTTGATCATGCATCATGAGGCATGCGACTATATAGGTACATGATTTTTTCTCCTATTTCAATAGTCACCGCTAGTTGAAAAAGCTTAGTCCAAACCATGCATGGAAATAGTGATATCAAGAGCATCATGCTTCATAAAAGATCATTGATTAAGGATTTTACTATTTATTCCTTTGTATTAGTAATTGGTCCATCATCTAAAGCTTTAACTTTTCACAATCTATGGCTGCAAGTTAGGTCATCCATAAGGAGATATACAAACACATCAAATTATCCAAAACATCATATAAATTAGAATTGATGACTACTTCACATAGAGTTATAACTATAATATGTAACATTATATTATGCATATAATAACCATGATAGATCCATCATAATATGTTCAAGTATAACCAATTGTTCATAAATTTTGATAAAATATCATGAAACTAAGCCCAAAATACCCAAAAGGACACTAATTGTGGACTCATCATACCCCCCCACTTAAACTCCTACTTGTCCTTAAGTGGGCCTACTATTGTAATAAAAAACATCAAGCTTATAATCTACAGCATGGGTGCCACCTATACCCTTGGTCATGTAAAAAATTTCCTACCTTTAATTTTCTCCAACCTTTCACAATCTGTAGCAAAGTCCACCAATTGTCCACCTAACTAGTGTGTCATTCGATAAAGGAGTGGTGGTTGAAACTTCAATGGGAGTCAACTATTTTGGGTATCTACTATGACACATATATACTTGATTTCTTATGACTCCAATGCAATACAATTGTAGATGGATTTAGGTTCCTTCTTATTAAGTGATTGGATGAGTTGAGACTACCTTTGCTGACATGCATTCATGCTTTCTTTCTCTTGTACAACAAACAATTTTTTATCCAATTATAGTCTTATAATATGCATTAGTTAACTATTTTTGTAATTGTTCCTATACACATCATATCTACCTATTCATTAATGATTAATTCTATTTTCTTAGCTTCTGCCCCAATGTATAGTGGGTGGCTCTTCTCTCATTCATTGTAGGTTTTTTTAACTCTCCCCTTTTGTTTACATTCTTAAGGTAAGAATCAATTATATTATCTATACATCCCCTATATATAAAAAAGGGTTCCATCTAAAATTATATGGCATAGCTAAATTATGCATGTAGAATTTACACAACTGATCCTACATTTCCTATGGTGCCCTAGAAAAATAGATGAGAAAGGACCTTGGAGAAGTAAAGGGATTAAACCATTGATAGAGGTCTACAACTAAACAACTAATTAGCTAAATTTGTTGTATGTTCTTGGGAGACTTCTAGTTTCTTTATCTCCTCATTCTTTTCTTCTAGCTGCATGTTGTGAGAAAGATGAAGTTTTTCCTTTTCATTAGCCTATTTCTCCTTATTCTATAGGAACTTCAAGTATAACCACCACATCACCATGCCAAAGGTAACTATTATAAGAATGGGAAATGGTTCTAGGATAGCCTCTATTGGAAACTACAATTGAAACAATTATTATATTGTCATTGATATCAAACCTTAACTGGTAAGGTAGTTGCTATCTAGGAGAGTACCATATCTATTGATTGATGAAGAGGATTTGGAAAAGGAGATAACAAGATAACCTAAGGAAAGGTTGATTTATTTGATACTTCAATGGGTACTTGATTAGTTGGAACATTGATAAGATAATGTATTGTTTATCTAAGTAAGAAGAAATATTGGAAAGGTAGGCTTAACCAAGAAAAAGTGAAGATATCTAGTTTAAGCCAAGTGATGTTAGTGTCCACCGATCACTAGTATATATTGAGTAAATATAGTGTTGACCGAACACCAGTAATTGTTGAGAGACAGGAAATTACTGAGAAAAGACTATGTTTTCCGAGGAAGACAGTTTGTAGTGATGACCGAGATACATAGTGATGACCGAGAAGATGAACACAATATTGACTGAGTATCAGTAAATTACATTTGGAGAAATAATTAAGATTCTCAGTCAACATAGTTGAATTCTTGGGATATGTAAAATGTGTTGACATTATTAATGAATTGTATGGAGAATTTAATGCGTGGTAAATCATTTTCTTATGGATTCAAAGAGAATTTTGAAGATGTATCTAGAAGGAAGGATGAAGAACATAATGATGGAAGGATTCAATGAATCTGACCTAAACCTAAGATCTACGGAGGAGATTAAGCAGCAAAAGATTAATCTACCTGATCGAAGAGGTATAAAGGAAAACCTATTTGTGATGTTATTAGGTATGAAGAAGAGGTTAATGTTATTGACTAATAAGTCTACTAAGCAGAAGGCTGAAGGTGAAATTGTGAAGGAGATGAACAAAGTTGTGATTGCTTGAAGTGAATTCTGAGAAGATCACAGATAGAGATGGAAATAGAGATTAGTCAATAAATCAACATACATGTGTGAAGTGGATCTATATTTGCAAAGTGAGTTGTATGATTTTCAGATCAAAAACTATTGTTACTTTCTAACCATTGTATCAGTCTAAATCCTTTAATCAAGGTTGACCTAATAGTCATTGTATAAATCCTTTAATCAAGGTGACATTCTAATGGAATATTCTTAAGTCCTCTAACCAAGCCACTTTTGACAGAGTGTTTTAAATCCTTAAACATGATCACACCTGGTAGTGTGTTTGTAGACCTTTAACAAGGTTGTCTTTTCATGAAGCTCACTTTAGAAGAGTGAAAATCAATAGCATATTACAAAGTGGTTTTTCCTAAATTGGGTTTCCATTATAAATCGTGGTGTTATACTTGTGTACATGTTTTGATGTGAATGTTGTTATATTCTACAATTTAATTACTTTTGGATAGTGGACTGCATGTTATATATTTTTGATATATGCTATAGAAATCAATTTGAATTGCTGATTAGATCTGAGATTGTTGAAGTATTGAAAAGTTCAATTGGTGCATCTAGACATGAGGATAACTGATTCACCCCTCCTCTTAGCTATTCTAAACCATTCTAACAATTGCTATCAGAGATATTGGTGCTTATAGAGAAAATTTTAAAGGTACTTGAAGCTAATGATCAAGATGTATAAAAAGGAGGTACTAAAATTGAACAAAGAGAACTTCCCTGTGTGGCAAAGTTTGATGAAATTGCATGTAGCTAGTATTGGTGATTCGACGAAGTACTATGTGGAACATGACTATGTTATACCTATTGCACCTTTGACTGTCGAGGAGATGAAAGAAAAAACAAAACACAATCAATCAATGTTGGAGATTGCATTTTCCCTAAGCTATCCTAAATTTGAAGATATCAAAGACTGCACTACTGCAAAGAAAATGTGGGATACTCTTGAAACTATCTATGGTGGAGATAAAAATGTATTGATTGCAAAATCTAAAAGTTTGAGATGTAAGTTTGATGTAATGAAAATGCAAGAAGGTAAGAATATTGCTCAGTACTATGGTAGAATTAAGGAGGTAGTGAATGCTATTAGAGGAGCTAATGGAAACATTGATGATGAGAATGTTATTGGTAAAGTATTGAAAGCTTTTCTTCGTATCTATGCTATCATAATTTTTGCAATACAAGAATCAAGATGTAACCCTGGTAATGTTCTAACTTTGGAAAGTCTTGTTGGAAAGCTTACTTCTTTTGAGCTATCTAACTATGATAACTACACTATTCATAATGTTGAATCTGCATTCAAGTCACAAATGGTACTGCATAAGTCTAAGAAGGAAAAATAAAAGTGTTTGAAAAGTGATAGTGATAGTGACACTTCTGATGAGGAACTAGATGATCTTGAGGCACTCATGGCTAGAAGGATACAAAGAGGAATAGGGAAATATAAAGGTAAACTTCCTATAATCTATTTTTCATGTAACAAAGTTGGCCATATTGCAGCAAGATCCTTTGACAGGACTAACAAGGATGAGAGAAGGTAAAGAAAGTACAAAGACAAGAGAAATGAAAAAGATCACTGAAGGTATGGAGAGTACAAAGAAAAAGGTAAGAAATCCTACTATATTGCTGAAGAGGAAACAGATAGTGACACTAGTGAATCTGATGAATGTGATATTGAAGTTGTTTATGTTGTTATGAAAGATGATTATGATGAAGATGAGAAAAATACACTTATTTCTTATGTGAGTAAAGGTGATAAATGGATTATTGATAGTGGTTGCTCACATCACATGACTGGTGATAAAAGTAAATTTGAGACCCTAAATCATTACAAAGGTAGAAGAACTCATTTGATATAAACTCTCCACCTCGGTTAGATCTCAAAAATTTCAAGCTTCTACCTATTTCTTTTTCAAATTTTGCCAAATACCACTTAAACAACTGAAATGCATCAGATTTCTCTTTCAAAAACATTACAGTCATCATCCTTGTGTAGTTATCAACAAACATAATAAAATACTTATCACCACAATAACTTTGTACACCCATAGGTCCACAAAAGTCAATATGAACCAATTCCAAAATATTTTCAGAAGTATATGTCTTGCTCTTAAAACTAGGCTTTTTTCATTTTTTCCAATTGACACTGTTTACACATCACATTATCAGGTTTCTTCAATCTTGGCAAACCTCTAACTTTCTTTTTTTTACTAATAGTTACCAGATTGTCAAAATTCACATGACACAGCCTCTTATGCCATAATCATATATCATCAAATTGTGCAAAAAAACATGTTTCTTCATATAGGTCTAGATAGAACAAGTTACCTCTTGTTTGTTCTCCACTTCCAATTAGTTCACAAGTGGCATCAAATATTTTAGCCTTTTTGTGATGAAATTCCACTAGGTAACCAGTACTGTTTAACTATGCAACACTCAACAAATTATAGTTAAGACCTTCAACCTAATAAGAATTTTCATATGTGATCTTATCAGTCTACTTAATTGATCCTTTACCCCTCACAGGACATGGTGCATCATTACCAAACTTAACAATTTGTTCTGTAATGATAGAGAAATCAAGAGATAGATGTATGCACTGAGAACACCTCCACATATTGGCACAATAGAGAGAAGAAACGGGTCAATTATAGATTGTGCAAGAACACTAATGATTGAAAAGAATGTTGCACAAAAGTACTTGAGAGAAGCTATAAGTACAACTATTTATACCTTAAACCAAGTACAAATCAAGAAAGGTACAAATGCTACACCTTTTGAGTTATGGCATGGTTATGCACCCAATGTGAAGTACTTTAGAGTCTTTGGGAGTAAATTCTATATATTGAAAGACAATAGGAATGGAAAATTTGATACAAAAAGTGATGAAGGCATATTCCTAGGCTATTCCACTTAGAGAAAAGATTATAAGTGTTTGAATTATAACACTAACAAAGTTATGGTAAGTGCAAATGTTAGAGTTGATGAATATGTAGAAAGAATGAATTAGAGTGCAAACAAGAACTTGAAGATTACATATCTTTTGTACATGGAAGAAGGAGAGGTAAGTAATACACCTAAACCAGATGAAGAGTCATGGATAAGTAATGTCGAGAATTAGGAGGATGCTACCGAGAATCAGGAAGGTAATATCAGGCATAAGGTCGAGGATGCTGACAAGAATCAAGAAGGGAATGCCAAGCAATAAGAAGAAGCAGATAACTTGAAACATGAATCTGAAGATCAAGAACAAGGAGGAAAGAAATCTAAACCTACATTGGCACAGTATGTAAGAAGACATCACAAGCCTGAACAAATCATTGGAGATAAAGAGTCTGGAATTTTCACAAGAAGTAAGTTGAAAGATCATACATGCTTATCATGTGAGTTTGAGCCTAAAAATGTAAAAGATTTTTTAGAGAATGATGATTGGATACAAGTCATGAATGAAGAGATTGATCAGATAGAAAAGAATGATACATGGACTCTGGTGCTGAGACTAGAAGACAAGAATGTTATTGGAACAAAATGGGTATTCAGAAACAAGCTAAATGAACATGGAGAGGTCACAAGAAACAAGGCAAGACTGGTATGCAAGGGGTATGCACAAGAAGAAGGAATTGACTATGGAGAGACATTTGCCCATGTTGCAAGATTAGAAGGAGTGAGGAATCTACTTGCATATGTTGCATATAAAGGTTTCAAAGTTTATCAGATGGAGAAAGGTATCTACATTACTCAATCTAAATATGTTAAGGAGATATTAAAAACTTTTGGCATGGAAGACTCCAGATTAGTAAGTACTCCTATGGCCACTAGACATAAGCTATCTAAAACTGATGATACTGATGAAGTGAATCAAACCTTGTATAGATCTATGATTGGAAAGCTATAATATGTTGTTCACAATAGGCCAAATATTTCCCTAGTAGTTGGGATTGTGGCAAGATTTTTTGTCAATCCTAAGGAGAATCATATGATGGTAGTGAAAAGAATCTTGAGATATCTGAAAGGAACTAAGGATTATGGATTATACTACAAGAAGATTGAAAATTTTGAATTGAGAGTTTATACTGATGTAAATTGGGCTAGAAATGTTGATGATAGGAAAGGTACAAGTGGTGGAGCATTCTCTCTAGGAAAGAGATTAGTCTCCTGGACAAGCAAGAAATAGAACTACATTTCCAATCTATAGAAGAAGATGAGTATGTAGCAACAATAGTGAATTGTTCAAATTTAGTGTGGATTAAGCAATTGTTAAAAGGAATGAAAGAGGAAATCACTGAGCTGGTTGTTATTTTATGTGATAACACAAGTTCTATTAACATATCAAAGAATCCAGTAATGCACAGAAAGACTAAGCATATTGCTATCAAGTATCATTACTTGAGAGAGCTGGTTCAAGACAAAGAAGTGAGAATGGAATATGTAAATACAAAGGAACAATTAGAAGATATATTCACAAAAGCTTTACCTAAGGATGCTCATGAATATCTTAGAGGTAAACTAGGGGTGATTCCCCTAAGTGAGTTGCCTAGTCAACTAGGACCACTAAATCAAATGTGCTCAACAAAATATTTGACAAATTGATGCAGAAAAGGTCACACTTTAGGAGTTTCCTAGAGTTGTAAGAAGTGAAGCAAAGATGATAATCATTCATAAGAAAGATGACAGAAGAAGAATACAACATACAAAATTGACATGAAGACATCTACATGTGGAAGATGGAAGTGATAGATACAACTTTGTCATTGTTTTCAAAGAGGGAGAGATTCAGATGAAACCATAGAGGGAGAAGATTCAATGAAACCTAAGAGAGAGATATAGAAAAGATTCAGAGGGACTAATTGAGTAAGTGGTCAGACAAAAGAAGTTGTGAATTAGAATGAAGTTAAGGATGTTATAAAACAATCTAATGCATAGATATTTTGGATTGTGTGGTAAATCATGTGTTATTCATGTGGTGTGGCCATCAATGCCAAAGAGGGAGATTGTTGAAAACTACAATTGAAACAATTGTTATATTGTCGTTGATGTCAAACCTTAACTAGTAAGATAGTTGCTATCCAGAAGAGTACCATATCTATTTATTGATGAAGAGGATTTGACAAAGGAGATAATAAGAGAACCTAAGGAAAGGTTGACTTATTTGATACTTCAATGGGTACTTGATTAGTTGGCACATTGATAAGATAATGTATTGTTTATCTAAGTAAGAAGAAAGACTGGAAAGGTAGGCTTAACCAAGGAAAGGTGAAGACATATAGTTTAAGCCATGTGATGTTAGTGTCGACTGAGTGCTAGTATATGCTAGGTAAATCTAGTGTTGACCAAACATTAGTAATTGCTGAGTGACATGAAATTACTAAGAAAAGATAGTGTTTTCCAAGGAAGACAATTTGTAGTGATGATTGAGATATACAGTGATGACCAAGAAGATGAACACAGTATTGACCGAGTATAAGTAAATTACATTTGGAGAAAGAATTAAGATTCCCAGCTGACATAGTTGAATTCTTGGGATATGTAAAATGTGTTGACATTATTAAGAAATTGTATGGAGCATTTAATGCATGGTAAATCATTTTCTTATGGATTCAAAGAGTAGTTTGGAGATGTATCTAGAAGGAAGGATGAATAACATAATGATGGAAGGATTCGATGAATATGACCTAAACCTAAGATCTACTAAGGAGATTAAGAGGTAAACTATTAATCTACCTGATCGAAGAGGTATAAAGGAAAACCTATTTGTGAGGTTATTAGGTATGAAGAAGAGGTTGATGTTATTGAATGATAAGTCTAAGAAGAAGGCTGAAGGTGAAATTGTGAAGAGCTAAACAGAGTTGTGATTGCTTAAAGTGAATTCTGAGCATATCAAAGATGGAGATGGAAATGGAGATCAGTCAGTAAATCAACATACATGTGTGAAGTGGATCTGTATTTGCAAAGTGAGTTGTATTTTTTTCAGATCAGAAACTACTGTTACTTTCTAACCATCTTATCAGTCTAAATCCTTTAATCAAGGTTGACCTAACAGTCATTGTATAAATCCTTTAATAAGGTGACATTCTAATGAAATGTTTTTAAGTCCTCTAACTAGGCCACTTTTGACAAAGTGTTTCAAATCCTTTAACAGGGCCACACCTGACAATGTGTTTGTAAACCTTTAACAGGGTCACACTTGACAGTGTGTTTGTAAACCTTTAACAAGGTTGGCTTTTCACAGAGCTCACTTTAGAAGAGTGAAAATTAGTAGCATGTTACAAAGTGGTTTTTCCCAAATTGAGTTTTCACTATAAATCCTAGTGTTATACTTGTGTGAATTTTTTGATGTGAATGTTGTTATATTCTGTAAGTTAATTACTTTTGGACAGTGGACTGCATGTTATATGTTTATGATATATTCTATAGAGACCGAGTTGAATTGCTGATTAGATATGAGATTGTTGAAGTACTAAAAAATTTAATTGGTACATTTGAACCTAAGGATAATTGATTCACCCCTCCTCTTAGTTATTCTAAACCATTCTAACAACCTCTTCTTTTACAATGCTCTCTTTCCTAACCCCCTTTTTATTAGGTGACATTTTAATCTTTTTTTTTTTAATATTTCACCTTCTTAGAAAGTTTATTTTCTTTAATTCATGATATCTCTAATTGTTCCTATAGAATTTTGATTTTCCTTAGTACTTTATGTGATTCATTCTCATTGATGAGTCCAATTATTGCCTCAATTTTTTAATAATCTTCATATTTTTTTGATGCTCTAACAAACATTTCCAAAACATTTATGACTTATAATTATGTGAACTTATGCTAAGTACAACTAAAGCCACAAAATCTATGGGTTGCTTGAGTGATATGTTTTGCTGACTATTATAAATATAATGCAGTACTTCATATAGTCATTTCAAGCTGTGTTCTAATATTTAAGTAGGAGTTGAAAATGTTGACTGTCATATGTGTATCGAATGTTACTAACCTTTTAGGTAAACAAGTAGTGTGAAGACTGGCGCAACTACATTAAAGAAGGAGCGTTAGAAGACCAACCATGGTGGGAGAATCCAACACAATTCTGATGGATATGTCACACTTTGAAGGAGTTGCTATTCCAAAGAATATAGGGAATCAGTCTTGCTATATTTCTTCAGAACTATTATTCTGTTGTCAACATAATTGTATTATGTCGTGGTTGTTTTATCTCCTCCATATTTGGCAAGGTTTAATGAGACTTTTCTGTTATATTTTCAATAAGCATCAATCCTTGATATAAAGAGGTTTTGACTGATTTAGTAGGTAATAAGAAAAGATAGAATTATGTATTTAGTACAGTGGAAGTTGCTCTATTTTTTTCTTCATGAGTTATTCAGTTGTTATGTAACCAGTAAGAAGGATTTAATGGAAGAGTGATTTTGGATTATTTCTTGTGTTGAGTAGTTTGCAGAAACCAACCAAGGGGGCCCACTTGGAAGGTGGATTAGATTAAGTTAGAATAGATTTGCTTCCTATACTTTTCCTATTTTCAAATAGAGTTACTATTTTACTCCTGCAGCATTGCCACTGTGGTTGTTCCTGCAACATTTGCAGAGATGGGTATAGTGAATGTTTTGAGTTGTTAGACATGCTTAGATTCATTTCATAAGTTTTCTATAGTAATTCCATTCAATAGTCAAGTGTGTTTACTTTCCTATAGCAATAGCATACATTTCTTTCATGCATTTTATCTTCCTACAGCATAGGTGTTATAACTCCTAAAGGAACTTAGTGCACAAACTGTGCTGTCCCATTTCAAGTCTATGTCCCTGGGTTGACAATCTAAATGCATTTAATGATGGGAATAGGTAATCCTTAGCATAGATATATTACCCTTAAGAGAGACAATGGAATGATTATCTTTACCTATTGTGAGACTGTTCATTTTTGGCACTGCTACCAGGGATGGTGTCAAACTAGGAACCTTAATGAGTCATTTATTTTTTTAGATTAGTTTCCTATTTTTAGTCAATACCAAGAAGTTGTGAGCTTGCTTCACAAGTCATCAAATTACTTTCATGCATCGAAGAAGGCAAGATGTTCATGATAGATTTCTTCCAAAAGAACTTGTTAAACTGAAAGAAGAGTTTGAAGAACTTGAGTTACCATTTCTTGATGCTAGTCTTGAGTTTGTTGCATCATTTTCAACAGAAGAAGACACCCAAGAAAAATTTGACCTCCATCCTTTTGTAGAAATATTAGCCAGTTTCCATAATAATCCTACTCCAGGACCACCTATTGCTCAAAATCCTCCAGTCAAAAATACTTTCTAGCCATAGTTTCAATATCCAACACCTCCAGTAATGATAGCTCCTACATTTTGATTTCCAATTTGAAGTCTTATCAACAATCCTAACCTCAAGAACATACCTACTTTAGTGCTTCCAAAGTTCTATGGACTTATTACGGAGGATCTTGGCACCTTTTTGTTTGAATTTGACATATTGTGTCAAAGTTTTGACTATAATACTAACAGTCATAAGCTTAAGTTGTTCCCAACAACACTGAAGGAGTCAGCTCTTAGATGGTTCATAGGCTTAGGAGCGAATGCAATAGCTAATTGGGATGGAATGAGAGATTTGTTTCTAAGAAAGTATAAGGAATACTGTAAGGGAAGTGATTCAAAAGGAGATGACATCTTCCATATGTCACAAAGGGAAGATGAGACATTAGAGGACTACATATCACACTTCTTATTTAATTTACAAAAGAACCCACAACATGCATTGCAAGAGGATTCACAGAAGCTGATTTTTCTAAGAGGAGTGAATGAAAATTGTCTTGAAGCTCTGGACCTCATGGCTAGAGGTGATATATGTCAGTCTTCCTAGGATGACCTTCAGAAGATTTGTATGAACTATTCTAGAGAAATAGTCAAGAAAGGAAGGGGATTTCTCTCAATGATGGCTAAAGGAAGTGGCTTTGGTATTTCAAAGATGGAGATTTCAAACCTGTTGTCAGAATTCAAGCAAGACATCATAAATGATGTTGCTATGCCACTGGACATGATGACCACCAAGAAGAAACATGCAGATGTAGAGGCACAACTGGCTGAATACTATCCTCATTGCCGCAAACAAAAGAAGGATTATCAATGCAAATTGGTCGCAAACCTGGAGAATCAGCATCTTCCAACTGAATACTTGAAGGTAGAAGGAGAGGAAGAGAAATTATTCTTTGTTGCTCAACATCGGCCATGGGCCATGAGACAAGGTATGCCTCAAGACCCATTACAAATTTCAAGTCCTTATAATAGTCAGTGGCAAAACCAAAATGTCCAAAGTCCTCCACAGTATAATCAACCCACTTGTAATAATGCTTGGCCAAATAATAAATAGAATCAATGGTATCCTCCACAACAACCCCAATGGTCACAATTTCCAAACCAATGGCAACAACCACAAGGGAATTGGCAGCCCACTAACTAGTGGAGAGGACCTCAGCAATGGCCTAATACAAATCCTAGATATCCACCTCTACCACCTCCAAAAAATATATTATGAATGAATGTTGAATGCTTGGTAGTCATTCAGTAGCAGTTGTTATTGCATTCATGACTATGATTGTCATTGATGTCAACACAGTGATCTTCTGAAGACTTTCAGAGAAGCAGACAGTGTTTTGATTAGCGCACGTGGGATATTGTAGTTGGAGATATGTGATGTTGAGGTTATACTCTTTGATATGTTATATGTCTATGGTTAAGAGCATAGATAGTAATTATTTTATTCATGAAAGTTATGAGCATTTTGGTGGAAGCAGTATTCAGGCAGTCTTCTTGAGTAGCGGTTTTTGGAAATCAGATGATATCTCCTAATCGGGATGGAATCTAGTTTTGTGCAGTTAAAGGGAAGTTTGAGACACATTTTTAGTGACATGGTTCATAGTGAAAACTTTAAGGTCATGTGAGTGAAGAGTTATTGTATTTGGAAGCTGACAGTTTTGTGTAATTTTGATGTAGTGTGTGGTAACTTTTATTTTGTAATTGTGTGCCGACTCATTTGTAATTATTTGAGTGTGGTATAAAGTAAGGAATGTTTTTCCTTATTAATATGAGAAAGGAATTTTAGCATGGTATGATTGAATATGAATGTATGCATGAAGTGAAGAAGAGAGCCTATGAAGTTGTGAAAGTGAAATTGTGAAGGAAGACATGCAAAGTACAGAGATCTGAAAGTGAGATCTAGTGTAGTAGTGAGTGTGGTTTGGCATAGTGAGGAGGTAACATATTTGATATTATTCTACTAAATAATCTTAAGGTCATTTGGATAGTGTGTTTAGTGATCTTACCCTAAAGCTGTTTGGGCAGTGGGTCCTTCTGTCTTCCATAGCTCTTAACAGGGTTATAATCTTCTAACAGGGATTCAAAATCTCCTAACAGGGATTTATATGTACTGAATGTATTTCATAAGACTCCTAACAGAGTCCATCCTTTCATAAGGAATATTCATATTAGTGCATCTTTTTTGGGTATCATTCCCACCAGGGTTTACTCTTTGATCAAGAGGTTCCTTAGTCAACATATCTTGTGTTATTGTGTCATTGTGTATGAATATATTTCTATGGTTGGTAATTGTTTTTTGTACATGGTTAAATGCTGTTGAAGTTGATAAAAGTTATAATTATTTGATAACTAATTCACCCCCCCTCTTAGTTATCTTGGTGGACTTTACTTTCTAACAATTGGTATCAGAGCAACAGGTCCTTGAAAGGAAAGTTTAATAGCTTAAGGAGATCCATGGAAACTTTCAGGAAAGAAAGCCCTAAGTTTGATGGAGTGAATTTTGACAGATGGAAAGAAAAGATGAAGACACATCTACTATGTTTAGGACCATGTTATTAGTTGATTACAAAGAATGATAGGACTATCATTGAAGAAGATAATCTTGAATCAAGTTCAAAAGATGAGGTAGATCTATTCATGTGTAACATACTTGCAAGAGAAGCACTTTTGATAGCACTTCTTGAGAATGAATATAGTTAGGTAAAATGTTTTAAAAAATCTCATGAAATTTGGAAAGCTTTACAATCTACTTTTGAAGGTGATGAACATGCAAAGAGAGCTAGATTACATAATTGGATATGTGCATTTGAGGATATTAGAATGATGGAAGATGAATATGTTAGAAGCTATATTGGTAGAATGTCAGAAATTGTTGCAGGGATAAAATCTTGTGGAGGATCAAAGATAGAGAATGAAGTGATATGGAAAATTGTAAGGACATTGATTCCTATATTTAAGCAGACAACATAGATGATTGAACAAATTATACCTTGTACTACAAACTTTACAAGAGAGACTCTTCTTGGAAGATTGGAAGTAGCAGAAATGAACCTGAGGGTATCAGGAGACTTACCTAGAATGGAGACAACATTTAGTGCTCTTAGTGTTCATCCTACTTTGTGAAGAAGTACCAATGTGAGTGGAGATTATGCCAGCAACAGATCTAGAAATGAAGAAGACAAGAAGATTGAAGAAGGAATTGCCTTGCTTGTGAAAAGAGAACCAGATGGTAAGAAAATTTTTAAATGTTGGACTTGTCAAGAATATGGTCATTTTACATCTAAATGTCCTAAGAGAGTTAAGAAGTATAGAAATAATTTCAAGCCTAGAAGATCTAAGGAATGTTATTATGCTAATGATGAAGATCTTGAAGCTAGTATTGAAAGAACTTTGAGTGAAAGTGATACTAAGAATAATGATGAAATAGGATTTATAGCAATTAAAGAAGAGAATCCTAAATCTGATGTTAAGGAAGAAAAAGCCTTAGTTTCCCATGTTGAAAAGAAAGCTGATTGGATTATAGACAATGGTTGTTCACATCATATGACTGGAGATATGAAAAATTTCATAAAGTTTAACAATAATGATGGAGGAGTTGTTAGAGTTGGTAACAATGCACCTTGTTTGATTAAAGGTATAGGATCTATTACTCTTGATGGAAAGACTAATACTGATGATGTTTACTTTGTTGATGGATTGAAACATAATATTTTGAGTGTTGGACAGTTAGTTGATAAGGGATATCAAGTTTGGTTTACTAAGAAAAATTGTGTGATAAAAGATAAAGATGGAAATCTAATTGGAACTGGATCTAGAACCATAGGTAATATATTTCAATTGAATCCTACTGAGATGACATGTTTGATTACTAAGATTGATGATAGTTGGTTATGGCATAGAAGGTTTTGTCATATAAACTTTGATAACATTGTGAAAGTAAGTACTACACTTGCAGTAAGGGATTTGCCTAAAATTATGAAGCCTACTAACATGATTTGCAAAGAATGTGTGATGGCTAAGTAGAAGAGAAGTTCATTTCCTAGTAAGAAGTTCACATCGACAGAGAACTTTGAGATTATTCATACAGACTTGAGCAATCCTACCAAGACTAGAGGATTCTATGGAGAAAGGTATTTTATGATTCTTGTTGATGATTTTACAAGAATGATGTGGATTGCATTTCTAAAAGAAAAATCTGAAGCATTTGATAAGTTTAAGATCATTAAGAATAAAGTTGAGAATGAATCTGGAATGAAGATTAAATGTTTGAGATCTGATAGAGGTGGTGAATTTACTTCTAGAGAGTTTAACACTTTTTGTGAAGTGAATGGTATTAAGAGATAGTTTTAAGCCCCTAGAACACCTAAACAAAATGGTATTATAGAAAGAAGAAATAGGTCAGTAACTGAAGTAGCAAGACCTATGTTATTTGAGAATGATTTGGTGAAGACATTCTGGAGAGAAGAAGTGAATACAATAGTATATACAATGAATAGAGTACAAATTAGAGTAGACACATACAAGACACCTTATGAATTATGGTTTGGACATGCACCCTCAGTTAAGTATTTTAGAATTTTTGGAAGCAAATGTTATATAAAGAGAGATGGTGATATTGGAAAGTTTGATCCTAGAAGTGATGAAGGAATTTTTCTTGGATATTCTTTGAAAAGCAAAGCATATAGATGTTACAATAAGAGAACTAAAACTATTGTTGAGAGCGCAAATGTTAAAGTTGATGAGAAGTTCAAAATTCAGGAAAGAATGCTTGATTATGAATCTGATGAAGAAGCTCATCCTCAGCCTAATACTGAGTCTCCTAAATTATTCTATGAGACTGATAGTGAATTATTGAATGAGAGTCCTGCAAAAGAAACCAGAGAGGAATCTAGAGAAGAATCTACAATTGAAACAATATCTGTGACTATGACACCGAATAGGTATCTATCAAGACATCATCCTGTTGAACAAGTTATTGGAAGTTTGGATAGAGGAGTTCTGACTCGTAATAAGGTACATTTATGTTTGATTTCTCGAATTGAACCTAAATCTACTAGAGAAGCTTGTGAAGATGAACATTGGATTAATGCTATGAAAGAAGAACTAGATCAGATTGAAAAGAACAAGACATGGGAATTGGTCCCTAGACCTAAAGACAAGAATGTGATTGGAACTAAATGGGTATTCAGAAACAAGATGAATGAAGAAGGAGAAGTGGTAAGAAACAAAGCAAGATTGGTATGTAAGGGATACTCATAGAAAGAAGGAATTGACTATGAAGAAACTTTTGCACCAATAGCAAGACTTGAAGCAGTAAGAATGTTTTTGGCTTATGCATCTTCTAAGAAATTTAAAGTGTATCAGATGGATGTGAAGTTTGCATTTCTGAATGGTGAATTGGAAGAAGTCTACATTGAGCAGCCTGAAGGTTTTCCTTTGACTCAAGAAAGAGATATGGTATGTAAACTGAAGAAAGCATTATATGGACTAAAGCAAGCACCTAGAACTTGGTATGCTAGACCGGATAAGTATTTTTTGAAATTGGGATTTACTAAAGGAACAACTGATAGCAATCTATACACAAAAGAAATTGAAAATGGTTTGTTGGTTATAGTTATTTTTGTTGATGACATTATCTTTGGAGGAGAAGATGAAGCTAGTGACAAATTTGCTGATGAAATGAAGACTGAATTTTAAATGAGTATGATTGGTGAGATGAAATACTTTTTGGGATTACAAATAACATAGAATAATGATGGTATCTTTGTATGTCAGACAAAGTACTTGAATGATTTATTAAAAAGATTTGGAATGGAGAACTATAAACTAGTTGGAACACCTATGGTTACAGGACACAAACTATCTAGCAAAGATGAAACATCGACAGTTGAGCAGAAGAAATAGAGATCCATGATTGGAGGATTGTAGTACTTAACACACACTAGACTGGATATACAACATTTAGTTGGAATGGTAGCAAGATTTCAAGCTGAACCTAGAGAGTCACATTATGCAACAGTAAAGAGGATACTGAGATATTTAAGAGGCACAATGGACTATGGATTGTGGTATGAAAAATTTGATGATTTGATCCTATGTGCATATACAGATGCTGATTGGGGAGGTAGTGTTGATGACAAGAAAAGCACTAGTGTGGAGCCTTTTTTCTTGGAGGAAGATTAGTTTCTTGGCTAAGCAAGAAGTAGAATTGTATTTCACAGAGCATAGCAAAAGTAGAGTATGTAGCAGCAGCAAACAATTGTAACCGGATAATTTGGATGAAGAAAATGCTAAAGGATATTGGAATTAAGTTTGTTGAGCCTATTGTCATTCATTGTCATAACACCAACATAGTTAGTATGTCTAAGAATCCTATACTACATTCTAAGACAAAGCATATAGAGATCAAATATCATGTTGTAAGAGATAAAGTTGCTGAGAAAGAAGTCAGACTGGAGTACATAAGCACAAAGGAATAAATAACAGACATATTTACTAAGCCTTTGCCTGAGGATACATTTGAGTATCTAAGAGGTATGCTTGGGGTTATGCCCCAACCTACTTTTGAGTAATGATACAGTTTGTTGCATTCGTCCAGTGGTATATGAGCCCTATCTTTCTTCTGGATTGGATGTTGGTACTTCCTCTATGGGGGAGTATGTGTATCTGAGCTGAGTCATGAGGACTCTTGTGAATGTATTTTCTGAACAATGTCTTTTGAAATTGAGTTATTGTTGACATAGTGATGAAATTTCTATCATTGATGTCAATGGGGGAGAAGTGTACATGAAAAACCACTTGTACCATCTATTGGAGAGAACTGAATAGGAAAACAAAGCAAGATTTTATTTGATGGATGTTTGTCAGAGAAGCAGTGTTGCAATATTGGATTTTTGGAACATTGGATGTTTTTCATCTATGTTGCCATCAATGCCAATGGGGGAGATTGTTAGGAATGAATGCTGAATGCTTGGCAGTTATTTAGTAGTAGTTGTTTTTGCATTCATGACTATGATTGTCATTGATGTCAACACAGTGATCTTCTGGAGACTTGCAGAGAAGCAAACAGTGTTTTGATTAGCGCACATGGGATATTGCAGTTGGAGATATGTGATGTTGAGGTTATACTCTTTGATATGTTATATGTCTATGGTTAAGAGCACAGATAGTAATTATTTTATTCATGAAAGTTATGAGCATTTTGGTGGAAGCAATATTCAGGCAGTGTTCCTGAGTAGCAGTTTTTGGAAATCGGACGATATCTCCTAATTGGGATGGAATCTAGTTTTGCATAGTTAAAGGGAAGTTTGAGACACATTTTTAGTGATGTGGTTCATAGTGAAAACTTTGAGGTCACACGAGTGAAGAGTTATTGTATCTGGAAGCTGATAGTTTTATGTAATTTTGATGTAGCGTGTGGTAACTTTTATTTTGTAATTGTGTGCCGACTCATTTGTAATTATTTGAGTGTGGTATAAAGAAAGGAATTTTTTTCCTTGTTGATATGAGAAAGGAATGTGAGCATGGTATGATTGAATGTGAATGTATGCATGAAGTGAAGAAGAGAGCCTATGAAGTTGTGAAAGTGAAATTGTGAAGGAAGACATGCGAAGTACATAGATCTGAAAGTGAGATCTGGTGTAGCAATGAGTGCGGTTTGGCATAGTGAGGAGGTAACATATTTGATATTATTCTACTGAATAATCTTAAGGTCATTTGGACAGTGTGTTCAGTGATCTTACCCTAAACTTGTTTGGGCAGTGGGTCCTTCTGTCTTCCATAACTCCTAACAGGGTTAGAATCTTCTAACAAGGATTCAAAATCTCCTAATAAGGATTTATATGTACTGAATGTATTTCATAAGACTCCTAAAAGAGTCCATCCTTTCACAAGGAATATTCATATTAGTGCATCTTTTGTGGGCATCATTCCCACCAGGGTTTACTCTTTGATCAAGAGGTTCCCTAGTCAACATATCTTGTGTTATTGTGTCATTGTGTATGTATATCTTTCTATGGTTGGTAATTATATTGCTTACATGGTTAAATGCTATTAAAGTTGATTAAAGTTATAATTATTTGATAACTGATTCACTCCCCCCCTCTCAGTTATCTTGGTGGACTTTACTTTCTAACAATATACCTACAATAATGCCACCACCTCCAAATGCATGTCCTTAAAAGCAGACATAATTACCCGCTCAACCTCAACCGAATCCCAACAGTCAATAGCCACAACAAAAAATGTATGCTACTAATGCTCAATAGTACCCTTCCTATGCACTTGATATAGTTGATATACACTTAAGATCGGGTACTACCTTGCTGGCACCTGAACCACCCCTTATCACTGAAGTGCCAGACCTTCGTGCAGCATTAGTACCAATTCTAGAGAATGATTTGCCAAATACTATTGCATCAAAAAATGTTCCCAACTTAGCTAATGCTCAAACATCAGTTAAACCATCATTTCCTCAAAGGCTCACCATGGATAAGCCCATACCAAAAGAAGACCAACTATTTGATATCATTGACCAGCATAAGAACATGCATGTCTAGATTCCACTGTTTCAGGCAATAAAAGATGTTCCAATTTATGGAAAAGTAATAAAAGAAGCTTGTATCAAAAAGATTGGAAGAAAGAAAAAAGGATCCTGCAACAGTTCATGTTATCAAACAATTGGTTGATATCATGCTAGGAAAACTGGTAATACCAAAATATTCAGATCTAGGGAGTCCAGTTGTGAATATCATCATTAATGGCCAGTCTGTCAAAAATGCATTAATAGACTTAGGTGCTGCCATTAATGTAATGACTAAGGATACTATGAATAAATTGAGCATTGAAGGGTTGAGAGCTACTCCAAAAGTATTGTAATTAGCAGATAGCTTTATTGTTACCCCTGATGGAATGATAGAAGACATAATAGTTGCCTTAGATTCTTGGGAGTACCCTATTGATTTCATGATCCTCTTAGTAAAGGTCAATCTTGTTAGTTACCTTGTTATTCTAGGACATCCATGGTTAGCAACAACTAATGCAAACATAAGTTTTAGATCAGGAAACATGACAATTTCATAAGGCAAGCCACTAAGAAACTAGCATTGTATCCTCCAGCTCAACCGCAACCAGATTTGAGTACACGTATATGGCCAGACTTAGGAGATGGGGAAGAAGAACTGAATTATGTGGTTCAACTCATGATGTTACATAGGCAATCCTTTCTAAAGATGCAAGAGGAAGATGAAGTCATTCAAAGCATTCTTAATAATGACTGTGTTGTAATTAAAGATGTATCTGAGAGTTTTGTGTTAGAGTTAAGTACATATGAAGATAATTTTGAGAACTATGTAAAACCTTCAGAACCTAATATTATCCACCAGTTGCTACCTAGTGAAGTAAACACAAGTCATATCCCTAAAGTATCCATGCTTGACCTTACAACTACTATTGAGCTTTCTAAGGGTCATAATCTACTTGTGAATAATAAGTTGCCTTCACAACAAATGGACCAACTAACCAAACTACTACAAACACATGAGAAATCCTTTGCATGGGACTATGGGGACATGAAGGGATTAAACCCTACACTATGTACTCACAAGATATATATCAATGAAGGAAGCCTACCCCTTCGTCAACCTCAAAGAAGGATTAACCCAACATTAAGGGAGATAGTCAAAACTGAATTGCAAAAGCTATTAGATGTTGGCTTTATATATCCTATATCTGATAGTAAATGGGTATCACCTCTAGTTATAGTACCCAAAAAGGGGGGTAAATGGAGAATTTTTGTGGATTACAGGGAGTTAAACAAAGCTACCAAGAAAGATCACTTCCCATTACCATTCATTGACCAAGTACTTGATACTTTTGCTGGTAAGAAGTATTTTTGCTTTCTTGATGGATATAGTGGATACAATCAAATAACTATTGCTCTAGAGGATCAGGAGAAGACTATGTTCACATGTCCATGGGGTACATATGCATATTCAGTTCTACCTTTTGGGTTGTGTAATGCTCCAACAACATTTCAAAGAGCTGTAATTAGTATTTTTTCTGACATATCACATGACTGTATGGAGATATATATGGATGACTTTACAACATTTGGAGTGACATTTGAAGAGGCTTTGAAGAATCTTGAAAAGGTACTAATCCGGTGTAAGGAGCATAATCTATCCCTTAATAGTGAGAAATGCTTTATGATGATGTAGGAAGGAGTGGTACTTGGGCATTTCATTTCAGCAACAAGAATTCAAGTGGACCCAGCTAAAGTTGAGGTAATACTTACACTACCTACTCCTACTAAACAAAAATATGTAAGATCTTTTCTAGGACATGCTGGATACTATAGATGCTTTATTCAAAATTTTAGTCAAATTGCTAGTCCTTTGTACACATTGCTTACAAGAGAAGCTGAATTTATTTGGACACAAGCATGTGATGAGTCCTTCTAGTAGTTAAATAAACTCCTAATAAATGCACCAGTCCTAATAGGACCAGATTGGTCTATTCCATTCCACATCCATACAGATGCATCAGATTATGCCATAGGTGTTGTGCTAGGACAAAAGCCTACTAACCTTGAGAATGTAATTTACTATATCAGTAAAAGCCTCCATGGCCCTGAATTGAACTACATAGTTACTGAAAAGGAACTCCTAGCTGTAGTTTATACATTGAACAAATTCTGACACTATGTCACATGCTATCTCATTTTTGTTCACACTAATCACTCAGCAATAAAATATCTGATGAACAAACCTACTATAACAGGCAGACTGGAAAGATGGCTCATACTATTGTAGGAATTTGATATAATAATTGTTGATAAGCCAAGGAAGGCCAATGTAGTTGCTGACTACTTGTCTAGACTATAAAATGTTGATGAAGACACTACTCAGGTTGAAGATACATTTCCAAATTAACACCTGTTCCATATAGCAATAAAAAATCCATGGTATGCAGACATAGCCAATTATCTTGCAACAAATAAGATGCTCCCACATTTTTCTTAGAAAGACAAGAAAAAGCTTGTAGAGAAAAGCTTTCAGTTTTCATGGATAGATAACAATCTATTTTACACTAGTCCATATCATATTATGAGAAGGTGTGTGAGAGAAGATGAAGTATATGATATACTCCACACTTGTCACGATGAGCCTTGTGGAGGTCACTTTGTAGCCAAGAGAATCACCCTGAAAATCTTAACAATAAGATATTATTGGCCTCAATTACACAAAGATGCAACCAGTTATACAAAAAAATGCGATAAATGTCAGAGGATGGGTCATCCAATGAAATCAGATGAGATGCCACTTAATCCATAATTAGTAATGATACCCTTTCATAAGTGGGGTATGGACTTCATTAGACCAATTTTTCCTCCATCAAATGGAAAATCCTACATCTTGGTTTGTACAAATTATCTGACAAAATGGGTCGAAGTGAAAGCTATGCAGGATGCAAGGGATCAAAAAGTAGAAAAATTCTTGTATGAGGAAATTTTTACTAGGTATGGAGTCCCTAGAGAGCTTGTAACAAACCAAGGAGCACAATTCAAATCAAACCTGATCACTAAGCTAATGAAGGAGTATAGCATAAGGCATCAAAAGTCTAGTCCTTATCATCCGCAAGAAAACGGACAAGCAGAGGTGACAAACAAAGAAATAGAGGCTATATTAACAAAGATAGTACAGTTGCATCGCAAGGATTGGAGTAGTAAATTAACAAAAGTAGTCTGGGCTTACCATCCCACATGGAAGAAAACAATAGGGTTCACACCATTTGAATTGGTGTATGGAAAAGAAACAGTGTTGCCCATAGAATTTGAACACAAAACATTGCGCACAACACTTGAGCTAAACATCAATATTCTTGCACCACAAATAGAACATCTCCTCCATCTCAACTCATTGGATGAAATGTGCAAGCCAACATTGGAGAGAACATAGCTAATCCAAAACCAAAGAAAAAGATGGCACGATTCACATATCAAGAACAAGCAATTTCTAGTAGGAGATTAGGCTTTATTATATGATTCCAAATTCAAGGAGAACCCAGGAAAGCTTTAAACCAGATGGCTAGGACCCTATAAAATTCAATATGTCTTTGATAATGGAGCAGTTCAACTGACCACACTTGATCTAGTACAATTTAAGCTCCTTGTCAATGGACACTGCTTGCGCCTGTATCACAAGCCTCAAACCAAAGAAGAATTCTTGAAATAGTTCAACATGCATAGTTTAATAGCCCCTCAGGAAATAGTTCCTACAGCAGAAGGTGAAAGCCTTCCTCTTGCATCATCACCATGACATACATTCGCTAGCACTCATAATAAAACTTCATTTAATGAGGTATACTTCTTCATTCACTTTTCTCTTTTATTCTCACCAACTCATCTCATTCCTATTTCTACCACCCACTCAAACACCATGTCACCCACAATTTCTATTTTCAAATGCTTTCAATAAACTACCATGTTAGCAATCTTATGTGACCACTAGAATTAACACTCTCATCAGCTCACATTTGTGTACGATAACTAATCACCAGGTACAACTTTCTAACTCCTTTCTTTTAGCGCATAGGTTAAATTAATTATATCTAGTACTGCATTAATTATATAATATATGCATTAAGCTAGTTTCCCAACCTTGTGCTCAATTTATCAAGTGAGGACACTTGTTAAACTTTCGTAGGGGGCAGGGGAAGTGTACTAACTTCCAAGTGTTATTCCTAAACTACTCTTGTCACATCCCTATCACATCAGTGTTGTACTTAGGCTACATTCCATTAATTCTTTTAATCCTACACACATTTTCCATACTTTCAAATTCTAATTTCTTGAACTTGACATGATTTTAAAAGGACCATAATTAAATTGTGAGGTAATTCACACTTAAGGTTGTGATGTCCTTTGAAATCAATGACATTATTATTGATCATGTTAAGCATAATGGAGGTAATGTAAGCAAAAAATATCAGCATTTTCAAGAATAGCAATTGGGATTTCAAAAAGAAGGTATTTACAGAGTATAGGGAGACTAAGGATTAGCAGAAAATTGAAGACTGGGCATTGCTAAGATGGGTGGACAATTACAGAGACATGAACCAGTTGTTCATGGTATTTTTCTAGCAGATGTTGAAGTAGTCCACAGATTCAATGCATGCAGCTGGCTTGGCTATTTTCTTCAGCTAATAGAGTTTAATGAGGAGGTTGTAACAAAATTCATGAGCACTTTTGAAGAGGGACAAGAAACTATGTGGGGTTTGATAGTTTTTGCTACTGAAGAGAGAATTACAGAAGTTACAGGGTTACCAATTGTTGGAGAACATTATCCAAATGAGCATGACGCTAGGTCATCTTGAGCTCAATTCTCCAGGCTGGGTGATCCTCTGCTTGAAATTACTGAGTAGGGGTGCATGAGATTGTCGCTTCCACAATCGTTTCCAGAACTGGCTACACACATTATCAGGTATTTAACTTGTGAAGGAAGATTTTTGAACCAGCATGCCCATCATTTCAAATTGATTAGCTATATCAGGCATAATCTTTAGGTCAATATTCCCAATTTTCTTTATAATATGTTAAGCATTAGTGCTGAGGAAATGCAAAAGGGTAATGCAAATTCCATAAGCCACCAGGCCCTAATCAAGCTTTTGGTTGAAAAATCTCTTAGGGATGTTTCTCCCATGTCATGGGTAGAATTTGTCAAATTTAAAACTTTGCAACCATAAGTAAATCCTGTGGCCCAACCTCTAGAAGATGCAGTAGAATCTTCTGGCCCTACTAAAGAAGCAGCTATGAAAGGAAAAGAGCTGAAATTACCCTCAGAAAACCAATTTCCTGAACCTACTCCAGAGAGTAATATACCCACTTATTCCTCAAGAAAAGGAAAATAAAAAGTTGGAAAAGAAATCCCTAACTTAGAAGGTGAAATTTCAAACCCTACAATTCAAATAAATAAAAGAAAATGGTTGAGTCCTATAGTAACTATTCCTGTAGCATCTACTCCTTCAACACATAAGCCAAAAAGGTCTCACCAACCTAAAACTATAGTGGTTGAAGAGGCAATTGCATGTAGAAGCCCTTGCATGTGAGTACAAGTGTGTCCACCTTCCCTTCAAAACCCAACTATTCCAGCACCAAAACCTACTACATAGCCCTCTATTGAATATATTCTTGATGACTCCCCTATGCAGGTAGAACCCCAACATATGGAGGAATCTCCTAATGAGAAAGAACCTAGCAATAGCATACCACAGAATGATCAAGGAATGCCTGAGCCAAGCCCTGATATAATGCAAGAGAGCATTCCTGTGAATGTTCAATCTACTCCTCCTCAACATCCTGTATATTCCAATGTATCCATTATACCCTACCGATCAATGTGGTTCACTGACTACTTTCAGAAGCCTACTAAAGAGAAGAAAAAGAAAGCTCAGGTGCAAGAGTTCCCCTCATCAACAATTTAGTCTGTCCTTTTTCATCTATACAACCATTTTATCTTTCAGAAGACATGGTGGAAGTAGGAAAGAAATCAAATGCAAAGGGAGATATTTGATAAGGATGAGGAAATTGAATCTCTCAAGGAGCAGTTAAAGAAACAAAAACAACAAATGGACAAGGCCCTAAAACTAGCTGACCAGGTCATAGCTTGTAGACCGCCACCTAGGGTATATGATATTTGCTTAAAGGAGAAATTTTTTTTGTTCCAACTTATGATGAAAATCAAGGATATTGATTGTGAATTCAAGTCAGCCCAAGAATTCTATGGTTTGTATCAGACTTTTCCATCATGGAAAAAAAATCTGTTATGTGAGCTCTATTTGCACAATTTTATTATCCCACATGAAATAGAGTGGAATCCTCTGCTCTATATAGGGGACATTCACTTAAGGGCCTTGATGTCATGGATGCATAATGAGATAAACTATGACAAACAACTAAACACTTACAGGGATCTAGAGAAATCTGAGCCTTTTCCATTAAGGGATGACTCACATAAGCCTGATGTTCTGTTGAGGGATTGGCTCAATTTGACTTATGGGAGACCAAAGCTTGAAATCAGGGAGAAAGTATTTGCATTAAGGGATAAAATTTACAGAGATTATCAGACATTGCCCAATTTTATAGCCCAAAGAGCTCTTTCAAGGGTTAGAAGCAGGTGGAATAGATTTCCAAAAGCTTTTAGAAAAGTAGAACCACATAGCCCAATTAATTATGAAGTAGTTTTCCACAGAGTGACTAAATACATGCAGTTGGGATGACAACCCAGAAGGGAATTATGGATTCTTATCCTTCTAGCCACCTGCACTCTTTTGGCCCCTATACGACATCAATACTACTAGATTGGATTAGTTGGTTGAGGAGCATCAAGGAAATCACTTGGAATGCACAAGGGGGTTTTACTACACTTTCAGAAGTGGAAAGAAGGGAAAGATGACTGTCAGTGATTTCAGGACCATAGCCAGGAAATACAACGCTTGAGGACAAGCATTCTATTAGTAGGGGGTAGATAATGAGTCCAATTATTGCCTCAATTTTGTTATAATCTTCATATTTTATTGATTCTCTGACAAACATTTCCAAAACATTTATGAATTATACTTATGTGAGCTTATGCTAAGTACAACTAAAGCCACAAAATCTATGGGTAGCTTAAGTGATATGTTTTGTTGACTATTATAAATATAATGTAGTACTTCATATGGTTATTTCAAGATGTGTTCTAACATTTAAGTAGGAGTTGAAAATGTTGACTTGCATATGTGTACCAAATGTTACTAACCTTTAAGGTAAACAAGGAGCAGTGTGAAGAGTGGCACAACTACATTAAAGAAGGAGCATTAGAAGACCAACCATGGTGGGAGAATCCAACATGGTTTGATGGATATGCCATGCTTTGAAGGATTTTTTGTTCCAGAGAATATAGGGAATCAATCTTGCTATATTTCTTTAGAACTATTATTCTGTTGTCAACAATAATTATATTATGTCACGGTTGTTTTATCTCCTCCATATTTGGTGAGGTTTAATGAGACTTTTCTATTATGTTTTCAATAAGCATCAATCCTTGATATAAAGGGGTTTTGACTGATTTAGTAGGTAATGAGAAAAGATAGAATTATGTATTTAGTATAGTGGAAGTTTCTCTGTTTTGTTCTTCATGAGTTATTCAGTTGTTATGTAACTAGTTAAGAAGGATTTAATGGAAGAGTGATTTTGGATTATTTCTTGTGTTGAGTAGTTAGCAGAAGCCAACCAAGGGGGCCCACTTGGAAGGTGGATTAGATTAAGTTAGAATGGATTTTCTTCCTATACTTTTCCTATTTTCAAGTAGAGTTACTGTTTTGCTCCTGCAACATTTCCACTGTGGTTGTTCCTGCAGCATTTACAGAGATGGGTATAGTGAAAGTTTTGAGTTGTTAGACAGGCTTAGATTCATTTCATAAGTTTTTTGCGGTAATTCCATTCAATAGTCAAGTGTGTTTACTTTCCTATAGCAATAGCATAAATTCCTTTCATACATTTTATCTTCCTGCAACATAGGTGTTATGACTCCTAAAGGAAGTTAGTGCACAAACTGTGATGTCCCATTTCAAGTCTACATCCTTGGGTTGACAATCTAAATGCATTTCATGATGGGAATAGGTAATCCTTAGCATAGATATATTAACCTTAAGAGAGACAATGGCATGATTATCTTTACCTATTGTGAGACTATTCAGTCATCACTGTCATCTATGATAATATTGTGTACACCAAGATGTGGTACACTTCTGTGAATCTTTGCATGCGAGGAGACCCAAGAATGAGCCCTCACAAGTCGACCCACAGCTCTCTCTGTGTGGAGTGCATGGTTTTCCAGGAGGCCCTCAGATACTTATGCAAGTACACCATAGAATGAGAGATTCAAAGAGGAGAAGCAAGAGTGCTAATCTCTGTGAATCTTGTTCTTGCAATGCGACAATGAAAATGTAAATGCAAGCTAAACTAAATGATAACAATGCAATACTTGAAAGTAAATTTAACTATGAAAACAAATAACAATGCAAGATTTAATCTATGGAATTAAATATGAAATTAATCTAAATGAAACTACAAGAGATAAAAATCTATATGCAATAATGGATCTCAAAGCTCTATGAAAACTTGCAGCGTAATAACAATATGAAAATTCGGGGATCCTCAACTGAGAGCGAGAGGGTTCCTTTTATAGGCACAAGTGGAATTGAAGGCAAATCTAGAAGCAATGTGGGATAAATGGAAAAGAGGAAACAAATTTTTTTTTAAGGTTTGTAGGAAATGGAATTTTTATTTTATTTCTTTTATTAATCAATTTGTTTCTTTTTCCATCACAAGAGATATTTGAGAAGATATTTTATTTATTTAATTTAAAAGAAATATCTCTCCTAATAAAATAAAATAAAATAATATAATTTAAAGATAAATATTAATGAAATAAAATAAAACCATTTAATTAAAAATGAATTTTAATTAAATAACCTTATTTTATTTAAGAAATATTTATTTCAAATAAATAATATTATTTTATTTATTTAAAAGGGATTTATTTTTCTTAATTAATTAAATAAAATTAATGAAATATTCAAACCTTAGGAAGAATTGAGATATTTGAAATGGTTACGATTTGATCAAAGAATTTGATTTGAATATGGCAAAGCATTGATTCGGGAATTGATATTTTGACAAATTGAATAAATGGGGCCCAAAGTCTAGGCGACCATTTTAGGGTGCATACATTTGCCCCTCTTTGACTAATGTGAGGTCGACTCAGGATCACATGCAGTCAAAGAATGGAATTGAAGTGTGAGATCGATTTGGGATCACAAAACAACCCAGATGTGTGTTCGATGGATGGGAACACATCAGGACATAGATAAATAGATTGAAAAAGACAAGGCCAACACCTGTGAATAGGTAATTGTCAAGTCTCAAATAAGAGATAGGAATCTCAAGCAAGGTTGCCCAAGAGAAGAAATTGATAAATTTGATAAAGTCAAATCAAGGATTGAAGTTTGGTAGGTACTGCCCCCTCGTGATCGAAATCGAAATGAGATAAAGGAGAAATAGTAAATTGATAAATTTGATCAAATCGAACTAAAGATAAGGTTCTTGATGTAAAATGAAAAATATAAGAATCACATAACCAAGGTAGATCAGCAAGAAAATTATGCCCGTAGGTTGAATTAGAAGAAAAGAAGTGGGGTGAAGGCGAATGGAAGATAGAAGTTTGGAAGAAATGGAAAGAAATGGAGAGAAGAAAGAGAAATTGCCTTGAGAAAGAGGATGCATCAAAATCAATCAACTGTTTAAGATAGGGAATTTTGATTGAGATCATGAAAGAAGATAAGGAAATGAAGAATGTGATCATAGTTGACTGAAAGTCCACAAGAAAGATGAAGGAAACCCTCTCAAACTCATAATGCAGCCTAAAAGTGCAAATTTAACATGAAGCCTAAATATTGCAAGCTACATGAAAATGAAAAGGTGTACTTGCAATAGGGTAACATAGGATTTGTATGTTCATCATTCATTAGAGAATGTAAGAGAACGTATTTTCATCATAGGGCCATTATTATCGGACATCGGACGATCACACAATCATCACTAGTCACAAATACAACTATGAAGATATGAATGTGATTGATAGAGGATTGGAATGTGGAAAGATTCTAACATGAGCATATAAAGATCAAGATGACTGCAATGTTAGCTTACCCAATTTAATGTAGGAAAACCATGCTCGCATCAAGGCATAAACATCTGGATGACCATGAGAATGGTTGTGCAAAAACAGTCAAGGATGATGCCTTAAATCTCCTAAGTGTGTCAAGGAGACAATAAGAGACACTGAAGAGGTTCAAGACAACACCCACAAGTAGAAAGCAAATAAAAACATGCCCCATGCCCCAAGTTCTCTAGCTATGCATCACGGAGAGACTTGTTAAACAAGGACACTCAATGAAAATCAATATTAGTCAGCACACAAAGAAAAGATCATGTCGTATCTCAAGCATTAAGTGTTGCGTTTAAAGTTTTTAAGTGTGTAAACTGATACTAAGTTTCGAGGATAAGGATCGAATGCTTGCTAGTAGGTAAGATCACATGACCAAACTGGATAAGACCAAACTGATAAGTGTTGAAAAACACTTGATGTCGGGGGTTGTGTTGAAAAACACAGTTGGGTTGGTGTTGAAAAACACCGTTTGCGAGGTGTCCTAAAGACAAGCATATCCAAGAGACCAAAGGTAACACAATGATGCCCCTTGGACAAAGACAAAGACCAATTCCAAACCAAGGCAACAAGGACAAGGTATAATGGAGAAAGGCTAAGTGTTGAGGACGCATGCTAAGAAATAGGGGTGCAAAGGCCTCAAGTAGCGCCCGTTTCCAAGTTTTCACCACTTGGAAGAATTTTTTTCAGGACTTTTTATAATTTTTTTATATTTTGGCTACCAAGGTGCCTGTTTCCAGGTTTTCACCAAGGCACTTTTTCTGGTTTTTTTTTTTTTTTTTTGAATTTTTTGATTTTTGAATTTTTTTGGTATTTTTGGAATATATAATTTTTTTGAGATACATCAAAGTGCCTATTGCTAGGTTTTCACTAAGATGATAATTTTTTCAAGACATTTTTTGATTTTTAGAATTTTTTGAGCATCATATATGAATTTTTTTTTGAAATTTTTTTAGGATCAATAAGTATGTACAAAGGATGTCCCCAGATAGAATGGGCATCAAGGATAGAACTTCTTCAGGTGCAAAACATTGATAGGCTCAGGGAGCTGCTCCCCCTTTTCAGTAGATAGTAGATAAGCACCTGTACCAAAAGCTGCTGTGATAATGTAGGGTCCAAGCCAATTAGGTTCAAATTTGCCCTTCTGTTCTCTATTTTGTTGGTTCTTAGGATTCTCTCACAGGACAAGATCGCCTACTTGGAATTCTCTAGGGTGAACCTTTTTGTTGAATGCCTTGGACATCCGCTTTTGGTAGACCCTCATATGGGTAAATGATGCTTTGCGCTTTTCATCTAGAAGTTCCAATTCTTGTAATCTCATGGCGCGATAGTCTTCATCTGTAACTAGACCTTTGAGAGAGACTCTAAGTGATGGAATCTCAACCTCTAAAGGTAACACTGCTTCAGCGCCGTATGTGAGGGCAAAAGGAGTAGCCCCATTTGGAGTACGAATACTCATTCTATAGGCCCACAAGGCCGGGTTTATCTGTAGGTGCCAATCTCTACCATTCTTATGAATTGTTCTATGTAAAATCTTGAGAATGGTTTTATTTGAAGCCTCTGCCTGACCATTTCCTTGCGGGAAGTAAATGGAGGACCAATGTTGCTTTATCTTAAATCTTTGGCAGAGTTGTGTAAGGTCCTTGTTTTTGAATTGACCTCCATTATCAGTGATGATCTCAAATGGCACTCCATATCAATAGATGATATGGTTTAAAATGAATAAAGACACGATCTTGCCTGAGGCAACAGAAAGTGGAACAGCCTCTACCCATTTTGTGAAGTAGTCAGTAGCAGTGATAATGAACTTATGTCCACCTGATGAGTTGGGATGAATCTACCCAAAAAGGTCAAAGGCCCATCGTTGAAATAGCCAGTGAGATATAGAAGGAATTAGCTCCCTACTTGGAGCATGTATCAGGTGTCCATGTTTCTGATATTTTTCACAAGACTTGGCAAAAGCTACCACATCTATCTGCATCGTAGGCCAATAGTACCCCACCCTAAGCAACCTTCAAGCCATGGAAAGACCATTAGAATGTCCCCCACATATGACCTCATGGATGTCAACTAGCACTTGATCAGATTCCTCCTTTTCTAAGCACTTAAGAAGTGTTCCATCTAGACCCCTCTTGTACAAATCACCAGAGATGAGGGAATGGTGAGAGGCATTACGGACAAGGTTTCTTCTTTCAGATCTATTAAATGTGTTGGGGATGATGCCATCACAGAGATATGAGTAAATAGCACCATAGTGAGAGGATTCATGATTGACAAGGGTGCAAATGACATGGTTTTCAGGTGAGTCAAATATGGGATGACATAGCTCTTCCACCAGGAATTCATATTTGGACTCATGTTCTTCTAACTAGAGAAGTGAAGCAAGGGTGGCCATAGCATCAGCTTCTTTGTTCTCAGCCCTAGGGATTTGCTGAAAAGTGACAAAAGTAAAATACTGTCTTAATGAATCAACCATTTTTTTTGTAAGGTATCAACTTGTCATCTTTTGTTTGATATTGCTCACTGACTTGATTAATGATCAACTGAGAATCCCTGTAGATATGTAGTTTTGTGATATTCCACTCTATAGCCATTTTTAGTCCATTTGTTAAAGCCTCATACTTGGCTATGTTGTTTGTGCATGGGAAGAGTAACTTGTAAGATTTGGGAATAGTGTACCCATGTGGAGAGACAAACAACACACCAGCTCCAGAACCGTTTTGCATGTAGGAACCATCAAAGAATAGTTTCCAGGATCTCTCAGTCATGTACATAAGATGTTCATCTGGGAAATTGACTTGAATGGGCATATTATCTTGAATTGGGAAATTATCCAGTTGATCTGCAATAGCCTGGCCTTTGATTGCCTGGCGCTCAATATACTCTATGTCAAATTCAGAAAGAATCATCATCCATTTAGCAAGTCTACCTGTGAGAGCAGCTTTACTGAGCAAGTATTTGAGAGGATCAATTTTTGCTATGAGGTGTATGGTGTGCGCAAGCATATAGTGTCACAATTTTTGAGAAGCAAATACTACTGCAAGGCAAGCTTTTTCAATACTAGTATAATTGACCTCATAAGCAACAAGAGTGCGGCTAATATAATATATGGCCTTTTCTTTCCCTTGTTCATCTAATTGAGCCAACAATGCCCCCAGTGAAGATTCAGTAGCTGAGACATACAAAATAAGAGGTTTTCCTGGAACGGGAGGCATTAAAATGGGAGGACTTGCCAAGTATTCCTTAATTTGATCCATGCTCTTCTGGCAATCCTCATTCCAGATACATTGAACACCTTTATGCAAGTTTTTGTTAAAGGGTTGCGCTCTATCTGCCAATTGTGAAATAAACCTCCTTATGGATTGAAGGTGTCCTTGAATACTCCTCATTTGACTAATATTTTTGGGAGGTGGCATGTCTATAATGGCTTGGACCTTTTCAGGGTCCACTTCTATCCCTTTGGCTAAAATGATGAATCCCAATAATTTTCCAGAAGTAACACCGAATGCACACTTTTTTGGGTTTAGTCTTAGTTGAAATTGTTCCATGCGATCTAGAATTACTTCTAAATCAGCCAGATGTGTTCCTCTTTTCTTAGACTTAGCGAGGGTGTCATCCACATAATCTTCCATATTCTTATGCATCATGTCATGGAAGATGGTTGTCATAGCTCTTTGGTAAGTAGCTCCTACATTTTTCAATCCAAAGGGCATGACATTCCAACAATAAGTACCCCAGGTGCATGTGAATGTAGTCTTTTCCTGATCCTCGGGAGAAATCTTGATTTGATTATACCCAGAAAAACCATCCATTAAGGAATAGATCTCATAGCCCGCTGTCATGTCCACTAGCATGTCTATATTAGGAAGTGGAAAATCATCCTTTGGGCATGCTCTGTTAAGATCTCTAAAATCTGTGCAGATTCAGATGGATTTATCATGTTTAGAAATAGGTACAATGTTGGAAATCCAGTCAGCATAGTCGATGGCTCTAATGAATCCTGCACAAAGGAGCTTTTCTAATTCAGCTTTCACTAAAAGAGCTATATGAGGGTGCATTTTTCTCAACTTTTGTTTGATAGGTTTCACACCTGGAGCTATGGACAAATGATGCATAATGAGATTAGTGTCCAAACCTGGCATGTCTGAATATGTCCATGCAAAATTAATTTTCTTCTTTTGGAGGAACTCAGTGTAGGCTTTCTTTTCTTGAGGTGATAAAGATTTAGCCAAGTGTACAATTTTTGGAGCCGCTTCTGTACCCAGATTAACAGCTTCTGTAGGTTCAACCAATACTGATGATCTATCCTAAAAATAGCTTGGGAGCCTATCAAGTACCTCATCCGTAGGTGCCTCAGAGAGGTTTTCACCTTTGGATATGTCTTTTTTTGTTACTTTTATTGGTTCTGACACCGCCACACAGTGGTTTTCGCCATCAGAACTCTTATTTTTTTTATTTTTATTTTTAATCTTGTGACTAAGGTACTTGATGTCAGGTTCTATCATACTGGTAGCTGATTCACTGGTGGAAGAGACTACAGGTTCAATGGCATTTAGATAGCAGGTGATCTCATAATCATTGTGAAATGTCAAGAGTTGAGGCTCTTAATAACGTTGAGACCAATCAATAAGGCTGGGGTAAATAAGGGGTAGGTTAATGTCTGGTTCAATATTAAGGATATAGGTGGTGTCATCTTTGGTGACCACAGAATTGGAGTCTGTCAAGTATCCCTCTAAGGTGTCTAAATTAGAATTTACCCTATCGAGCGAAGAATCATCTACTAATGTGACACGTGGGTTCCAATCTTCTAATCTGACACATGACTCATCAGTGATGTCAGGTTGAGAAGTATAGGCATGGACAACATCCATATCCAAGTCAACTGTTGCATCTAAGAGTGAATCCCATTCAAACTCATGAGAGTCTATTTCTGAATTATTGTTGGGGCCTCGTGATGTAGAAGCCTCAAGATTTGGAAGAGTTTCCTCTCCTCTAGCAATTTGCTCAATCACAAAATTATTTGAATTATCACCATCTGTTGCAGCTGGGATGGAGACACTATCCATAGTCAATCTTGCATTAATATAGTCACTATCTATCACAGCTAGGATAGGAGGACTATCAATTGTTAGATCTTTGGAATCTCCCCAAAGGAGATTTGTTGAAGGTACCCAATCATCTGTCATGTCTTGTTGATTTGTCAAATCTGGTACATATTCTATATCATCTTCACTATCTTGCCTATCAGGAAAGGGGATAGTGCACTTGTTATTCTTCATAAAGCTGAGGCCAACCGGTTTCTTAGACTTACATCCAAAAAGATCATGATTAAGTGGTTTGGCTCTAGCATCTAACCTATGACTAAGAGGGCCATATCCTGGATAACCCATCTTCTTGACAAAAGTATATCCTCTCCCATTGGACTTAGGAGAGGGGGAGAAATTTCATTGTGCTGGTACTTCTCTTCTTTGTATATCTAATCTCGAATAGCTACTTCCTCTTTTTCATCTTGTATTGGTATTGAGGATTCCACAAACTTGTCAAATAGTGTCATTGCCGAAGAAGACGGTTTCATCTCCTGTGAAGGTTTTCCATAGGACCTAGGGGAAATAGGCATCTGTGCAAAAGAGTCAAGTTGATACCCCCCCATGGCAAGGTCTACTGATTTAAACTTGTCTTGACAGTCTGCTAAAGTTTCTTGATAATCCTCTGCTTCTCGATTAAGAGGGACATGAACATTGGCTGAGATTGAATTGACTGATAAGGTGCTATCCCCTGGTATGCAAATTTCTACTCCATTGTAGGGGAACTTAACACACTGGTGGTAGGTAGATGGCACTTCTTGCATGTCATGAATCCATGGTCTACCCAGTAAAATGTTGTATGCAAGGGGTCTAGTATCAATAATTTGAAACAAGATATCTTTTTCAACTGGGCCAATCCTGACAGGAAGGACAACCAACCCCTTACAACTTTGTTCTGCCTCATCATAGGCCTTTATAGTGATCTTCTTTTTAGTGTCGATTACTTCCTCTGAATAACCCAAAGTTTTTAACAAACTTAAAGTAAAAATATTTAGCCCAGCACCCCCATCTATCAACACGCACCTAACATGGGTTTTATGAATCATTACTTCAATGTGAAGGGCAAGATTGTGTGGATGGCTTAGGGATTTGTCATCATCTTCTGAGAAAGAGAGGTAATGTGGGCTAGTAATGTGATTCACCATGCCTTGAAATTGGTCTATATCTATGTTGTTGGGAACATTTGCTATGCGCAAAGCATCCTCAAGGATCCGTTTATGTCTAGGGGACAACTCTAGGAGCTCCAAGATTGAGATCTGAGCTGGAGTTTTTTGTAACTAATCTACAAGATTGTAGTTTGGTTTAGGTGTAGTGGTAGACTTGGTGACATTCTTGGATGCCACTTGCTTGGATTTATTGGATGGACCTGAACTAGGACCTCTAAGAACAATAGGGCCTTGACTCCTGGTAACAACATTAAGGGCTTGAGAAGATAACCTAGAATGAGGACCTCTCAGCACCACAACAAGTTCTTTGTCAAAGACAGGGGGAGAGTCATAACCATGTGAGTCCTTACTCCTCATCATATTAACACTTGGCTCCACAACTTCAAGCATGTTTACCACATTTTCTGCCACTGTGTAAGTGTAGTTGATTGCAGCCTTGCCATCTTTTGGTTTAGAGGTTTCCCCCTTGTCATACTTAGGCAACGGCTCTTTAAATGCTTTGTGATCAGCATTGGTGTTCAGTCCATCCACCTTAAGCTTTCCATTCTCAATGAGATCTTGGATAATGTGCTTGAGTTTCCAACAATTCTCAATGGTATGCCCAATGCCATTATGAAACGTGCAGAAAGCCTTCTCATCCCACCAATGTGGCTTAATGTCTAGGATGTAATGTTTTGCAGGATCCTGAGGATGTGCCAAGTTGTTAGCAATGAGAGTTTTGAGAACATCCTCATATGAGTCACCCAATTTGGTAAATTGCTGCTTCTCCTTTCTGGGCCTCTCTTGATATCTTGGTGTACTTTCTTGCTGATGAGGTGCATTGAGCTTCATAGCTTGAACTGCACTGGACAAGTGAAGGACACCTTGATCGTTAGGTTGGGGAGAGTCTACAACTCCATCATTGACAACTTGTTTATTCTTGTTCCAATTGTTGTTCTTCCCTTTATCCTTGTTGTTGTGTTGATCATTGTTGCCATTGTTGCTATGTTTGGTCAAAATGCCTTGTTCTTTTAGAACATCCTCAATGCGGCATGCAGTTTCAATCATGGTATCGAAGGAATTGAAGACTATCTTTTTGATCTCATATCTCATTTCAGGCACCAAGTTACTGACAAGTATGTCAATCTTTTCATCCTCATGGATCGTCCTAGGATACTGAGAGCACTATCTTCTCCACCTCTGTAAGAAGGTAACAAAGGGTTCCCCTTGATTTTGTTTCAAGTTGCATAGGTCCAACATAGTAACAGATCTTGATAGATTATATGCGAAGTGTTGAATGGATCTATGAACAAGTTCTCTAAAAGTTTTGACAGGGGGAGTGATATTGGTAAACCATTCCATTGCTTGTCCTTTAAGACTTCTAGGGAATAACCTCATCAAATAGGAGTCATCCTGATGGAATTCAAAGCTCATAGTATAGAACTGGCGCACATGGTCATGTGGATCACCACTGCCATCATATTTATCATATTGAGGGAATTCCACCCTCCTTGGAAAATCCTTCATACTCACACTCTTGTCGAATGGATTAGGAAAAATTGAATCTAGTGAGAATGAGCTCTGAGGTTGCATCATTTTCTCCATCATTTTCTTCATTTGGCGGATTTCTTCCTCTTGAGAGGGATTTTGCTTTTGTATTTTGTTGTCCACATGAAAATTATAAGGGACTCTAGCACCCTTGTTGATTAGACTTTCCAAGAACTTATCTTTGTTTTGTTCCAAATACCTATCTACATACTGTTGGAAGATAGGCTCTTGTTGCATTCGCATAAAGTCTTGAGTATCAAGGTCATAATGTGAGCTACCACCTCCGTATTGGGAACCATGATGTGCATGTTGGGAGTATGGTCTTGAGTTTCTAGGAGGGGTTTGCCTCCTATAGTGAGCATACTGAGAGGCCCTTCTTCCTCTAGGACTAGGAGATCTAGAAGGGGTTCTTGACCGCCTTCTACTTCATGGTGTTCTGGAAGGGGTGGAGGGAGGAGAATTATTTCCACTGTTAGCACCTCTATTGTTGAATTGAGTGTTTAATTGTTGGGCTAACAGCCTATCTTGCTCCTCTTGGAATGCTTTTCTCTCTATGTCCAACAAGGCTCGTTGTTCCTCTTCAAGAAGCCTAAGTTTTTCTTCTTTTGCAGCTCATTCATTTTGTGCAACTTGTTTTTCCTTCTCAATTCTTTGTAGCCTCTCACTTGTATGCCTTGAGGCTGTTTGAAGTGGAGAGTTTGGTCTTGAATGTTTGTACAAATCATTGGTATACGTTGCATTGACATGAGCATCACCAGGTTCATTGTCTTGGTCTTCGTGTTGTGACCATTGGTCTGGGTGAGCTCATCTCTCATGCCTGTCATCTTGTTGATGTGCATCTAGGTACCTAGTGCTGATGGGGGGTGAACTGGGTTGAGCATCATAAGAGGAATTACCAAACAAAATCTTCTCTCTGTGTCTTTCATAGATATCATCAAGGGTTTGATCCATAGCTTCCCTCTCCTACCGAGTCATGGTATAACTCATATCCATACCTGAGTGTGAAGGTGCTGAGGGGGTACTCAAATCACTAAAATGGCTCTTTGGGTCAAACCAGGTGTCAGACTTACTCCTAGGTGACTGGTCAAATATTGGTTCCTTTTCCTTTCTCTTTTGACGAGTCTGAACTGGGGGTAGTTGGTTGAAGACTATCTGAGGTCGCTTTCCTTGGCTAACTTGATATCTTGTTGTTACTAACATGAAAGGGAGAGTTCAGGAAAATAGACAAATCTAGGAAACGTCAATACTAGACTAGGATAGTAAAAGTTCTCTTGTCCGAGAGAAATAGTGAAATAGAACTATTGGAAGTAGGTGCAAACCAATACTGCCACAGAGGTGCTCAATTCTTGGGTGAATACCCTAGCACATATGGATCAGGAGGATGACTTACACAAAGTACTAAATTTGAATGTATGAAAATGGGTGGACAAAGAGATTACTAGCACTCTCCAAGTGTGTTATCAAAGAGTCTGAAAATTTATCTATTTGACAGGAACAATTCCTAATTTGTCAATATCAAGCAAAATTTCTTATGGGATCAAGGATCACTAACTAAGAAGGTCAAGGACACAAGAACCCTAAATACAGAATAGGTCTCTAGAACTGGGACAAGTCATTGAATCGAAGAACTCAGTATTTTAGTTTGTTGTTCATGTTCAAAGATCAAGCAAGTATATCGATGGATTTGTATCAAGCACATAAGACAATAATCAGGGAGTTCAAGCAAGCAATTGTCTTCAAACAATGAGCAAGGGGAAAAGCAACCTTGCACATGAACAAGAATAGTGACTTAGTATGCTACTCCTTAAAGATGCTACTTGTGTATGTTCTTGAGAATGTTTTAGCAGGCACTCAGAACACAACAACATCCTAGCAAGCTATCTAGAAGGATATATATGGCTTTTCTAAAGGGCATCCTTGATATATGCAAGGTACGTGAGGCCCAAATCCATAGATGAGAAGAATCAAAAATCACACAGCCGGGGGGAGACGGTAACCCAAATCTCCTCCTTCACTTCTCAAAGGTATAAAGTTCTTTGAGGCTTAGCCAAGAGTGAAATCTAACTCATTCCCAAGAGAGGTGTCTTTGGATTCACCTCCCGATATTTATACTCCGCCAAAACATGAGAGTTAAGGTCATCCCTTGAGGTGATGAAATCCCCAAGCAGGCCTTCTAAAAATGAAAAAGTAAGTAATTCTCTATCAAAAGGTATTGGAAAGCACTAAAGGTGGAACACTTAACGCTTAGAGCAAATATGAGGTGAGTCCACAAGGTGGAACACTTAACACCTCACACAAGCTACAAACGAGTCCACAACCTAGAAAACAAGTGAGTTCCAGAAAGCACAGAAGGGTTGCCTAGTGGAACAATTAACGCTTATTTGCTATAGACCCCTCCCCTTTAATGTGGTGCTGAGATTGCAACCACAGAGCGGAAATGAGGGGCCAGCGGATTAGCGAGTCCAATAACCCAAAATAGCAATCTAGATCAATCACAAGTAATCTAAGACTACTAATCAATAAGACTGTTTTGATATTTGAAACCAAGAATTACTTAATGTTTAAAAGATAGGCATTCACTTTAAATACAAATTTGCATGAAAGCAAATCTATGTTCATTTATTTCCCATTAAGAGCATAAAAGAAATGTGTTCGAGGAAAGCGTGTAACACTCAAGCTAGACACGAGAGCTTAATTTTATGCCTAAAACCAAATGTTATAGTGATTTTAAGAACGTACCTTAAGTCCAAAGATCTGCAATCCAAAAAATTAAGCACCTGCAAATGCCCACAAGAAAAAGAAAAAAATTAGCTCCTTGCCACAACAAACAAAAAGAAAAATTAAAAATCTAATTTAATTAAAAATAAAAATCTAAAATTAACGAAAATATTAAAATCTAAAAACTAATAAACAAATTTAAAAAAAAAAGACTAATCTAACTAACTAACAAAAGTTAATCTAAAGATTAAATTAACAAAACTAAAATTAAAATTAAATGATGCAAAAGATCATTGTTATGTCATCTGTATTCCTCAGTTGCCGAGCATTCACCGCTTCCTATCCTTGGCACAAAAATTCTTGTTTGAGAATCGGGTGGACTTCAAGATGTTACTTGCTTGTATTCCAAAAAATCCAGATATAGTGCTTCTAAGACAAACTGCAAATGCAACACAACCAACTCATAATGGCACAAGGAAATTGAACCGCATTACTAAAGAGATCATCAAATTTTTGTGGTTCATTGATTTCAGCTATAGGATATTAAAGCCCTTTCCTCATAATACATGGACCAAACAAATTTTGAAAATGTCTGCAAAGTCGAAAGATGACAATGTAGAACATTTAATAATTAAATTGTGATCAGAATACACAGGAAATTGAGTCAACCCTATGCATTTTTTAAGTCAATTCTGCATTCATGTAAACTGTTCACCAAGAAGTCAATTTCTAGAACAAAATGACACCTGATTACCAAAAGGTTAAAAAAAAAACATTATCCAAATGTAAATGCAGAAGGGAACAAAATTCAAATTCAAAATCAGGCCCTAAAGCACCCAAACCTCTGAGCAAGTCGCACCCTAGGTGTTAAGAGAAAATGACAAACATGCATACCCAATCATTTAAGAGAAAATGTTCAAGCAGGTTACGTAGCTTTGTACATCAAAAAAACTCTCTGTGCTAAATATCCCTTATCTGAAATTTGGAATCGGCCATTTATAGGGTGTTTGCGCGTTGCAGGACTGGAAACGCGAGGTGGGAATGGCAAGCCGGGAGATTTCTTTATCCAGTGCGATTTTAAATTTGCCACAAATACCCACTTTATCGACTAAAACCAAGCCTTATCTACTATTCATGACATTTATGATATGCATAAAGAAACTCGAAGTTGCTTGAGTGAGAATGTTAATAGCAATGCGTTAAAAATAAAATGATTGACCAAGACAAGATTTGCAGCGCTGTATTACTTACTGACAGGTGACCGACTTTCAGTTTTGTTTTGGTATTTTGCTCTACAATCTCGGCAACAGATGGGAAATCAGAATATGTTTTCGAATGGAGGCAAGAACCGTAGAATATCTGAGGCTCATAATTAGGGCATAACTGAAAAGGCCAATCAAAATATTAATTGTAAGATCTTCAACTTTTTAAAGCTTTAAAATAAGACTCACATACATGAGATAGTGCGATTAATCATCCATAATAGATATGAATACGAGGTATTCTAGATCAAGAGGACAATGTATTGATTAAAAGGCACTAATGGAGAAAAGAAGATCAACAAAAAAAGTTTAACTTTGCATGCAAATCTTACTCCAAAGCGATAAAAAAGTTGCACAATTTTCCATTAAATCTAAAATGACTGTTTGTATTTGTACGAATCTCATATAAAATAAGAAAAACATATAATCAGCACCACAATCTTTCTTCAACAACCTTGGATGAATTCTAAAAATGCAAATTAAATTTCAAAATCTGCAACTACCATCGTATCAAATACTTAAAGCTTTTAGTAAAACAAACAAGAGCTGATCAGGAAGCCTTGTAGTACACAACAAATATCGATCACACGGTGGGTGCCAAAATGTGTACACCAAGATGTGGTACACTTTTGTGAATCTTTGCATGCGAGGAGACCCAAGAATGAGCCCTCACAAGTCGACCCATAGCTCTCTATCTGTGGAGTGCATGGTTTTCCAGGAGGCCCTCAGATACTTATGCAAGTACACCACAGAACGAGAGATTCAAAGAGGAGAAGCAAGAGTGCTAATCTCTGTGAATCTTGTTCTTGCAATGCGACAATGAAAATGTAAATGCAAGCTAAACTAAATGATAACAATGCAATACTTGAAAGTAAATTTAACTATGAAAACAAATAACAATGCAAGATTTAATCTATGGAATTAAATATGAAATTAATCTAAATGAAACTACAAGAGATAAAAATCTATATGCAATAATGGATCTCAAAGCTCTATGAAAACGTGCAGTGTAATAACAATATGAAAATTTGGGGATCCTCAACTGAGGGCGAGAGGGTTCCTTTTATAGGCACAAGTGGAATTGAAGGCAAATCTAGAAGCAATGTGGGATAAATGGAAAAGAGGAAACAAATTTTGTTTTTAGAAGGTTTGTAGGAAATGGAATTTTTATTTTATTTCTTTTATTAATCAATTTGTTTCTTTTTCCATCACAAGAGATATTTGAGAAGATATTTTATTTATTTAATTTAAAAGAATAATATCTCTCCTAATAAAATAAAATAAAATAATATAATTTAAAGATAAATATTAATGAAATAAAATAAAACCATTTAATTAAAAATGAATTTTAATTAAATAACCTTATTTTATTTAAGGAATATTTATTTCAAATAAATAATAGTATTTTATTTATTTAAAAGGGATTTATTTTTCTTAATTAATTAAATAAAATTAATGAAATATTCAAACCTTAGGAAGAATTGAGATATTTGAAATGGTTACGATTTGATCAAAGAATTTGATTTGAATATGGCAAAGCATTGATTTGGGAATTGATATTTTGACAAATTGAATAAATGGGGCCCAAAGTCTAGGTGACCATTTTAGGGTGCATACAAATATATTCAATCTCATTATCAAGTGTTCGCACTAGTTTGATGGCAAAAAATGAAGGTGTAATAGAGTCCAAGGTTGGATTTTTCTTCTTCAATGGAGGGTCAACCTCCTATTCTTCTATATTTGATATGTCGTATTCCAACTCAAAATCAATGTCACCTAATCCATCTTTTTTATGTAATTCTTCAAATTCTTTTTGCCAAAATTTTTCTCTGTCTTCTATTCCTAATCTTTGTTTCCTTTGCAAAAATATTCTCATTCAAAATCCATATCATCATTTGTGAATATATTCCCTAAGGACTTAGATGGTTCACTCTTATCGCGAAGATATCATACATGCCTCTCAATTTTTTTTAAAAATCTTGGTAGAACTCTTCTTAGTTTTTTATTTTGGTATTTCCCTAATCAAGGGTTCTTTAGATTTATCCTCCACATGACCTCCTACCCCAATTTTGTCTTTCTTGAGGCTCTCGTCACTCTATTTGGGCTACGCATGTTCTTGTTCTTTATCTCTTGCCTCTTCCTCTTTATCTCTTATCTCCTTATGCTTAGATTTAGAGGTTCATGTTCTTGCTTCTTGATCCTTTTACTAGAGGATGATGAGGGAATGACGTCCTTCCATTTTCTCAAATGGGACTTAAATGAGGATGTCTTTTGTTTTGGTGAGGATTCATACACTTGTTTTTTCTGAGGCTACATGAAACTCCATAGTGGTTGAGGGAAACTTTTGGTCATGGGTCTTAAATTTCCCTATCAAGTTCTATTCTAAATCCATATACTTATGGGCAATTTCCTCTACAATAGAAGATTTTGAAGGATTTAGTTCTTCATTTTTCTAATTTCTCACTATCCCTTTCATTTCCTTATATAGTATTTCCTCATGAATTAAATTATTGAGGATTCTAATAGGAAAATCATCAAGTTCTCTAAATTCTTTCCATGAAACATTAGGATATTGGATATCAAGACTACATTTTACCAGCAACACTACTAGACAATCATGCGAAAGAGGAGATTGGGTGTCTTTATTTCTATATTCTATATCCATCCTATTTAACATTATTATGAAGCTAATTAGGCACATTGACTAATCTATTATGTTGCAAATGACTCATTAACTTGAGATGGAAAGTGTATAACAGAGAACGATGGTCATTGCATGTCAAATACTTGATAATAAGAACTATAATATCCCTTCAAAGGGGTGGTAGAGACAAATGTTGCATGGCATGGCTTGCAGACTAAAATTATCCATCTAGCCTTGCATATTCCCTTCTAGATGACTCTACATATAGTGATGATGAGTAATCCTCCCATGTTCTAGGAAGGCTATAAACCTCCTAAATGGTAGTCTCAAATGCATCAACTTTGAGTGATTTAATAATTTCCTCACTGTTAACAAAAGTTGCTAAAAATTTCCTTGACATTTCATGACCAAATTTAGTTAATCGAAGGAAGTAATGAAACCACCAATCTCTCTCAAATAAGGGTGATTTTTTTTTCATCTCTAAGAACTAGTGTATGGTCCATAGGTTCTCTACAAATAGGGTCACTGTCCATGGCTTCTTCTAGTTTTTTGAATAATATTTTCCTTATAAATTTTAAAAGGAACTACTCAATGATTTTTGTATATCTTACACACTATACCTCTTATACAACATAAAACCTCCTAATCTACAACTAAACTTGTGATTTTTGGAATCACTGTTATAGACAAAGTATAATACAAATGACTAATTTAATTATTTTAATTCATGAAAAATAAAACAAATAAAATTTGTACACATGTGAGTTTAATTGCATGTAATAATTAACATTAAAACTTGTTGATTAGGAATGTACAAGATATCAACTCAAATATTAGACATATTGTGTCATGATGGCACATAAGTTAAAATCTTACAACTTGCTTAGTAATAGAAAAGACATATAGGTACTTTTACACAAATTGCATGATATAACACCCCCACCCCCAAATTAAACTTTAATTTGTCTAGAAATGAGGAAAGTACAATATATATATACAAGTTGAAATGATATTATAATATATGATACATATAATAATAATAATTACAAGTGAATGTACTAATCAATAATAATGAAATGATATTAAAAGATAAAATAAGGGTTTTGTATCTTTCTCAAAAATGTATGACATCGAATTTGCATAAGTGGAAAGGGCTATATGAAAATATATTAATGTGATGGAAATGATAGTTATGAAGTTGAAAAGGGTGGCACCAAGGTTTTAAAAATTTGGGTAGAATGAATGGTTACATGTTAAAATTTGTGGTACATAATTCTATAATCAGGTCTTGTGAAAATCAATTAACACATCCCAAAACTATAGTATTGTGTGTCCATGTAGTACTATTGAAAACAAAAGAAAGAAAACTAAAAGCTTGTAGATGGTTCTTGCACAGTGTGTGTATGTTAAAAAAATACTTTTATTCAAAGATCCTCAAGTGGTGTTGATGAACCAAATGGTTCATCTACAACAGATGGTGGAGACTCTTGATCATCATGGATGGATAGAGGGCTAGTGAGTGAATGGACTAAAATGAATGATGGATCAAAATTGGATGTTAATGGAAGTGAAGGAGATGGATAAAAAATGGAATCAATGGTGGCCTATTGAATGGATGGTTCTCGAGGAAGTGGTGAAAATTGTGTTTGTAAATAGTTTACAAAATCATCCTTATTATGTAGCTTCTTATAAAATTTGATCCTATGGTGATTGACCATTAGGATAAATTGAACATGATCAATTATTGCAATCTTAACTATCCTTTTGGGATAAAATTCTTCAATTTGATGATTCACTATCCACTAAGTCTATAACTTTACATTATATTCTTGGTACTAAAAATTATAGAGCAGGGTCCAATCATGCTCATGGAATTATTTTGTTTTGATATATTTGGAATTCCACTTTTTACTTTGTTGTTTTACTAGTTATATTCACAAAAATGCTTCCATGTGCACTTCATCAATGGCATTCAACTATTGGAGTCAATATTTTTGTGCTTGAGTAAGGTCCATTTAGAGCTCAATCAAAGTGCACATAGTCTTGTATTCAAATTCAATAGGAAGAACACCATTTTACCATATATTAATTCATAGGGCATGAAACCTATTTTTGTCTTCCATGTTGTTCTATATTCCCATACTGCTTCAGGTAACCTTGCAGCCCAATCACACTTATAAATCTGCACTATTTTTGTTAGAATATTCTCCAACTCTTTGTTAGTGACCTCTACTTGACCATTAGATTGGGGATGATAAGGTGTGGAATTCCTATGACTTTTCTAATATTCTTAGAATAATTGTGCAATTAAATTAGATGTAAATTGGGGCCCTTGGTCTATAAAAATTTCCTTGAGAGCACCATACTTAGTGAAAATATTCTCATATAAAAATTTAACAACTTTGTAATCTATAGCATTTGTCAAAGATTTAACTTCAACCCACTTAGTAAGATAATCAATACATACCAATATATAGGATTTTCCATTGGATGCAAGTTTAATGGGCCCAATAAAATAAAGGCCTCATTTATCAAATGACGTAGCTATGAGTTGTGGTTGCAAGGGAATTTCATCACTCTTGGCTAGTCAATCCATTCTTTTGTATCTATTACATCTTCATGTATATTGAATGGAATCCTTGTGAAGAGTTGGCCAATAATAACCAGTATTGAGAATTTTGAGTGATGTCCTTTTGGTTGCAAAGTGTAAACCACATGGTTCATCATGGCATGCTTTAAGCATATCATAAATTTCATCTTCCCTCAAGCATCTTTAGATCACATGATTAGGAGCACTATAAAACAAATATTCCACTATCCAAGAATAGGAAAATGTATGTTGAAACAAATCATTTTTCTCTTTGGGAGAATAATGTAGAGGAGTGTGGCATGTGACTAGATAATTCTCTATGTCAACATACCAAGTATCAAAATTTGTCATAGGAAACATAAGTTTAGCAATAAATGAATCATCTCATAGTGGATCAGATGAGGAACTTGGAAATCTTGAAATAAAATTAACTACTATGTTGACTTTCTCAGGCTTATCTAGAATTATAATATCAAACTCTTGTAGCAACAGAAGACATCTTACGAGATGCCCACTAAGGAATAGCTTGTTCATGAGATACTTAATAGCTACATGATCAGTATGAACAAATATCAGATAGCTTGATATGTAGTGTCTAAATTTATTTATTTCATAGACAAAAACAAGCATCTCCTTCTCTATGATTGTATAATTCAATTCAATGCCCTATAGATTCTTACTTATGCCATAAATAGAATATTCTAGGTTACCTTCTTTGTGTCCTACAATAACATCTATGAAAAAATTAAATGCATCTTTGTGTATATAAAATGGATCTTCCAATTGTACTTATAAAAGGGATGACTTTAGCAACTCAAATACTTGTTAACAATTAGGTGTCCAGTCAACCTTTATTACTTGTGCTGATATAAAGTGACCAAGAACCACACCCTCCTCCATCATCATTAAATACTTCTCATGACTAAGGAAGATCTTGTGTTCTTGACACCTCTGCATTAATTATTCCAAATTTTTTAATCATTCTTGACAAGAATCACCATAAGTTGTAAAATCATCCAAATAAATTTCTATTGTCTCATGTGCATAATTAGAAAAACTACTAAGAACAACCCTTTAAAATGTGGTCAATGCATTACATAAACAAAATATAAAAAATCAATAGGCATAGGTACCCCAAGGGAAAGTAAAGGTCATTTGATCTTGATACTCATGAGCTATTTTAATTTGGTCATATCCACTAAATCCATCTAGAAAAGAAAAATACCCATTTATAGAGAGTGAATCTAGAACTTGGTCAATGAATGGTAGTGGAAAATGTTCCTTTCTAGTGGATGAATTTAGCTCCCAATAATCAACACAAAATCACCACTTTTCTCCCTTCTTTGGAATAATTACTAGCAGTGAAACCCACTCACTATCTGAAATAGAATAAATAAATCTTAAGCCATAGAAATTAGACAAAGAAGATGGAGGTATGTTCTTCATAGAAACAAATTTCTCTTGGTTTCATATGAGAAACTCAAATGTAACAATGTAGGAGAGATTGTGACGCAGGAGCATCCTGGGTGTAAGAGCAATCTTGCATCACCCAAAAATATTTCTATTTTTGTATTCAATAAGGGCTATCTTGTGCAGAGCTGCTATTTATGGAAACTTGCTATTTTTAGTAAGTTGGTCATATGATCTTGGAATGTTCTGATTTTACATGTGGAGGTTCATCTCAGTCATATCAGCCTGCCAGTAAAGTTTCATGGCTAGATCAGGTCTAGTTTTGAAGATATTGAAGATTTTTGGTATTGGCAGTAGGGTACAGAAACTTTGAACTCAGTTTTGAAGGCTTTAGAGGCCTTGGATGAGGTTGAAAATTTGGGTGATAGGTGCTTGCGTGAGTCAAGCCTGTAGAGCACTTTGTGGCCTTTAGAAAATGGGGTTATAATAGTCAATGGGGTCAACTGGTGATGACTTATGGTCTCCGAAAGTCAGGCCACCTGAAATGGCAAAAAATAATTTTCCTTCAAAATTTTTGTTCGGGTTTCAAAAGTTATTTTGAGCTGACTTTGATGTAATAAATTGAAAAATAAAATAATTCTAAGTTTGGTCAGCCCTAAAGGCTAAATTTCTGGAACCTTCTCGAGCAGTGGAAAATGCCTATATAAAGAAGGCACGTAGTGTTGTCTAGGGAAGTTCTAGGTAGTAGATCTGGATATTGATTCGAGGCTTTGTCCTATAGAATATTGTAAGGGAATGCCCATGTGGCTTTTCATATTGTAATTCTAAAAGTTTGTAATTCCACATTTGTGGAGATAATAAGAAGCCCATTGTCTATTTTTTCATATTGTTGTTGTTTCTCTATTTCTGTTATGTGTTTGTGGTATTAAGGAGAGCACCCTTCATCAAGTGGTATTAGAGTGGGAGTTCTTGAGTGTGTAAATAGATCATCGATTGTGAGGCAGTTTGCACTAGGACCGTGGGTTAGGGCTTCTATGTAAATAGATCACCAACTGTGAGGTAGTTTGTACCAGGACCATGGTTAGGGTGTCAACAAGAAGCACAAAAATGCCTCCATGAAGGGAATGTGGTGGAAGAGCTGGTGTTGTAACACCTAAGGTTAGGGAACTGTAGAGACAAGTGCGAACATTGCAAGAGGAGATACGCAGAGGAATGAATCTTAATGTTAGAGATGAAAATGAGGATGAAGCCAAAGAAGAAGATCAAGAAGGAGAAGTCAAAGTTATGAACCAGGAGGAAGAAAGAATTTTTTGAGCCATCTCAAAGATCAAGAAAAGACCTAAGATTAAGGTTCTGACATTTTCCAGAAATCTTAACCCAGAGGAATTGATCAACTGGGTCAATGAATGTGAAGAATATTTTGAGTATGAAGATATTGAGGATCCTGATCGGGTCAAGTTTGTGAAGGCCAAACTAAAGGGTCATGCGAAGATTTGGTGGCAAGAGATTCAATTGGAGTGAAATTGAAGAGGAAAGGATAAAATCACAAGATGAGATCGGATGGTGGATAAATTGAAGTGACCATTCATCCCTATTGATTATGAGCTTGACCTATTGAGGAAAATGCAAAGTTTGAAGCAAGCAGGAAGATCTATTCAGGAGTATATAGAGGAGTTCTATCGAATCCTCATCAGAATAGGACATGCAGAAGCTGATAAGGAGAAAGTTTCCCATTACCTTAATGGGTTGAGGCCAAGCATTAAGGAGGAGTTGAATCTAGTTTGAATGAACAGTATTGAAGAGGCATACCAGTTTTCCCTAAAAGTAGAGGAAAAGTTGAACAAGAAGTTTGAGAGAAAACAAAGTGGAAGAGGTCATGATGGAAGATCTAGTGGATGGTCATATGGAGATCAAAATGAAGATCTGAAAAAGAAAGATGAGGCCAGTAATAGTCAGAATCAGAGAGGAGATAATTTCAATCATTTCCATGATCAGAATAATAGAGATCAGAGAGGAAGAGGAAGAGGATAAGGATCTGGAAGAGGAGGCTTCCATGGAACATCTTTTCACTATGGAGAAGAAGGTCATAGGGCATTTGAATGTCCTTAATAGCAAGGAAGGATAGACAAGAGAAATGAAAGCCAGGCTATAGTTGTACATGTAGATGAAGATGCTAGATCATCACATTCTAAAGATGCTAAAAAAGGAGAAACACTGATTAACATAAGAGTCCTGCTGAGTGGTGAGAATGAACCTAAACAAAGGAGGAGCCTATTTTGCACTAGGTGCAAGTGTGAGGGTAAGTGTTGTGATGTGATTATTGATAGTGGTAGTACTAATAATTTGGTGTTAGAAGAGATGGTGACAAAGTTGAAGCTCAAGAGGTAGAAACATCCAAATCCATATCAGGTTTCTTGGGTGTAGGATGACCACAAGGTCATGGTCAGTGAACAATGCCTAGTGAAGTTCAAGATCGGTGGGTACCAAGATGAGGTACTATGTGATATCATACCTATGGATTCATGTCACATGTTGTTGGGTAGGCTGTGGTAGTTTGAAAGATGTGCTGTACATGATGGTCATGCAAATACCTATTCCCTAACAAAGGATGGAGTGCAACATAAGCTAAAGCCATTGAAGGAGACCGAAGAAAAAGTAAGTGGTAATGCAAGAATAACTTTTGTTGATAGAGTAAATTTCTTAGATGGTATGCGGCATGAGCATATGTGTTTTACCTTAATTCCAAAGGTTGGGAAAGAGGAAGTAGAAGATGTACCTGTAGAAGTTGCAAAATTATTGAATGAGTTTCAGGATATTGTATCTGATAATGTGCCTGCTAGATTACCACCAGTAAGAAAGATCAGTCATCAGATGGACTTGATTCCAGGAGCCAATTTGCCAAATAAGGCAACACACATAATGACACTAGCAAAAAGTGAAGAGTTGAAGATAGATTTGAAGTTCAGTTCATCACATCATCCACAGATTGTATATGGAAGTAGTCCAAGAAATGCATCTGAGTTGAGAAAGATAGATAAAGGAGAAATAAGTAGTGTTGAAGCTGAGGATTTTGTAGAATACTTGAAGAACATCCATGAGGAGGTGAGGAAGCATATTACCAAGATGAATGTATAGTATAAGGCTAAGGTAGATGAGAAAAGGAGGCATAAAGAATTTCAGGTTGGAGATGAAGTCATGGTTCATTTGCGAAAGGAGCGATTTCTAGTTGGTACATATAACAATTTGAAAATGAAGAAGTTTGGGCCATGTAAAATATTGAAGAAGCATGATTCAAGAAATGCATATGAAGTAGAATTGCCTACTGAGCTGAATATTTCACTAGTGTTTAACATTTCAGATCTGATAGAGTATCATGAGGGACGTTTTGAAGATGAGATCACAACATCATAGTGGAGTATTCCAGCAACTAGTTCAGATACCAAAGAGATTGAGGATATACTGGATAGTCATGTTGGTAGAAGCACAAGGAACATGACATATGAAGAATATCTAGTCAAGTGGAAAGGATGGCCTATTGAAGATTCATCATGGTTGACAAAGGAGGAGGTTAACCACCTTGGTTTTCCTCTACACAGCTGAGACGTGATGGGGTCACTTCTAGAATTAACCTGGGTGTCTGATGCAAGAGCATCCTGGGTGTAAGAGAAATCTTGCATCACCCAAAAATATTTCTATTTTTGTATTCAATAAGGGCTATCTTGTGTAGAGCTACTATTTATAAAAACTTTCTATTTTTAGTAAGTTGGTCATATGATCTTAGAATGTTCTGGTTTTACATGTGGAGGTTCATCTCAGTCATATCAGCCTACCAGTAAAGTTTCATGGCTAGATCAGGTCTAGTTTTGAAGATATTGAAGATTTTCGATATTGGCAGCAGGGTACATAAACTTTGAACTTAGTTTTGAAGGCTTTAGAGGCCCTAGATGAGGTTGAAAATTTGGGTGACAGGTGCTTGCATGAGTCAAGCCTGTAGAGTGCTTCGTGGCCTTTTCAAAATGGGGTTATAATAGTCAATGGGGTCAACTGGTGATGGCTTATGGTCTCCGAAAGTCGGGCCACCTGAAATGGTAGAAAATAATTTTCCTTCAAAATTTTTGTTCGGGTTTCAAAAGTTATTTTGAGCTGACTTTGATGTAATAAATTGAAAAATAAAATAATTCTAAGTTTGGTCAGCCCTAAGGGCTAAATTTATGGAACCTTCTCGGGCGGTGGAAAATGCCTATATAAAGAAGGCCCATAGTGTTGTCTAGGGAAGTTCTGGGTAGTCGATCTAGATATTGATTCGAGGCTTTGTCCTATAGAATATTGTAAGGGAATACCCATGTGGCTTTTCATATTGTAATTCTAAAAGTTTGTAATTCCACATTTGTGGAGATAATAAGAAGCCCATTTTTTGTTCTTGCATATTGTTGTTGTTTCTCTATTTTTGTTATGTGTTTGTGGTATTAAGAGGAGCAACCTTCATCAGATTGTCAAATTCTTCATCAACCATGTTTTTTGTGTGAGAAGGTCACTACAAAGGCTCTTCTTCTTCAAGGACCCTAAAATTTTCTCCTAGTTTGCCACTATTTTTCCTCCTTCTATCTCCTATATCAAATTAAATGAATCTTCTTGATTGATGTCTATTTCCAATATTCTTGCATTCAAGTCGAGGCAAAAAACCTCCCTAATGCATCTCTAATTTGCCACATTCCATATGTATTGGAGCATATAATTGTATCCCTACACTTGTTAGTAGAGTGTTTTTAACTAAAAATTGCACTAGCTAAGGCCTAAATGCTAAAAAGATTAAAATTACACTAAAGAAACAAAGAATAAGAAAGAAAAATATACTAGAAAGCCTAAGCCTTGGCACCATCTCTGGAAACACTGCCAAAAATAGTTGGTTTCTATTAAGGATGATTGGTAAGTTTAGATAATGTAATACAATATCTTAATAAAAAAACAAATTTTTTTATTTAAGTAACCTCTCATCCTAACATAATATCATTTATTATTGACAAAGGACATATTTTTTTGGATGAAACCTACATTGCACGTGCAACAAAGTCAATATGGCATCTACCAAAACACATAACTGAAATGAAATGAAAATAGAGTACATAAAAAATATTATAAACTAGTTCTAATTCACACAAATTTGGCTACAAATGATACAATATGGTTGCATATAACAGAATCAGTTTATACATCAACTTAATAAAAAACAACTTATTAACAAAAAACTATTACCAAAATATTAACTAGTAATGCACTTTGTTAATTATGCAATGAACTAATTGACAATTTATAACTTACCCATGTGTTGCATCAAAGATGGGGCTAATGAGAATGAACTATACTAGTTTAACAATTATGCAATTATAAATGAAAATAATTAACTAAAATATAACTAACTATTGTATTCTAATAGAGAGTTGTTTCACCTCAAATGGTCCTTTCTTGAGGATTTGTAACCTCATATCAACACTACTTATTTAATTAAAAGTTACCATCCACTTTTATTCATCATAATGGGAAGTTCAATAATAGTAAATTAGAACACTAACTAAAATCTAGTTCAATAATAGTAAATTAGAACACTAACTAAGATCTAACACTATATTCTTTTCCCAACTAACTATCACATTTGAGAGCTTCTTGCTTTTATAAGAGAAATCTCAGAGCAATAATAATATAAGCTTTTAAAGCTTTATTACACTTTTCATTTCTCGAAAAGAGAGACTTATTCTTCAATAAAAAAATATTAAGAAAAACTCTAAACGTGGAACACTAAATGAGATTCAATCATGCATCATGAGACATGTAGTGTATAGGTACATGACTTTTTCTCCTAATCAAATAGTCATTTCTAGTTTCAAAATATCAGCCCGAACAGTACGTGGAAATAGCAAGTTCAAGAGTGTTGTGATTCATAAAATCTTATTGATTACATATTACTCTGTCTTTCTTTGAAGAATTAATTGGTCCAATATCTAAAGCTTTATCTTTTCATGTTGTGTGGCTGCAAGTTAGTTCAGATAAAAGGAGATATACAAACACATCAAATTATCTAAAATATCATATAATTTATAATTGATCACTACTTAACAAAAATTTATAACTATAATATGTAACATTATATCATGCATATGATAACAATGATATATCTATCATAATATGTTCAAGTATAAACAAGTCTTAGGAAAGTTTGATAAAGTATCATGAAACTAAGCACAAAATACCCCAAAAAGAAACTAATTATAGACTCATCGGTGGCCAACATGGTAACCCATTGAGGGTGTTAGCACATAAATTTTCAATTTAAATATGTCCTTAGAGATCTCTTTTAAGCCATGATTCATTAAATATTTTACATATTCATCCTCAATCTTAATACATGAAAATGTCTTTATTGTTTACACATTTTATCATGAGAATAGTTACTATTGGCTCTTTGTGATAGGATGAAGGATATCACATTACCAATTCTCACCAATCTATTATTTGGCTCTGGAAGGTCTACCATCAATTGGGCAGTTCAAGGGTTGCATCGATACAAGGAAGAATGACTAGATGTTTTCATAAGTTGCAAGTTGAAGGAGAGGAGGCTTATCAGACATTTCTAAGAGTGATTGAAAATACAATTATAATCATGACTACCTATGAACTTCCTTCTCCTAATGATTACCAAGATTCCTTAGAAGAAGAGGCATGTGGTGTTCTTAGTTGGTTTTTATAGGAATATTTTCACTTTGACAAATTTTGCCAAAATGTATTCTTCAAAGTCTGAAGTACCACAAGCCAAAGTACCAAAAGGAAGGATAGTAGGGAACATTGGATCTCCTACTTGAAAAATAGGTTTTTTTCAATTTATATGAACCAATTAAGGAGATTATAAACATTTGTATGCATGAGGAAGATTCAAAAGTTATACTGATGGAAATTTACATTATTGACAAGAGTCAACACGATGGCAACACTTAGAGTAAAATAAAAAGTATGATCATGACAACATATAATGATGTGTTAGAATAATTGAGAGGGCGGGGGGGGGGTAAATTAGTTAAGTTAGTTATCCTATAGACCCAAACTCTCAGATTTACTTTTCAAAACTTTTTCAACAATTCAAACAGCTCGGTAAGATAAAATATCAATTTGTCTATTCATTTACCGAATACTAGTAGTTATCCAAACTGTGATTACTGATAAATCAAATATACAGTATGTAAAGTATGGAAGAAAAAATAATCATAAATAATAACACATAACACAATGATTTAACATGGAAACCCTGTTAAGGGAAAAACCACCTGGAACCGATAACCCAAAATATTTCACTCTTTTGAAGTGAGCTTGGTTAGGAGCCAACCATGTTAAAGGTTACAATGCACACTGTTAGGTGTGGCCTGATTAGAGGATTTATCACTAACAGCTAATTTTTGACCAACATTCACTATGGGGTCAACAAGATAACAATTAACATTCCTTGAATGTCATATGGAAATACAAAAGACTATTAAGTCCACTCGGTCAAGAGATTTTTCCGAATCAATGGTTAAACTGATACAATACTGAACTAATTCAAATACAACTCAATTTCAAATATTTAGATCTATGCTAAGCTCATAAAACTCATCTGATCATTAATCAATTCACTTCCTCATATTTCCCCAACTTACTGTACTCAGTGTATAGTTCTCTAACGCTCGGTTATGCCTGCAAGTCAGTTCTATCTATAACTAGTTTGATCAGGAATGCATGAATAATGTCTTCATGTGAAATCTTTAGTAGTCTCTATTCATCCGATGTGTTTCAACAATGAAACTTGTGTCTCTTATATAGACATGTAAACCATTTTCATATCAGCCATCAGATTTTACCTCTAATCTCCTTCATCCATTTTTTCGCTTAAACCTTCCTCGACAGATGTGTCAATAACACATTTCAATCTCTTCCATTAGATCATCTCTAAAAAAATTTAGTCATGGATCTTATAACAAACTTTATCTGTTACCTCGAAATCATAACAATTTCTAGCTCATCAATTTTAGTCGGTTGTTCTAGCATTTAATATTTTCATCCATTCTTGTTTAATACTGAATACGTCAGTGACAACTAAATTGATTATTACTGTCACTCGGTATACACAATATTGACTCAGTGTATACAAAAATCTTCAATTACTGACCACATTAACTTGTTCAATAATGATCTCTTCTTCATAATAGAATATTGCAACATGCTCAAGTCAACAATATAATTCCATAGACTCATCATTAAGTTACCCAATGTATACCTTATCCTTATCTTTCATATCCATCTTTTCCTTATGCAGATACCTCATTTCTTCACCATTTCTTTCTTCTATAGATGTTCAGATGTTTGTAACTATCATGATAAGTATAGTCAAAACTAGTTGACATCAATGGAAACATATTGACTGATTTAATCATCTTAAATATCACTTTTATAGCTCAGTGATCTCTAATCATTGTTCCTTTAATTCATCAAGATATTCAATCATTTGTAGGTCATCAATCTCTCCCTTTGGCAATGATGGCAACACAAAAAAATATGAAATATGCCATACCATACCAAACATGTGTTCTACAACTATATAGGTAAATGTTGTATCTTGGTAAGCTCTCCCTAGCTTGATATTTAATATGTTTAATCACTACAAACAACATTCCATGCAGACTCTCCCTACGGATTTGATCTTCTTCAGTTCTCTAATTCCCATGTTCTCATCAACAAATATTTCATAGAAATTTCTCTCCCTTTGACAAGAATGCTAAAGAAAATAAACAGCTCTTCAAAAGCTAATTAGTTCTCTATTGTTCGGTCCAGATCAAGTACCTTCATGTGCTGATAAACAATTCTCTATTCCAACTTCTAAAATCTTTCACAACCTTAGGAATCCTAAAGTGTGAGCCATGTGCATCAACATGAATGTTTTTCTGATAAAGTATAGGTTGATGCAACCTCATGATCACCTTAGTGACTGATAGATAGGGGACAAACCCCTAGTCTAGTTCTCAAGTACTCAAAAGTGTCCTTTGGTAAGGGCTTGGTAAATATATCAGCAAGTTGTTCTTTAGATTTCACAAATTCTAGTTTGACTTGCTTCTCTTGTACTTGTTCCCTCAGATAGTGATACTTAATAGATATGTGCTTTTTTTTTGAATGCATCACTAAATTATTTGAAATGATTATAGCACTTGTGTTGTCACAATATATAATCACTAGTTTAGTGAGCACCTCATTCATTCCTTCCAACAACAGTTTTATCCATGCAATATTTGAACAATTAGCATGAGTAGCAACATACTTTGCTTCAATAGTAGACTGAGAAATGCATGCTTATTTCTTGCTTATCCAAGTTACAAGCCTTTCTCCCAAAAATAATTTTCCACTGGTTGTGCTCTTCTGGTCATTAATGTTTCCAACCCAATCTGCATCAGTGTAAACTCAAAGTTCAAAATTGCCTTCCTTTGAGTACCATAAACCATAATCTTTAGTTTTCTTCAAATATCTCAGAATATTTTTAACAACAACTATATGTGATTCCTTAGGATTAGCAAAATATATTTCCACAATCCTAACTACATGTGCTATATTAGGCCTACTGTATACCACATACATTAGTTTTCCAATCATTGACCTATATAGTGTCTGATTTACCTTGATTGATTCATCATCCTTTGTCAAATTACATCCTATCACCATTGGTGTACCTACTAATTTTGAATTTTCCATGCCAAAAGTCTTTAACACTTCCTTGATGTATTTTGATTGAGTTATGAAAATCCCATCATTTTGTTGTATAATCTGCAATCCTAGAAAGAATTTAATCTCTCTAAACATTGACAGTTGAAATTCTTTTCCCATCTCATCAACAAAAGATTTGCAAACAATATCATGTCCTCCAAAGATTATATCATCAACAAAAATTTGAACAATCAAAATATTATCATCATTGTCTCCTTTCATGTACAAATTACTATTATCACTTGTCCTTACAAAACCAATACTAATCAGATAAGAATGTAGTCTTTAATACCATGCTCTTGATGATTGCTTCAATCCATACAATGCTTTGTGCAGTCTACATACCATGTTCTTCTTATTTGGATCAACAAAACCTTTAGGTTGTTCAATGTAGACCTCTTCCTCAAGAATTCCATTTAGAAATGCTGATTTCACATCCATTTGATATACTTTGAATCCCTTATGTGCAAAATATGAAAGTAATACTCAAACTCCTTCAAGTCTTGCTACTGGTGCAAAATTTTCACCATAGTCTATACCTTCTTCTTGTGCATATCCCTTGCATACAAGTCTTGCCTTGTTTCTTGTTACCTCACCATTCTCATTTAACTTGTTTCTGAAAATCCACTTAGTACCTATCACATTTTTATCACTTGGTCTCGGTACCAATGTCCATGTCTTGTTTTTCTTAATCTGTTCAATTTATTAATTCATAGCCTTAATCCATTCCTCATTCTCAAGTGCATCTCTAACATTCTTAGGCTCAAATTCACATCTAAGCATGTTTTCTATCTTAACTTACTTCATGTCATCATGCAAGCTTGCTTGTCTCCAATGATTTGGTCTTGTGGATGGTGTCTTCTAAAAAATCTCCCTAGTACTTGTTCTTTTCTTTGTTCATCATTCGATTTGAGTTCATTTTCTTCCTCGGTAGCTTCTTCCTGGTTCTTAGTTTTCATTTGCTGAATCTTAGTAGAATTTTCCTATCACTCGGTAGACTAGCCTGTGGCTTCAGTAGATATTCTGGATGCTCAACATATGTAAATCTACCATAGTCTTTCGGTTCCTTCCTACTTTCTTCATCATTATTTTCAGCAAACTCATCAACTTTTACATTAGCACTTTCAACCATTTTGTTAGTATCCTTGTTCAAACATTTGTATCCTTTTCTCTTAGTAGAATATCCTAGAAATATTCCTTCATCACCTTTAGAGTCAAATATACCATTTCTATCATCTTTCAGAATGTAACATTTTCTTCCAAAAATTCTAAAATAACTTACATTCAGTGTGTAGCCAAACCATAACTGATAAGGTGTCTTATTTGTGTCTTTATTTAGTTGAACTCGATTGTGGGTGTAAACAATAGTGCTAACAGCTTCTCTCCAGTATGTTTGTGCAACATCTTTCTCAATCATCAATGTTTTGGCACAATCAACAATAGATCGGTTCCTTCTTTCTGCAATACCATACTACAGTGGTGTCCTCGATGTAGAAACCTATCTTTTAATTCCATGCTCATTTTAGTAGTTAGTGAATTCATCAGAAATAAACTCACCTCCTCTATCAAATTTTAAGCATTTTAATTCTTACCCAGTTTCCCTTTCAAATTTAGCTTTATACCACTTAAACAATTTGAAAGCTTCGGATTTCTCTTTTAAGAACATAACTGTCATCATCCTAGAGTATTCATCAAAAAATAAAATGAAATATTTGTCACCATAATAACTCTGAGTTCTCATAGGACCACATAAGTTGGTATGTACCAACTCCAAAATACCTTTAGATGAATATTCTTTTCTTTTGAAACTAGATTTAGTCATTTTTCCTTTCTGACATTGATTGCACATAACATGATCAGGCTTTTTTAGACTCGGTTAGCTCTAAATTTTCTCTTCTTACTGATCTTAACCATATTATAAAAGTTCACATGACATAGTCTCTTATGCCAAAACCACACATCTTCATTTCTAGCCAATAAACAAGAAGTTTCAACATTGTCAAGATAGAATAGATTATCTTTGGATTGCCCACGAGTACCGACCAGCTTTCCGATTTCATCATAGATTTTCACCTTCTTACTTTCAAATGAAATGCAATGACCTAAATTATTAAGTTGTGCTACAATCAAAAAATTGTAGTTAAGTCCTTTTACCCAGTAAGTATTATCACATCTAATCTTATCATTCAACAAGATAAATCCTTCTCCTTTCACTTGACAAGGTGTATCATTTCCCATTTTAATTGATCCTCCATTATAGTGCTCAAGGTATTCAAATTTATCTTCATCACCAGTCGTATGATGTGTACAACCACTATCAATAATCCATGTATCATTTTTGCTAACTTTAGATATAAGTGCTATTTCTACATACCTTTCCTCTTCTTCTGAATCATCCTTCATTGCAACAAATACCACTTTGACTTCATCATTAGTGTCAGTGTCGGTGTCATTATCATCTTCTCCAAAAAGGTAACATGCCTCTTTCCTTTGTCTTTGTAGTCTTAGTTGTCTCAATTTTTTCTTCTGTCATAGTGTCGGTTTCCTCTGTTATTTCTTATGCCAAACTTTCCATCACCAGATTGGTCATTGTCTTTGTCTTCTTCTTTCCTGTTAGGACATCTAGCAGAAATATGGCCAATCTCTTTACAATTAAAACAAGCTAAAGGTAACTTTCCCTTATACCTTCCTTTACCTTTTTGAAGTCTTCTTTCCATAAGTTCTTCAAGCTCATCAAGCTCATCTTCATTGTCACTGCCACTTTCATTTCTTATGTTATGCTTACTGCTAGACTTACCAATCTTCAAAGATGACATAAAAGCAGACTCAACACTCGGTACAACACTATTGTCATAATTATTCAGCTCAAAAGTAGCCAACTTTCCAATTAGACTATCAAGAGTAAGAGTACTATTAGGTGCAGATCTCATTTCATGAATAGCAGATATTCTAATTGCATAGATAGGCAGCAAGGTTCTCGATATTTTACTTACAACTGTGTCTTTGAAAATAATACCTCCTACTCCTTGGATAACATTGACCATCTCTTTGATTCAGAGAATATTTTGTGATGTTCTCACCTTCTTTCATTTTCATGTCATCAAATATACCTCTTAAGCTTTCAACTCTGACTCTCATTACATTTACATCACCACCATAAACTAGTGCAATTTTGTCGCACATTTCTTTCATTGTAGTGCATGCTTTGACATCTTCAAATTCAGAATCAGATAGAGAAGCAACAATCTCTATCATAGTTATATTGTGTTCATGTCTGTCTCTTAACTAATCAACTGTCAAAGGTCCAATAGTCGATTATATGTAGCCATGGTCTAGTAGATGTAGAGAAAATCCTCCAATTCTAGATATGTGTAGCCTCATGCTGCATTTCCATTTTGAGAAGTTATCTTTTTTTTATCTTAGGCACTTCCCTTTTATACATCTCGAGTCCTTGAAACTTTCCTCCAAGCAACCAAATTGGCTCTAATACCAATTGTTAGAATAACTGAGAAGGGGGGGGTGAATCAATTAAGTCAATTTTCCTATAGTCCCAAACTCTTAGATGTACTTTTCAAAACTTTTTCAATAATTCAAATAGCTCGGTAAGGTAAAATATCAATCTTTCTATTCATTTACCGAATACCAGTAATTATCCAAACTGTAATTACCAATAAATCAAATATGCAGTATGTAAAGTATGAAAGAAAAAATAATCATAAAAAATAACACATAACACAATGATTTAATGTGGAAACCCTATTAAGGGAAAAACCATCTGGGACGAGTAACCCAAAATATTTCTCTCTTCTAAAGTGAGCTCGATTAGGAGCCAACCCTGTTAAAGGTTACAATGCACACTGTTAAGTGTGACCTGGTTAGAGGATTTACCAATAATAGTTAACTTTTGACCAACATTCACTATGGGGTCAACAAGATAACAATTAACATTCCTTGAATGTCATATGGAAATACAAAAGACTATTAAGTCCACTCGGTTAAGAGATTTTTTTGAATCAATGCTTAAACTGATACAATACTGATCTAATTCAAATACAACTCAATTGCAAATATTCAGATCTATGCTAAGCTCATAAAACTCATCTGATCATTAATCAATTCACTTCCTCATATTTCCCCAACTTACTGTACTTGGTGTATATTTCTCTGATGCTCGGTTATACCTACAGCTCGATTCTATTTGTAACTAGTTTGATCAAGAATGCATGAATAATGTCTTCACACAAAATCTTGTGTAGTTTCTATTTGTCCGGAATGTTTGAACAATGAAAATCATGTCTCTTACATAGACATGTAAACCATTTTCATATCAACCATAAGATTTTGCCTCTTAATCTCCTTCATCCATTTCTTCTTTTAAACCTTCCTCAACAGATGTGTCAATAACACGTTTCAATCTCTTCCATTAGATCATCTTTGAATTTTGTTAGTCATGGATCTTATAAAAAACTTTATATGTTACCTCAAAATCATAACAATTTTTAGCTCATCAATTTCAGTCTGTTGTTCTAGCATTTAATGTTTTCATCCATACTCGGTTAATACTGAATACATCGGTAGGGGTTATAATGATGAAATCCATTAGTGTAGCTAAAGTAATTAGGATATGCATTTTTTAGTTCCTCTAATACCCAATGAATACATCAACATGACATATGGTGATAAAGAATGATTGAGGCCATTATGAGAAGGAAAGGAGGGAGGATATATGATGATAGCACAAGATGAAAGCATTGGGAAGAGTCACACTGATTGACTCATTATTATAGAAATAACCATCATTGAAGTACATTATGAGGTATCCTGATACTCGATGAGATTAGTAGAGTGATCTATACCGATCAAGGGAAAGAAAAATGTCATTGACATAACTAGAGACATCAGAGTATGTTGTTTTAGGTCTCACCGACCCTTGATAACTACATCAGATTATGCTATATCGATATGAGATGTAAAAGGGTATTTAGGTAAGGAGTGTTGATTTCACATCAATTAAAGTTGGGCCAATGAGGGTCATCAAAATAGCCAAAGAAGTTGACATAAAATTATTTGAGTTCCCCTATACCTAGTGAAAGCATTGAAATAAATTATGGCAATATAAGATAAGAAGAACTACTATGAAGAAAGGGAAATCAGGTCAACATATGTCGATAAGGTAAAGTGATGATATCAAGGTATAGTATACCTATGAATGTATAGGGGTAATAATACATGGTGGAGTAACCAAATTTGAGTTATCCCGATGCTTGATAGATTCATTAGGATGACTTATACTGATGATAAAGTAAAAAATGTCAACTTGTGGAATATGAATGTTATCCCGATGGTTAAAATAAAGATAAGCTGCTAAAAATTCATCAGATAAGTATACACCGATGCAACTAGTTTTATATCAGCATGAGTGACCCCGATAAATGGCATCAGTGTAATAATTACTATTAGTATAGAATTTTAACAGATTGGCTGACCATCAATAATCATATCGATGTCACTTATGTCGATAGAAGCGTGTAATAGAGGCTTTGGAGAAAGAGGAAGAGGGTTATAGTGATGGCACCGAGAGTAAACATATGTTGGTAGGACCTACATTGATGATGGCTCGTTGTCTTATCAATTCAAAATTCAAAACTGAGATGAAGGGATTTATATTAAATGCTCATATCGGGTAGATGTAAAGATTCAGATAAAGTAGAATTAAAGGATACTTGTTGTAACAAGTTATTACATGGGTGTTTTAAACTCATAATTGAAGACTCCAACAAGAGTATTTACTAAAAGAAAGGTCACAAAGAAAGGAAGTATTTGTAGAATGGAAGAATAAATTGCAAAGGAGTGCAGATAAAAATACAAGGAGAAGACATGGAGGCAACAAGAACCTCAGGAAGGAAAAGGCCACAAAGAGTGCAAAATCTAAGGGAAAAAGACAAAGACCAGTGGATGAATGAATGCCAAACTATCCTTGCTGCTACCCTTAATGCTACCCATGCTAATGGTATTGAATTGGAAGGAGCCAAATCACACATAGAGTGTTTTATCATTATGGAGAACATCATTAGGGACATCATTCATGATGCTTGCACCTATTCTTCAAAAAATTATGTGAACCATATTAGAAATGTCATGAACTTCTTATGGATTGATCTTTATTTTCAAAAAAATTTATGTTTGATTTATCTTATTGTAATCAGTTCCTTTGTATCTTGTTTGTTTAGTTAGTTTGTCTAGTTAGGTATTTGTCAGTCAGGAAGTTATTGCAACTTTTGGTGAAGGGGTATGCCCCTTCACTTCATCCTCATCAATATGTAGGGGATAATTTTGATGTTTTAGGAGAGATCACCCTTTTTTTTCACAATGTACAGTTGATATAATTTTCTTCAAACCATATGTCCAACTGTATGAAATCATATTCTGAGGCTTAATACAAATCAGGAGTTTTTCATTTTTCAAAGGTGTGATTTTTTTGTCTTTATTGATTAGTTCCTTATGATATCTATTTCATGAAAATAGATGCCAAGTGCATAGTCTTATGGAATTGTATTTTGAGTATGTTACAGTTTGACCATTAGGATAAATATTGGCTATCAAATGTATTCTATCTTGTTGGCCTTTCTGAGAAAAGTTAAAATCAATAAGACTAACTGCAATATAAATTCAAATTACTTGAACATATAGAAGCCATTTGGTTGATAGTTTAAAATTTTCTTATAAGGTTATATGTATAATCATAAAGATACAACTTCATCACTTGAGAAGGAAAAGAAACTAGTCTATTGTTGATCTCTGGAATTTGGTTTCCATTTTCATTTATAAAGAATTCATCTAAATATTCATTCTGTTACAAGAAATGCATTATTTTAAAGCACTCTTTACAAAGGCATTTTGTTAAAGCATTATTACAACATTCAATTATTCAATAATTGTGATATTCTCAGTAATTCACTTGTTGTCTTGAGAGATCACCCAAGTCTTACATACTACTACTATCTGCAATAAAAAGCCTTAATCTAGGAAGTTTGGTGAAGGTATAGGCCTACATGCCTTGGTTCCACAAAGCCTAAAGTGGAGGGGATGAGGATCATAATCGATCACTCTTGTTTGTTGACCAAGTCAATTAGAAAATCCCATAATTGAGTGGACAAGCTCACAAGATGTCCAATATGTTTATGTGGGCACCAACAGATTGGCAACTCTGCTAGGGAAAAGAGCTCAGAATACTAAAATAATATTTTTCTCGAAGAGAGGTGGCAACTCTATTCAAAAAATAATTTCAATCAATGACTCTGCCAACGGAGAAGACCCAAAAAGAGATGAAATGTTTCCTCTTTGAAAGAGTAGACAATTTTATAATAATTTTTTTCTTTCACAATGTACCAACCACTTTAGAGAAAACCATTTATTCTAGATGGCATCAAGCCATTGGATTGAAAATGATTTTAGTGTATTCCTAATAAGTTATTCCCTAAACTTTCACATCTTGTACCAAAGTTTTATGTAGAATATGATGAATCAACACTTGAGCATTTGGATGCATTTTACACATTCATAGAGGAAAATAAAATTTGTGTAGAAGATACAATGATGAAAATATTTGTTAGGACATTGAAGGATAATACAAGAGAAGCGTATGAATCATTACCTATACAAATTATCTCATCATGGAGATAATTTGAGCAATGGTTTCTTGATATGTTTGATGATCCAAGTGAGGAAGAAGGTAACATGTGTAATGAACAAGAAGAAAATCAGAATTACATTACGGAAGAAGATTTTTATTGTTGACTTGGTGGTCATCACCTCCTTGGAGATTTGTGACATGGCTTAACCACCTCCCATGGATTAGGTTAAATCTAAAATTTGTATCTGGCATTGACAATTGAGATTTTGGTGCAACGGAAATGATTCCAACAATTGTTATTAGAGTCTTGGGTTACGGGTTCAAGTATCCCTTTAGTGGGTGTTGAAGGCTCAGTCAGTGTTGAGGGGGAGATTGTTGACTTGGTGGTCGAAACCTCATTGGATATTTGTGACATGGCTTAACCACCTCCTGTGGATTGGGTTAAATCTTGCATTTTTATCTAGCATTGATAGTTCAAGATTTTGGTACAACGATAAATGATTCCAATACTTACATGTCTCCTTTGTATACTTTTTTTAATATGGAAAGATGTGAAGGTGAATCTGCAACACATTTTTTCATAAGGATGGTAAACATTTATTAAAAAACACCTTCAGACATGATGCCTCTGTGCAAGGAATTACTAAATAAAATTTGTGAGTTGGGAACCTCGGGTGACTTTGATTTGAAATCTTTTCTCAAAATATTAGAAGAAGATGATGAATACAGGGTGAAATCTATAGAAGGGGACACATGAACCAAATGATTTTTCAAATTTGAGTGAAGGAATTTTGGATCATATTGAAGAAGAATCCAATCATAATGAGACTTGTATGGAAATAAATATCAATTTATGTAATAATGAGGAAGATGATTTTCAGAGTACAAAAGAAATTTCAGATTTGTTAGATATAGAATATTAAAAATATGTTGAAAAACATGGTCCAATTATTTTCCCAATCCACCAAAATAAACATATTAATGAATCAATGCATGTTCAATAGGTATTTGGTGAAATAGAAAATAAATCTTAGGAGGATAAAACATTTGATCATGATGAAGTATATTTATAAAATTTTCAAACCTTCCAGATAATGATGTTCCTAAAAAATATGACAAAATGTTTTACAGATATGAATCATTTTTTAATCTTTTTTCTGAAATAAATGTAATCCTTTCAGAATGTGAAGATGAAGTAGAATTGTATACAGTGCATGTACATGAGGAAATTTCAGCAAATAACATTAATGAAAATATTGGTCTTGTTGATGAGGCGCATGATGACTCTGAGGAGGATCCATTCAGTGAAGGTATGCATTATGATGTACACCAGATGATTTCCTGTGTGATGAACCACATGAAATCTTCTAGAGAGGTACGCCTAAAATCTCTATATTTTCACATCCATTGTTTAAAGAGGATATAGAAAGGAATGTGTTTGAAAATGACATCATTTTTAAAAAAATATATCTTATGATAATACCATATGTGATAAAAAATCCTATATGCGCCCTAACTTACTATTTGAGAAAGATAAAATATTTCCTAAAAATGAGGAGATGGTAAAAACAAATAATATGGAATATGATTCAAAAGGGATCAATAATTTTGAACATTACAAATGGGGTTGTGTGGAACCCAGTTTTGTTTAGGACATAAGTATTAAGGAAAATTTACTAGAAAATATTTCTACTGGGATAAGTGCACAATCATAAAATGAATTACAAGGTGAAAAGGGTAATCAAATTCATGACATTGGAAATGTTGAGTATAATCATATCCATGAGAAATTTAAATATGTCAATGAAGTTGATTTCAAATTTTTTCCTAAATAGAAAGGGCATAATGAAATATTAGAGTTTTTGAAAGAACACAAAGTACATTGGAAAAATGAGTGCAAAGATAAAAGTCTTGTAGCCAAATGTAAAGGAAGCTATAAATATAATAGTTTATTTTGAAATCAAGTGAAATCAATGAGATATACTCATGAAAAATATTATAATAAGGTGGTGAAAAGGAATACAACAAGTTATATAAATAATGAAGTAAATGATGATGATATTTTCAAAAGGTTCATATTTTTACATGATCAAAACTAGGTATTTGACAAAGGAAAGAATTAGTTTGCATTTATGGGGGGCCAAGGGCTACCCAATGAAGTTATCATAAAAGAAATAATATAATTAAATATTGTTACAAGGTCTTCTTCTCTAGAGATAAGGGAAAACATGGGAAATTTGAAGCACTTTGTCTTGGACCTTATATCATTGTGGCAAAAGGAGGAGAGAAGACATATTTCTTGCAAGATACTGATGGCAAGATTCAAGATCTCCCGATACATGGGAAATACTTGTAACACTTCTTCTCTTAAAGAAAGTCGGAGAGTATTTTCTTTTGTAAATAGTAGAGTACGTTATTTTACTATTTTTTGCTTTTAAATTTTGTTTTATCTTAAGTAGTTAATTGTGGTTTGCTCTCCAAAGATAGATGTGTGCGATAAAAATGTGATGCTTTAGACCTAAAAATCATACAATTTAGTAAACCATTACATCAGACATTCCTAATCTAGTAAGAACATGAAATAAACAAAGAAATATTTTAAAGTGACTTATTGCTTCCTATTTGAAGAAAGTTTAGTTCTAGATTGTGCTCATTAGATTGAGACAATAGAACTAGTGACTAGACAACCTCAAAATGAAAGATTCACAAGATGAACCCAATCTTCTTTGAGTTGCAAGATGAAATGTAAATTGAAATAAGAGGATTGCAAAGCTATGAAATGCAAGATTAAACTAAAAATGATAATGCAAAGTAAGCTATAGAAATGAACTAGATTAAGAAAATGCAATAGTAATCTATGATGCAATGAAATATTAACAACTATAAAATGAAATAACTAAGCTAGAATGGATGCAAAGAAACTAGTATTCTAGAATAAAAATGCAAGAAACTATGCTATGATAAACAATGCAAGAAAGTAAACTAGATTGCTAAGAATGCTCAAGAATGCCAAAAAATACTCTAGAATTCAAGTGTGATTGAATTCTTGATTATGGATCCTTTGTTCAATGGAGAGAAGAGATTTTAAAGAATTTGCCTCTACAAAAAAGGGTTAAGATTAAGTGGCAAAGAATGTGTGATTGAGATTAAGAGGTAAAAGGAGAATGAAGGAGATGCCAGGTTAGGTAGAAATGAGTGCTGAGGATTAAGAGGCAAAAGAAATGTTAAGTAGAGATGTTAGGTAGAATAATACAAAATAGAAATTTTGAAAGCACAAATCCCCTTTAATTGCTAACTAATCAGGATTACACATGTGAATGTGTTCTTTTAATAAAAGTATAGAAACTTTATATTAAAAGCAATATTATAGAAATTAAATAAATATGCAAGCTCTAGAAATTAGACCATAGTATAAGCATGATATAAATTTTTTGATTTAATTATGAAAAGGGGATTTTTAGGGTTACTTTTCACAATTATGTCTAGTAAATTTTGGCATAGGGATTTAGATTTTAAATTAGGCAAATTGATCGAGATCACGGGCTTAGGTTTTACTAGACCAAATATTGGTGATTATAATAGCTTGGATCTCACTATGTTTATGAAGAAACATACATCCCCAAAAAGAACCACCATTAGCACATAAATTTTCAATTTAATTATGTCCTTAAATATCTCTTTTAAGCCTTGATTCATTAAGAATTTTAAATATTCATTCTTGATCTTAATACATGAAAATATCTTTATTATCTACACATTTTATCATGAGAATAATTACTATTGTCTCTTTGTGTATAAGATGAAGGATATCACATTACCAATTCTCACCCATCTATGATTCGGCTCTAGAAGGTCTACCACCAACTGGGAAGTTTAAGGGTTACACTGATACAAGTTAGAATTTCTAGATGTTTTCTTAAGTTGCAAGTTAAAGGAGAGAAGGCTTATCAGAAATTTCTAAGAGTGATTAAAAATGAAAATATAATCATGACTACCTATGAATTTCCTTCTCCTAATGGTTACCAAGATTCATTAGAAGAAGAGGCATGTGGTTTTCTTAGTTGGTTTACATAGGAGGACTTTCACTTTGATAAATTTTTCCAAAATGTATCCTTCAAAGTATGAAGTACCTCAAGCCAAAGTACCAAAAGGAAGGATAGTAGGGAACACTGGATCTCCTACATGAAAATGAATTTTTTTTCAATTTATATGAACCAAGTAAGGATATTATAAATATTTGTATGCATGAGGAAGAGTCAAAAGTTACACCAATGGAAACTTGCATTATCGACAAGAGTCAACCCAATGGAAACACTTAGAGTATAATAGCAAAGTATGATCGGGACAACATATACTGATGGAGAGACATGGCACTAAGGAAGAAATCATATCAACATGAGCTAGGCCAATGGAATCAAATGAGATAAAGAAAAGAAATGAATAGGTGTAGCAAATATCGATAAGCTTTATCGATAAAGAATGCACTAGCAGTGAAGGGAAATACTTTTCTTGTTGATAGACAATGAGGTTATCGGTAAGACCTACTCTAATGGATACTAAAGAAGAAGAGTCTATCGGTAGGGGTTATAATGATGAAATTCATCAGCGTAGCTAAAGCAATTAGGATATGTATTTTTGAGTTCCTTCGATGCTCAATGAATACATCGACACAACATATGATGATAAAGGATGATTGAGGCCACTATGAGAAGGAAAGATGAGAGGACATATGCTGATAGCACAAGATGAAAGCATCAGGAGGAGTCACACTAACATAATCATTAACATAGAAATACCCATCATTGAAGCACATTTTGATCTATCTTGATACCCTACAAGATTATCAAGAAGATCTATTCCAATCAAGTGAAAGAAAAATCTCATCAACATAACTAGAGGCGTCAAAGTATGTTTTTGAAGTCTCACCGACCCCCGATAACTACATTGGATTATGCTATACCGATATGATATCCAAAAGCACATTTAGGTAAGTAGTGTTGATTGCACATTGACAAAATTTGAGCCAATGAGGGTCAGCAAAATAGCCAAAGTAGTCGGTATAAAATTATTTGAGTTCCCCCTATCCCTGGTGAGTGTACAGGAATAAATTATGGTGATATAAGATAAGAAGAACTACTGTGAAGAAAAGGAAATCAAGTCAACTAATGTCGATAGGGTAAAGTGATGACATTAGGGTATGGTATACCAATGAACATATTAGGGTAACAATACATAGCAGAGTAACCAAATTTGAGTTATCCTAATTCTTGATAAAGTCATCAGGATGACTTGTTTTGATGATAAAGTAAAAAATATTAGCTTGTGGAATATGAATGTTATCCAGATGATTAAAGTAAAGGTAAGTATCTAAATAGTTAATGGATAAGTATACATTGATGCAACCAGTGTTATATCGGAAGGAGTTACCTTGATAAATGTCATCGATGTAATAATTACTATTAGTATAGCATTTTAACAGATTGTCTGACCCTTGATAATTGTATCGATGTCACTTATGCTAATAGAAGAGTATAATAGAGGCTTCAGAGAAAGAGGAAGATGGTTATTCCAATGGCGCCAAGAGTGAACATATGTCTATAGGACATACAACGATGATGAACCATTGTCTTGTCAATTCAAAATTCAAAATTGAGACAAAGGGATTTATGTTAAATGCTCATATCTTGCAGATGTAAGGATTCACATGAGGTAGAATTAAAGGATGCTTGTTGTAATTGTTAGGATTAACAAGAAAAAAATAACAATTACATGCAAATATAACCAATATCAGAAAATAATAAACCATAATGAAGAGAACACAATACACAAATATTTAACATGGTTCATTCAATCCTTGGGCTACGTCCACCAACAACGAGTCCAATATTATTATTATCGAGTGATTACAACCTGATTACAATCTGTAATCCCTTACAGCTTAATTCTTTTGCAAGTACTAAAATCATACATTATGAAAACCCTAACCCTAAGCCATATTATACAATATTTTGTTGCTTTAGGGTTATATTATATAGTACTTTCATGATTAGTCACTGCAAGCTAACAATCTCCCACTTGGTGACTGATCAGTATCCACACTAAAAAACCTCCCACTTGGAGACTGATCCTATAGCAATACCACTACCATATGAGGCTCCCACTGGATCGAACCACCCTAGACTTAGATGTTCCTTTATTCTGTTCAGTCTAGAAGACCAACTGAAGCTAAACATGAGTTCAACTTCTCCCTTGTTACTACCTTTGTAAACATATATGCTAGATTATCATCTATATGAATATTTTCCAGCTTTAACTTCCCATCATCCAAAATAGACCGAATGAAATGGTACTGCAACTATATGTGTTTTATCTTTGAGTGCAAAGCAGAATTCTTTGCAAGATGAATGGTACTTTGGCTATTTGTATGCAAAATATTATCCATCTATGGATGTCCCAATTCTTCCATAAAGAATTGAAGCCATATCATCTCCTTGGCTGTCTATGTAGTAGCAACATACTCCACCTCTATAGTGGATAAAGATACCACCTTTTGTAGTCGAGAAATCCAACTCATTGTTGTCCCACCAACAGTAAATACATAACCTATAGTACTCCACCTGCTATCTATATCTCCTACCAAATCTGAGTCAACATAGCCTTGTATAGTAGTAGTAGAACCCCCAAAGTGTAAACACTTATTGGATGTACCTCTCAAATATCTGAGAATCCATTTGACTGCATTCCAATGCTCAATACCAGGGTTACTCATATATCGGCTAATGACTCCCACTGCATGTGCAATATCTGGCCTAGTACATACCATAGCATACATTAAGCTCCCTACAACTGAAGCATAAGGTACCTTAGATATTTTTGCCTCTTCTTCTGATGTCTTAGGACACATCTCCTTAGTCAATTTCAAATGACTAGGCAAAGGTGTGCTGACAGCTTTGGCATTGTCCATAGAGAAATGTTGCAACACCTTCTCAATATAATCAACCTGAGATAGAGACAACTTCCTATTTTTCCTATCTCTACAAATTTTCATATCAAGGATTTGTTTTGCTGCCCCCAAATCCTTCATAGCAAATGAATGTGCTAACTATTGTTTCAACCCCTTAATGTGATCCATGTTAGACCCAGCTACAAGCATATCATCAACATATAAACATAAAATAATGTAGCTATCATCATACAACCTCTTAAAATAAACAAAATGGTCAGAATGACACCAACTGTATCCATGCTCATTCATAAAAGTGTTAAATTGAATATACCATTGCTGAGGTGCTTGTTTCAAGCCATGTAAACTTTTTTGCAATCTGCACACCAAATTCTCCCGACCCTTGACCTCAAATCCTTGTGGCTGGACCATATATATTTCTTCATCCAAATCACCATGAAGAAAAGATGTTTTAACATCAAGCTTCTCTAAATACAAATCTTTAGTAGCCACAATATTTAAAACAGTACGGATAGAAGTCATTTTAACAACTGGAGAAAATATCTCATCAAAATCAATACCCTTTTTCTATGCAAATCCTTTTACAACTAACCTGGCTTTAAATATTTTCTTACCTCCATCCTCTTCTTTCAGCCTGTAAACCTATTTATTTTGTAAAGCCCTTTTTCCTGCAGGTAACTTGCATAAATCCCAAGTGTGATTTTTCAGCAAGGAGTCCATTTCCTCTATCATTGTAGACTCCCACTGAATCTTTGTATCCACCTGCACAACTTCATTATAACATTTAGGTTCACTAGCATCTGTTAACAAAATAGAATACAAAGATGGAGAAAATCTTTTTGGAGGTCTACTTAGCTTTGTTGACTGTCTAAAATTAATTGGGGTGTGTGGTATTTGTTGTTGATGTTGTTGCGGAGAATAAGGAACTACTAGAACATCATCTTTTGGAGTATCATACAGTACTACATAGTCATTTTCTTTCTTCTCATGCTACTGTAACAGATCTTTGTGCAATACTTTATCATTGAATATGACATCCCCGCTTCTTACAATTTTATGATTTTCAAAATCCCAAAGCCTATAACCAAATTCATCAATGCCATATCCAACAAATACACATTTCTTTGACTTAGCTTCCATCTTGGTTCTATTTTCAGAATCTATATGTGCAAAAGCTTCACAACCAAAGGTTTTGAGAAAAGAATAACTCACCTTCTTACCACTCCATGCTTCCTCTGGAATACCATAGTCCAAAGGAGTAGAGGGGCTTCTATTGATTAAATAAACAACATTGTTCATAGCCTCTACCCACATTTTTTTGGGCAGCCTAGCATGCAACCTCATACTCCTTGCACGCTCCATTATTGTCATGTTCATGCGTTCAGCCACTCCATTTTCTTGTGGAGTCCTTGGTACAATTTTATGCCTACGAATACCATTAAAGGAACAATAATATTCAAATTATGTGCTGCAATACTCACCACCATTATCAGATTTGAGACATTTTAATCTTTTACTAGTCTCATTCTCAACCAAGCATTTCCATTTCTTGAAAGTTTGAAATACATCAGATTTCTATCTAAGGAAATAAATCCATACTTTTCTTGTTACATCATCTATAAATGTAACATAATACAGAGAGCCACCAAGGGAAGATACCTAAGCAGGTCCCCATACATCTGTATGCACAAGCTCTAATCTCTCATTTTTTGTTTCCTTCCCACTCTTCACAAAACTAACTCTCTTTTGTTTTCCATACACACAACTCTCATAGAAATCCACATTGACACATTTCAAACCAAGTAAAACTTTCTTTGAATGAAGTAATTTCATACCTTTTTCACTCATGTGCCCTAGTCTATTGTGCCACAGTGCTGTGTCAAAATCTACATCAATGGTTTGATGTTCTTCCTTCTCAACTGCAGCCACTGTTCTTGAACATTCATTATCTTCTGGAACAATTAAAGTAGAAGGAACAATATGACCTATACAAAGATATAAGGTGCCTACTTTCACACCTTTTTCTACTACTAAGGAACCTTTTGAAACCTTCCAATTTCTATCATTAAAAGTAACTGTGCAACCCTCATCACCCAGTTGCCCTACTGAAATTAAATTCCTACTCAACCTTGGAACATGTCTTACCTCTTGTAGTAGCCAATGATTCCCATTCTGCAACTTAATCTTAATTTTTTCATGTCCAACTATCTGACAAGGTTCATTATCTCCCAAATAAACTAGCCCAAAAATCCCTTGGACATAATCAAGAAAGTAACCTCTATGGGGTGTAGCATGAAATGAAGCCCTAGAATCTAAAACCCGTGAATCATCAATACTTTCTAAAGAAAGAATCAAAGCATCCTCTTTAGATTTATTACTTACCACATTTACCTCCTTGTTACCTTCTTGTTTGTCTCCTTTATTCTTTTGAGATCAATAATCTTTCTTCTTATGACCTAGTTTTCCATAGTACCAGCAATCATTTGGCCCTTTGGATTCAAACCTCTTTCCCTTTTATTTTCCTCTTGATTTCCCATTATTTTTGAGTTGTTTCCTCTCTCATTGGTTCTACCCCTACTTTGTACGTTTAAGACACTACCTGATTTGGATCCACCTGAGCTTTTCCTATGAATTTCCTCACTTAGAATAACACTAATAACATCATCATATTTTAGGGTATTAGAACTAGAAACAGAATTAGAAACAACCATTACCAAGCCATTCCATCTTTCAGGCAAAGAACACAAAATCAAGAGAGCCCTGACTTCTTCATCAAAAATAATATTGATAGAAGTTAATTGACTGGTAACTATATTAAACTCATTTAAATGATCAGCAAATGACCTACCTTCCACCATTTTCATATTAAACAAACGCTTCATGAGAAATACCTTATTAGAAGCAGAGGGCCTTTCATACAACTTCGCTAGGGTTTTCATCAAATCTTTAGTCATTGTTGCTTGTGTAATATTGAATGCCACCAATTGTGCCAAGCATAATCAAATAATACCAAGAGTCTTTCTATCAAGAATTGTCCAGTCCTCATAAAAAATGCTTGTCAGTTTATTGGCTTTTCCTTCCAATGACTGCCATAGATCCTTTTGATAGAGATAGTACTCCATTTGCATTTTCCATAACTGAAAGTTCTGCCCATTAAACTTGTCAACCTTTATCCTACCCTCATCTACCATTGCTCCCACTCAACTATGAGACTCTCACTAAACCATGAGATCTTCCTACAGAGGATAACTAAAAAATAACCTCTCTCTAATACCACTTGTTAGGATTAACAAGACAAAAATAATAATTACATGCAAATATAACCAATATCAAAAAACAATAAACCACATAGAAGAGAACATAATACACAAATATTTAACGTGGTTCACCCAATCCCTGGGCTACATCCATCAACAACAAGTCCAATATTATTATTATCCAGTGATTACAACCTGATTACAATCTGTAATCCCTTACAGCTCAATTCCACTACAAGTACTAAAATCATACATTATGAAAACCCTAACCCTAAGCCATATTATACAATATTTTTCTGCTTTAGGGTTATAATGAGTTACAATATGTCGGCCCAAAATAGCCAAAAATATGTCAGCCCTGAAACCTGGTGAGGTTGGGAGGAAAAGTGTACAGTACTTTCTTGATCAGTCACCACAAGCTAACAGTAATAGGTTTTTTCATGGGAATTTTAAAGTCATAACTGAAGAGTCTGATAGGAGAATTTACTAAAAGAAAGGTCACAAAGAAAGGAAGTATTTATAGAACATAAGAATAAATCACAAAGGAGTGTAAATAAAAAGACAAGGAGAAGACATGGAGGCACCAAGCACCTTAGGAAGGAAAATACCAATAAAGAGTACATAGTCAAAGGGAAAAAGACAAAGATCAATGGATGAATGAATGCCAAACTATCCTTGCTGCTACCCTTAATACTACCCATGATGATGGTATTGAGTTGGAAGGAGCCACATCACACATTGAGCATCTGATCATGTTGGAGAACATCATCAGGGACATCATTCATGATGTTGACACCCATGCTTTAGATAACCACGTGAACCATATTCATAAATGTGGTGAACTATTTGGGGAGTGATCTTTATTTTCAAAAGTTTTATGTTTAATTTATCTTATTGTAATCAGTTCCTTTGTGTCTTATTTGTTTAGTCAATTTTTCTAGGTAGGTAGTTGTTAGTTAGGAATTTATTGTAACTTTTGGTGAAGGGGTATGCCCCTTCATCCAAACTTGATCCTTGTCTATATGTAGGGGGTCATTTTGATGTTTAAGGACAAATCACACTTTTTTTTACAATGCATAGTTGATGTTTTCTTAAAAACATATGTCCCACTGTATGCAATCATATTCTTAAGATTAATACAAATTAGGAGTTCTTCTTTACTCAAAGGTGTGATTTTTTTTCTTTATTGATTACTTATTTATGATATCCGCTTCATGAAAATAGATGCGAAATGTGCAGTCCTATGGAATACAATTTTGAATATGTTATAGTTTGACCATCAGGATAAAAATTGGTTATCAAATTTATTTTGCCTTTTTGGCCTTTCTGAGAAAAGTTAAAATCAATATGGCCAACTACAATATATATTAAAATTACTTGAGCATATAGAATCCATTTGGTTGATAGTTTAAAACTATCTCATAAGGTTATAAGTATAATCATAAAGATACAACTTCATCACCTGAGAAGGAGAAGGAATTGGTCTATTGTTAATCTCTAGAATTTGGTTTGCATTTGCATTTATAAATAATTTATCTAAATATTCATTCTTTTACAAGAAATACATTATTTTAAAGCACTCTTTCAAAAGGTATTTTATTAAAGCATTCTTACAACATTCAATTATTCAATAATTGTGATATTCTCAAGAATTCACTTTCCATCTTGAGAGATCACCCAAGTCTTACATACAACTATTATTTTATATAAAAATCCTTAAGCTGGGAAGTTTGGTTAAGGTATAGATCTAACCACCTTGGTTCTAAGATCCTAAAGTGTAGGGGAGGAGGATCAGAATCAACCACTCAATTTCATTGGAAAATCTCATAATTGAGTAGGCAAGCTCATAGTATTTCCAATCGAATACCAAAATAATATTTTCCTCAAAGAGAGGTGGTGAATCTATTCAAAAAAGAATTTCAATTGGTGACTCTGTTGAGGGAGAAGACCCAGAAAGAGATGAAAATTTTCCTCTTTGAAAGAGGAGAGAATTTTATAATAAAAATTTTCTTTCAGGATGTACCAACCATTTCATAGACAATCATTTATTCTAGATGGCATCAAGCCATTGGATCTTAGAAGGTTTCAGTGTATTCCTAATAAGTTATTTCCTAAACCTTCACAATGTATACCAAAGTTTTATGGAGAATATGATGAATCAACACTTGAGCATTTAGGTGCATTTTACACTTTCATAGAGGAAAATAAAATTTGTGTAGAAGATATAGTAATGAAATTATGGTGTAGGAGCACCTAGGGTGAAAAGCCCTTCTTTTGTTTTTTTGTGTTCTCTCCTATTTTCTTAGTTAGTTTAGGAAAGTTTAGGAAGATGTTGAAGTGGTTTAGGGTTTGTTAAGTTAGTTTTTGAAATGTTTTGTCCATCCACTCTTTGTAATGTCCTAGAAGACAATGTGGGTCAAAATGTGGAATGAACATTCTAGATCCTTAGGAGGTCATTTTAGAGGTGTTTTGAGTCCTAGGAAGTGATATTAGACTCTTGGTGATATATCCATGGAGGCCAAAACAAGAAAAATAAAAATCGCCAAGAGATGCAAAAAGTTGCTCAAAACAACAATTACAACTTTGCAACTTTTAAAAAGTTACTCAACAACTTTGTAAAAAAGTTGTTTTTATCCAAAAGGTGGTTACTGATCAGTTTTAGCAGTTGTTTTGGTTAGAGGAAGGCTATATAAGGACTTCCATGGTGAGATCCCAAGGCTAGATGTCATTTTGATTAAATTTTCACTCATTGTAAGGTTGCAGACACACACTATGACAATTTTCTGAGCATTTTCAATTGAATAGACTTACCAATGGAATAAAGTGTCTTTCTTTCCTTTGTAATTAGCTTCTTAGGAGTGTTACTTAACTCTGTGTGGTGTGATTTTAGTAGATAGTCTTCATTTTTCAGTGTAAATTTAAATTTCTTTGAAGTTAGTATTCTCTGGTCTAATTCTGGACTATACATAAAAAATGGCTCATCGAATTTCTTGAATCCATGGCATGTAAAATGGGCCTGGATGGAATGAAAGGGGAGTCATTTTACATAGTCTTTCTTTTGGTTTTAGTAGTAGAGGATTTAGGGTTGATTTTTGAGCTCTTACCCTAGGTGAGCTTGGCCATAGCCCGACTAGGGAAATAGAGTAACAAAGAGCCATAAAATATAGGGTTGGATTGGTACGAGAAATCCAATGGTTGGAGAGTGTTGAAAAAGAGGTGGCATGACCCTCTATACAATGTAGTCAACTGGAGATTTAATTTCAACATCTTGTGAAGATAAATTTAGAGAAAGGGCCAATTAGTCCTATTTTTAAGGACCGAGTCCTTAATAGTAGAAATGTTTTATACGGACGACTTGGATCCATCTCACCTTGAAAATATTTAATGTCTCTAAAAAGGGTATATGGATCCTAGAATAGATTTGGGGGTCCTTAACATTTGTGAGATAATCCAGTTTTTGTATCTGGATAGGACTATAAGGAGCAATTAGGCTTTTTCCTAAATTTTAGGAACTCGGTGAATAGATGGTTGAAGAATGGTTTCAAATCTTCAAGATAGTTGTAAAATGACCTAATATGATGGAAATTCAACCCTGCAAATCATTGTGAGAATGTTGGCTTAGGTTGGCAGAATCTACATTGTGGATTCAATGAGTATTGAAGAATCTTGTGATAGGGTGGACCTTGGTTAGAGGGGCAAAGATCTTAGAGACTTTCCCTTAGGATTAGGGTTTGAGGAATCCCTAATAGGTCCATTAAAGAGGACATAAGTGAGAGTCAAGATAACTCTAAAGTGAGAAGAAATCACTCCTATCAAATTATTTGTTAGGACATTGAAGGATAATGCAAGAGAAGCATATGAATCATTACCTACAAAGAGCATCTCATTATGGAGAGAATTTAAGTGATGGTTTCTTGATATGTTTCATGATGCAAGTGAGGAAGAAGGTAGCATGTGCAATGAACATGAAGAAAATTAGAATTACATTATGGAAGAAGATTCTCACATGTCTCCTTTGGATACTTTTTTAAATTTGGAAAGATGTGAAGGTGAATCTGCAACACATTTGTTCACAAGGATGGAAAATATTTATTAGTAAATACCTTTAGACATCATGCCCCCATGTAAGGAATTACTAAATAAAATTAGTGAGTTGAGAATCTCAGGAGTCTCTGATTTGATTTTTTTTTCAAAATTTTAGAAGAAGATAATGAATACAAGGTTAAATCTATAGAATGGGTACATGAACCAAATAATTTTTCAGATTCAAGTGAAGGAATTTTGGATCAGATTGAAGAAAAATCCAATCATGATGAGACTTGTATGGAAATAAATATCAGTAATAGTAATAAATTTTAGATTTGTTAGATATATAATATCAAATATTAGAAATATGTTGAGAAAAATGGTCCAAATTTTTTCTCAATCCACCAAAATAAATGGATTAATGAATCAATGCATGTTTAGGAGACATTTTGTGAAATAGAAAATAAATCTCATGAAGATAAAACATTTTATTATGATGAAGGAAGTATATTTATAAAATTTTCAAACCTTCTAGATAATGATGTTCCTAAAAAATATGAAAAAAAAATTATGGATATGAATCATTTTTAAATCTTTTTTGTGAAATACATGTAGAATGTGGAGATGAATTATAACTGTATATAATACATGTCCATGAGGACATTTTAGCAAATAAAATTAATGAAAATATTGGTCTTGTTGATGAAGAACATGATGACGCTTAGGAGGATCCATTTAGTGAAGGTATGCATTATGACACACCAAATGATCTCTTGTGTGATGAACCACAAGAAATTTTCTAGTGAGGTATGCCTAAAATCTATATATTTTCAAATCCATTATTTAAAGAGGATATAGAAGAGAATGTGTTTGAAAATGATGTCATTTTTTTTCAAATCTATCTTATGATAATACCACATGTGATGAAGACTCCTATACGTTCTCTAGCTTACTATTTGAGAAAGATAAAGTATTTCTTGAGAATGATGAGATGGTAAAAACATATAATATGGAATATGATTCAAAAGGGATCAATAATTTAGAACATTACAAAAGGGGTTGTGTGGAACCCACTCTTGTTAAGGACATAAGTATTAAGGAAAATTTACTAGAAAATATTTCTCCCAAGATAAGTGCATAATCAGAAAATGAATTACAAGGTGAAAAGGGCAATCAAATTCATGACATTAGAAATATTTATCATAATCATATTCACGAGAAATTTAAATATATCAATGAATTTGGTTTCAAGTTTTTTCCTAAAGAGAAAGGGAATAATGAAATATTAGGGTTTCTAAAAGAATAGAAAGTGCATTGGAAAAATGTGTGCAAAGATAAAAGTCTTGTAGCCAAATGAAAAGGAGGCTATAAATATAATAGTTTATTTTTAAATCAAGTGAAATAAGTGAGATATACTGATGAAGAATATTATAATAAGGTGGTGAAAAGGAATATAACAAGTGATATAAACAATGAAGCAAATGATGATGGTATTTTCAAAAGGTTCATGTTTTTACATTATCAAAATTAGGCATTTGACATAGGCAAGAATTGGTTTGAATTTTTAGGGGGCCAGGGGCCACCCAAAGAAGTTATCATACTAGAAGTAATATGATTAAATATTTTTACCTGGTCTGATTCTCTAGAGATAAGGGAAAACATGGAAAATTTGAAGCACTTTGGCTTAGACCTTATATCATTGTGGAAAAAGGAGGAGAGAACACATATTTCTTGAAGAAAAATGATGGAGAAATTCAAGAGCTCCCACCACATGGGTAGTACTTGAAATATTTCTTCCCTTAAAGAAATTTGGGGAGTATTTTCTTTTTTAAATAGTAGAGTAGGTTATTTTACTATTTTCTACTTTTAAATCGTATTTTATCTTAAGTAGGTAATTGTGGTCTTTTCTCTAGAGGTATCTAGGATCTCTCTATGTTCATGAAGAAACATATGTCCCTAGAAAGAGCCACTATTAGCACATAAATTTTTAATTTAATTATTTCCTTAGAGATCTCCTTTAAGCCTTGATTCATTAATAATTTTGCATATTCATCCTTGATCTTAATACATGAGAATATCTTTAGTGTCTACACATTTTATCATGAGATTAATTATGGCTTTCTCTTTGTGTGTAGGATGAAGGATATAACATTACTAGTTCTCACTCATGTACGATTTAGCTCTAGAAGGTCTACCATCAACTAGGTAGTTCAAGGGTTGCATTGATACAAGGAAGAATGGCTAGATGTTTTCTTAAGTTGTAGGTTGAATGAGAGGAGGCTTATAAGACATTTCTAAGGGTGATTAAAAATGAAAATATAATCATGACTACCTATGAACTTCCTTCTCCTAATGGTTACCAAGATTCCTTAGAAGAAGAGGCATGTATTATTCTCAATTGGTTTGCATAGGAAGGCTTTCACTTTGACAAGAGAAAAGCATTGGGAGGAGTCACACTGAAAAACTCATTCGCATAGAAATAACCATCATTGAAACATATTCCAATCTATCTGGATACCCGATGAGATTATTGGGGTCATCTATACTAATAAAGGGAAAGACAAATGTTATTGACATAACTAGAGGCATCAGAGTATGTTGTTTTAAGTCTCACCAACCCCTTATAACTACATCAAATTATGCTATACCAAAATGAGATCCATAAGGGAATTTAGGTAAGGATTGTTGATTGCACATTGGTGAAAGTTGGTTCGATGAGGGTCATCAAAATAGACAAAGCAATCAGCATAAAATTATTTGAGTTCCCCTTATACTCGGTGAATGGATTAGAATAACTTATGGCAATATAAGATAAGAAGAACTACCATGAAGAAAGGGAAATCAAGTCAACATATTCCAATAGGGTAAAGTGATGACATTAGGATATGGTATACCGATGAACGTATCAGGGTAACAATACATATCAATGTAACCAAATTTGAGTTATTTCAATCCTCAATAGTCATTGGGATGACTTATACCGATGATAAAGTAAAAACTATCGACTTGTCAAATATGAATGTTTTGATTATGAATATGAATGTTATCTCAATGGTCAAAATAAAGATAAGCTTCTAAAAATTCATTGGATAAGTATACACCAATGCAACCAGTGTTATATAAGCAGGAGTTACCCTGATAGATGTCATCGATGTAACAAGTACTATTGGTATAGCATTTTAATAGATTGGCCGACCCCCGATAATCGTATCAATGTCACTTATACCTATAGAAGAGTTTAATAGAGGCTTCAAGAAAATAGGAAGAGTGTTATGCTAATGATGCAAAGAGTAAACATATGTTGGCAGGACCTACACTGATGATGAACCATTATTTTGTTAGTTCAAAATTCAAAACTTAAATGAAGGGATTTATTTAAAATGCTCATACTAGCTAGATGTAAGAATTCACATGAGGCATAATTAAAGGATACTTGTTGTAATAGGTTATTTCATGGGTATTTTAAACTCAAAATTGAGTATTTTGGTAGGAAAAATTACTAAAAGAAAGGTCACAAAGAAAGGAAGTATTTACAGAATAGAAGAATAACTTGCAAAGGAGTGTAGAGAAAAATACAAGGAGAAAACATGGAGGCAATAAGAACCTTAGGAAGTAAAAGGCCAAAAAAGAGTGCAGAGTCTAAGGAAAAAAGACAAAGACCAGTGGATGAGTGAATGCCAAAGTATACTTTTTTCTACCTATAATGCTACCCATATTGATGGTATTGAGTTGGAAGGAGCCACATCACACATGGAGCATTTGATCATGCTTGAGAACATCATCCGGGACATCATTCACAATGCTCACACCTATTATTCAGAAAAGTATGCGAACCATATTAAAAAATATGGTGAACAAATTGGGGATTGATATTTATTTTCAAAATTTTTTATGTTCAATTTGTCTTCTTGTAATCAGTTCCTTTGTGTCTTGTTTGTTTAGCCCGTTTGTATAGTTAGGAAGTTTCCAATTGGGAATTTAATACAACTTTTGGTGAAGGGGTATGCCTCTTCATCCAAAATTGATCCTCATCTATATGTAGGGGATCATTTGACATTTTAGGAGAGATCACACCTTTTTTTACAATGCACAATTGATTTTTTATTCAAACCATATGTCCAACTGTATGTAATCATATTCTCAGACTTATTACAAATCATGAGTTCTTCTTTTTTCAAAGGTGTGATTTTGGTGTCTTTACTAATTAGTTCCTTTCGTTTCATGAAAATAAATGTCAAATGTGTAGTCTTATGCAATAGTATTTTGAATATGTTACATTTTTACCATCAGGATAAATATTGGTTATCAAATTTATTCTATCTTATTGGCCTTTTAGAGAAAAGTTAAAATCAATAAGACTAACTGCAATATAAACTCAAATTACTTGAACATACAGAAGCCATTTGGTTGATAGTTTAAAACTATCTCATAAGGTTATATGTAATGCCCCACCAGGGCACCCAAGAGATAATAACCTAAAACATGTTACTAAGTTCGTGAAATATTTTTTTTCTTAAATGTTTACAAACAATGATGAATAAACAAGAGGAATTATAACATAAAGTCCATAATAACATAAACATAAATATAATCTCCAAAGAAAATTACACATCTCAAGGGTTCCTTGACGTAGTAACTATGAAATACAATTATTGCAACCATAAATTACATATTACATCATAATTACAACTGGATGATAAAATACACATTCTCATCAACATCCACCACACATGTCATAGGGTATGCGATTACAATAAATTATAAAGTACAAATAGAGAAGTACAAGATCAAGAATAGAACTCCAAGAAGATAGGAAAGGAAGTAACTGCAACCAGGATCATCTATCATTAGAACAAGGATTTTAGAGTCTCAAATGGTAAAAAAATCACTACCACTTGACCTCATGGAAACCTATGGTTCCACTCCCACCGTGCTGAGGAGATAACATCAAATCCCATATAGATAAAAATAATAATCCATCAGGAATACTAAGAAAGGATCCTAGAAGCTCCTATCTCAAAGGTACAACTCATAAGTCAAAGGTACACATAATAACCCAGAGGAAACCAACACATGTAGGAAACCTAGGATGAAATCAAGGAAGTTTCATCACATGAGTCAACTCTAAGGTCACCTGGTAGCTTCTTTGGACTCTGACCCCTAGTGAGTCTATGCAGACAAGGAAAACCAACTATGCTAGACTCATCATCACTATTGGACAGGCAAGAATCTTCTCCCACTCCGATCCTTAGCCTATAATAGCACTCAAGGCATGGGAGAGGAATCATTATCTTGTTAATTCATTTTAATCCCCATTTAATTTAATATTATCACTTGATTAAGTAACCTACTAAGGATACCCAGGTAGCCACTTCCATGCCCTGACACCTGCAAAGTAAGCCACTTCCCCTTTAACACCTAGATAACCTACCCTAGGTTTAATAATCTCAAATCATGACTCTAACTCAACATAATCTCATAATATCCAAAAATGGTTACAAGAACTAATAGGAACACATAATGAAATAAAATCAACTTCATAAGGTTGGGTCACATTTGATCAATTATCAATCAAGTATGCAAAGCAAACAAATATAAACAATAATCTCTAATCTCAAATCTGGCAACAGTCCTACTAGGCTGACATACTAATCCCCATTAATCCCACACACATAAGGAAAATAAATAGACAGATAATATAATTTAATACAATAAACTAATTTGTAAATTTCATCATGAAATTAATTTACTAAATAATTACTAACAAACTATAATTACATTAAAAAATAATTAAATTCTAACCCTAACCAATCAATTTATAACATTAACAAAATAAAATGATTTTAGGAATTAAAATTACTAACCCAATAAAATTTTATAGTCTAAATAAATTAACAGATTTAAATAATGAATAGCGTGCCAACCTCATCCAAATAATTTAGCCAAAAATAAACATTAAATAAAAACATGAAATGCTCATCTAGAAATATATTCACATGCTAGAAAACATATTTCCCTATTTAAATATATATCCAAATATATATGCATGAAACTGTTAATTACTATTCTAAATAAAATAACCTTTATTTATTTATATATTAATATTTTAGTTTATTATTATTATTTTATACATACATACATACATACATACATACATACATATATATATATATATACACACATATTTTTTCTTTTAAAAAAAATGAATATTAAATTCTTTTAAATAATTTAAAATTTAAATTAAAAACCAACAAACCAAATAATCAAAGGGGGACCCGTGGGCCCCACCCTCCAGGCTGACCTCATGATAGCCTAGGATACCATGTGGCAGTCTTAGGGCTATTGTGCGACAATCCCTAGGACTGTTGATGATAGCCTTTGGGCTGTCATGCAACAGTCCTAAGGACTGGCAACAACAACCTAAGGGCTACCATGTTTGGCAGGGGGAGGCTGAGGTGGCCCCCACCTCCTCTCCCAAATTTTTATTTTATTTTAAAAAAAAAATTTAAATAGTTTTTTTAAAAACAAATTTTTTTTAAAAATATGTGGTACTAGTAATTAATTACTGTACCCTAGGACAGAGAGCTTGCCCTTTTTTTACATATATATTTTTTGAAAAGGAAAACATAGATGCAAGAAATACTATCAGGTGCATATTTTTTTTAATAACAAAGAACAAGAATATATAGTTGTTTTCCTTTTTTTAAAACATAAAATTGTAGCCAAATATTTTTTTTAACAGATGAATAGGAAAACCTCAGATGCATAGATTGAATTGGGTATTTTCTAAGGTTTAATTGAGACTTTCATTTCAATTCTAATACCAGATCTAAATTTTCTCCAACACATCTATTGTAAAACTCAACCTAGGGTTTTTAGACAAAGTATTCTTACACAAAATTTTCAACAATCATTAATCTAATTTCTATTAATACCATAAATTCAAACCCTAATTAAAATCAAGCAAAAATTTAATCCAAGGATTGCATGCATACCAAAATTCCCTACAATCAAATTCTAGAAACTCAACATGAAGAGAAACCACATGAACAATCCAAAACATCCAGATTTGACATGCACGAAGAAAACACTCCTTCCAGAAATACAAAAATACAACCACAAGGGTTATCAAACCCTACCACAAACACCAAATAGATAAATTCAACAATGACCAGAAACAAAGACAAATCCAAGCTCTCAAAAATTTTGCACCAAATTGAAATTCTTCACCCAAAAATTCTCCAAACCTATGTGTTGAGAATAATGACCAAACCTTCACAATATAGGAAATTGAATTCCACATGCAAAGGTTGGAACTCAACTCCACTCACAACCTTGTTTCCATGAATTCCTAATTTGCCTAATTTCAGTTCTGAACTCAAGTCTTATTTTCTAATTTCTCTTGTTATAATACTTAACTCAAAATTGACTAATTCTTTTAATTTAATTTATTTCAATTTTGATTGTACAACTTAATGCATTCTAATTAATTTAAATAATAACATTTAGTCTACTTTAATTTTCCACGTGTTATTTAATTTCTCAATTAATAAATACCTTTATTTGAAATGTTAAATTTACAACTAATTAAATGTAAAGTGAATGTATTTAATTAATTTTCATTAATTAAATATCTCTATTTTCACAAAAAGCCCTTTAATTAAAATTTATTAAATTTAATAACTATATTTAATTATTTAAATACTCTCACATTTAAATAGCTAAAAATAGAAAAAAATCTAATTGATTTAAATTACACAATTAATCTAAATAAATTATCTAATTATAGCAATCACATCCATAACCAAAAATCAACTGAACTTAAAGAACCATAACCATGCTCAAGGAAGGGACTATAAGCTCACATCACCTGGACAAGTTTGGAAAGGGTAAAATATCATAATCTTGTCCACTATTTCAGGACAATCGAATGGATTAGGTTGGGATTTGGATTTGAATATTATCTTCCCTCTGTTATCATTGAGACTTATGATAGGGCACACTCATCCTGACAATTCAGGGAAGTCGATGTCCGATACCTGCAAACTTACATACAAGATCAACATGTACATACATATATATTAAAAAATCAATAGTGGGGATCGGGACATCTTGTAGATCCCGCAAGTAGGTAACTACGACTCCATCCCTCAACCATACCAAACACACCATACAGGAAAGTAAAAGCATACATGATAACCATACACATGAAAGTATGGGGTAAGTATAATCATAATCATAAGAAACATTTAAAACATGTAAATCATTATCATTAAATAACTAACATCATCTAATTGTATCAATATAAAAACCATAATTATCCATTTATTAAAATCACCATGAAATGTCGTACATCCAAAACCATATAATAACTGAAGTATCAATGCACACATAAAAGTGGCCTAAAAGAGTTTGGCAATATAAAACTAAAAAGAAAACTATGGGTGGGCACTGCATTGTACGTATAATCGTAAAGATACAACTTCAACACCTGAGACAAAGAAGGAACCTGTCTATTGTTAATCTCTAGAATTTGGTTTTCATTTGCATTTATAAAGAATTCATCTAAATATTCATTCGTATACAAGTAATACATTATTTTAAAGAACTCTTTGAAAAGGAATTTTTTTAAAGCATTCCTACAACATTCAATTATACATTAATTGTGATATTCTCAAGAATTCACTTGTCGTCTTGAGAGATCACCCAAGTCTTACATACAACTTCTATCTACTACAAAAATACTTAAGCCAGGAAGTTTGGTTAAGGTATAGGCCTACCCACCTTGGTTATGCAAAGCCTAAAGTGTAGGGGAGGAGGATCATAATCAATCACTCTCATTCATTGGCCAAGTCAGTTGGAAAATTCCATAATTGAGTAGGCAAGCTCATAGGATTTTCAATCTGTTGATTTGGACACCAACATAGGTGTTGGTGTAATTAAATATCTAATTACACTTTACTTAAATTTACTTAGGATAATGCACTACATAGTAGTTTTTCATTGAGACACCTAGGAGTTTGCATTTCATTTTAGCACATGGTGTAGGAGAATTTACACTTTAGGTGTGAGATCCACCTTTAGTGATCTTGTCGCATTATCATCTTCTCATTGTTTCATATGTTGCACATACTTTGTTTTACAATGGAGGATGATCCACAGTTGGTGGACATGTGATTACACCTTGTCTAATTGATAGCTTATCACTTGCATATCTCCTAGTTATCATACATTGCCTATATATTCATGCACATCTAAATCAATTCACCATTATAAATTTGGGAATTATCCATTGTATTTCATTTTTTATCAACATTGAGTCAATTAATTGATCATATCATTTGTCTATCTCTCTTGTGTTATCTATTGAGCTTTTAGAGCTTGGCATTTCATTCTTTTCCTTAGGAAAATTATTACATGGTATCAAAGAATTGATCCAAAATTCTTACATGAGGGTTAGTTAAATAAGTGATAACATAAGTAAGAAAATAATATAATTGAGATAAACTTACTAATAATACAATAATAACATTTTGAGATCGCCTGGCTATATACGAATTTTGATCAAATGCATGGATTTTGGTCATTTTCTATATGTAAATTGAAGGCATTTGTCTGGTCGTATATGGATATTGATCAAAGGCACAAAGCTTGGGCATCCATTGTAAATTAATCAAGGGAATGAGTGAGATTCCTTTTCTTCATGAAAGGAAATCTTGAGACTCCCACTTATGGATTCTCCCACCATACCCTGTGTTATAGTGAGTAGTGACCCTTGGGACAATGCATTTGATGATACTCTTGTATATGCATTGGTTTTGGGAATGATGTTATTGAAAACCCCTTGCATTAGAGTGGAATTAGTCTCTAGATTATGTTAAGTTGTTGTCATGGTTTTTCTATGTGGTATGGACTCCTTTCCCTAGATTACATTGCATGGCTTTGTCTGAATGTAAGCTCTTTTTTTAAACTCTATCTTGTGTTATGATCTCAGTCACCTTATGACATAAATTCATTATACTTAGATGTATCCATATGCCTTGATTATTGTAGCCTTGATGCATGTTTGGTTAGTGTGAATTATTATAACATATGGTCATATTTGTGAGAATAGTGGGGAGGGCCTAAGGGTACCTCATGGTTGGGTGACATGACCAACCACTCTTGGAGACTAGTGTACACGTTTATGAGTAGTCCTAGTATATAATTCATCTAGAATTATGTTACTTATAGTGATATAAATGTAGACTACTTTTAGTATGATGCATTGAGATTAAATTTAAATAATTAAAATACTGTATATTCTAATAATGATTCATGTAATGTATTTGTGCTTATTTTGACTGTAATGGGTGAGTTCATCCTCAAAATTATGCATAAAGTATCCTTGGTGTGGAGTTGTCCGTGTTTTAGTTGTAAGTTGGAACCAATGTATATTTTAAGGCAATTTTCTATTTTCTAAATGTTTTTGTATAACCCTTTCTTCTTGCACATTTAAATTCTTCTTGAGCATTTACCCTTTCTTTATGTACATTTGAACATTGTTCCTATAAATTCAATTATTTCCTCTATGTATTTGTTATTATCTCTTGCAAATATGTTTCTATACATCCACAAATCATGGTGATAATGAGGGTTTGGGTAGTTAGTGAGCACATAGTTAGATACTCTTTCTCACCTAGTTTCCTTTGAAATATTCATAGATGCATTCCTATTACCATAGGAACATAGATTAGGTACTTTATATGAACAAATTTTTACTAGTCATGAAATCCTTGGAATTTTTTAGTGGTCTTTCACATGTGTAGATTTAAATGAGGCTTTAGATGAGTTCACACCTTCTATGCTCACAGTTGAAGAAAACAAGGGAGATGGGAGTCATGTAAGTGTATGTGATACCTTTGTAGTTTATAAAAAAATATTCCGACTTTGTTATAATTTTTTCTATTCTCATTCTAAGAGCTCCTTGGTGGACCATTATAAAATTAGAGTACCAAAATCAAACTTTGAGACAAAAATTTAGGGTCCATACACACATTTATGAGATTTTCCTAAATGTATTCAATGTAATTGGCATACAAAAATCTACATTTTCCTTTAGGTCCCTTCATTATCCTACACTTATTATCAATTAGAAATTCCCTTTACCTTTAGGTTTTCAATCATTGCATTATTAATCATTTTACATTGTCCATCTTTGCATATTCCAAAAAATAAAAAAATCCAAAAACATATAACTTGCATTTCCTAGGTTTGAACATTCCTCTTTAGGGTTACATTTTGGACATTAGGGATCCTACCATTTAAATATTTTAAAAGTAGTTATTAGGATATCTTTAACCTCTCCCATTGATTTTTCCCTTGTCAAGATTGTCATTACCAAAATCAAACCTTAGCTCAAGAGTCTAGCAAAAGGAGAGACTTTGTCATTTTTCATCATCCTCTTGAGGTCAATGGTCTTCTCTCAGTTTCTTAAATTTGTGTTCCTAGGACCAAGCTCTGAAAATTAAAAATATTTCCTTAGGGTACATTTTTCCTTTCTTAGTCATCACTATAGCTAAATTTATCCAAATCATCTTAGACTTGCATTATCGCTAGTTAATATTCAAAAATCCAAAAATATAGTTTCATTCCCTAGATGTCATTATAATCAAATCATGTGAGACTTACATTGTTCTTAGTAAATTAAAAAAAAATAAAAAGTAAATAGTTTCCCTTTAAGGCATTATAGTCAGCTCATTTTATCCTACATTATCCTTAGTCAATTTTCAACAATCCCAAAAATTACAAAAAAAAGTAGTTTTATTTCTTAGATGTCATCACATTCTAATCATTTGTACTATTCTCAATCATTTTTCCATTGTCTCCTGATTAGATTTTCAAATATTTGAAAAACACCAAAAACATAGTTTAGACTTGTATTTGAATTTTCATGCACAAATTATACATTCCCATAAGGACAAATATCAAATTGATTCACATATTCTTCCAAATAAAAAACCTATTGAAAATAGTTTCCAAGGCACCAAAACAAAAATACAAGTCCATTAGAGAAATAATTGATGCAATTTTAAAGAAGCTTGTGCAATCAAATGTCATCATATAACTTCCATAAGTAATACATTATGAGCTACGATATTTTAAACCATCCTAGTGGAAGGACAATGACTTATGTGACCAAGGTGAATTTACTATTAAAGAGTATTCAAATAATTCACCTAATGAGAAGTTAGGCATATGTCAAGACACTATTCCCAAACATGATCAAAATCATCTTTTTATGTCTAATAGTGGCCCACAAGTAACCTACATATCTCCCACCATTCCTTCATCTCCTAAATCTTTACAAAATGATTCCACACCATCTCCATCATGTAATGCATCTAGTGATGCCACCTTTTGAGTTTACCCCCAAGCGATATCCATAATACAAATCCAAGATAATTGATTCCTTGGTACAAGTCCCTTCTACAATTAAACAATCTTAGATCCAATGATTCCATATTCTTAATCCCTAAGTAAACCTATTCTGATGAATCTCATTCAAAATACACTTCTATCATGCCAAAGTAATACAAAGTATGAATAAAAACATCCTAAAATGAATCAAGATCAAGATACAAAGAACCTCCAATCCCATCCAATATTTGAGTAAGATCCAATCTCCTTAGAATCTCATGATGATCCCCTCATCCATTTGTTTCCTTTCCAAGATAATCCTCTTCCATCACAAGAGTAAATCATCATTCCAAGTCCCATTCACAATCTAAATACTAAGCAAGACCATGATGTCCCTTCCAGACCATCTAATGGCCCTCTTCCATGTCAAGAGTGTTCCTTTGTCTCCATTTCATAATCCACCACATGATCCTATTATCCATCCATCTCCATGTTGTAATATTCCATATCCATATCAAAATCCTATCATCCCTACACAGTATATTCATGAACACCCTACATATCCCACATGTTCATCTACTTTCATCTACTCTGGCCTACTTGATGAGATTGTCACTATTCCCATACCATATCCACCTTAAAATGGACTTTCATCTTGTTTTAAAAGTAATTAGTATTCCATTAGTAAAACAAGGCATGTATTATCGAGGAAAAGGGTCATGCATCAATGAACAAGTTATATTAGAACCCCTTCACATGAAAAAAATATATGTTATCATGGCCTTAGCTATATAGATCAACCTCAAGATGTTGGTATCCCTCATAACTCTTGCATTCCTCCATATAAACCCAAATATACACCTTTCCCATCCTCCAAAACCATTTTAGGTTCTTATAGACCAAAGTCAAAGTTTTCATCTCTTCCATCCATCTTAGGTCCTTATATCCCTCCATTAATCAAACATATCATCCCTAGTGCATAGTCTACTTCCCCTTCATAAATCATGATCAACCAAGGCACACATCTGATGCAAGAGCATCCTAGGTGTAAGAGCAATCTTGCATCACCCAAAAATATTTTTGTTTTTGTATTCAATAAGGGCTATCTTGTGCAGAGTTGCTATTTATGGAAACTTGCTATTTTTAGTAAGTTGGTCTTACGGTCTCAGAATGTTCTAATTTTACATATGGAGGTTCATCTCAGTCATATCAGCCTGCCAGCAAAGTTTCATGGCTAGATCAGGTCTAGTTTTGAAGATATTGAAGATTTTCGGTATTGGCAGCAGGGTATAGAAACTTCGAACTCGGTTTTGAAGGCTTTAGAGGCCCCGGATGAGGTTGAAAATTTGGGTGACAAGCGCTTTGCGCTGGTCAAGCCTGTAGAGCACTTCATGGCATTTTCAAAATGGGGTTATAATAGTCAATCGGGTCAACTGGTGATGACTTATGGTCTTCGGAAGTTGGGTCACCTGAAATGGCGAAAAATAATTTTTCTTCAAAATTTTTGTTTGGGTTTCAAAACTCATTTTGAGCCGACTTTGATGTAATAAATTGTAAAATAAAATAATTCTAAGTTTGGTCGGCCCTAAGGGCTAAATTTCTAGAACCTTCTCGGGCGGTGGAAATTGCCTATATAAAGAAGGCCCGTAGTGTTGTCTAGGGTAGTTCTGGGTAGTAGATCTGGGTATTGATTCGAGGCTTTGTCCTACATAATATTGTAAGGGAATGCCCATGTGGCTTTACATATTGTAATTCTGAAAGTTTGTAATTCCACATTTGTGGAGATAATAAGAAGCCAATTTTCTGTTCTTGCATATTATTGTTGTTGTTTCTCTATTTTTGTTATGTGTTTGTGGTATTAAGGGGAGCACCCTTCATCACGTGGTATCAGAGCAGGAGTTTTTGAGTGTGTAAATAGATCACCGACTATGAGGTAGTTTGCACCAGGACCGTGGTTAGGGTTTCAGTGCGCATCGTAAAAATGCCTCCACGAAGAGAATGTGGCAGAAGAGCTGGTGCTGTGACACCTGAGGTTAGAGAGCTGCAGAGACAAGTGTGAGCATTGCAAGAAGAGATTCATAGAGGAATGAATCTTAATGTCAGAGACGAAAGCAAGGATGAAGCCGAAGAAGAATATCAAGAAGGAGAAGCTGAAATTGTGAACCAGGAGGAAGAAAGACTTTTTCGGGCGATTTCCAAGATTGGGAAAAGACCTAAGATTGAGGTTCCTACATTTTCTGGAAATCTTAACCCAAAGGAACTGATCAAATGGATCAATGAATGTGAGGAATATTTTGAGTATGAAGATGTTGAGGATCCTGATAGGGTCAAATTTGCGAAGGCCAGATTGAAAGGTCATGCGAAGATCTGGTGGCAAGAAATTCAATTGGAGCAAAATAGAAGAGGGAAAAATAAAATCACAAGATGGGATCAGATGGTGGATAAATTGAAGCGATAGTTCATTCCTATTGATTATGAGCTTGACCTACTAAAGAAAATGCAAAGTTTGAAGTAAGCAGGAAGATCTGTTCAGGAGTATACGGAGGAGTTCTATCGACTCCTCATTAGAACAGGCCATGTAGAAGCTGATAAGGAGAAAGTTGCCCGATACCTTAATGGGTTAAGGCCAAGTATTCAGGAGGAGTTGAATCTAGTTCGAATGAATAGTATTGAGGAGGCATACCAGTTTTTCCTAAAAGTAGAGGAAAAGTTGAACAAGAAGTTTGAGAGTAGACAAAATGGAAGAGGTCGTGGTGGAAGATCTGGTGGACGGTCATATGGTGGCCGAAATAAAGATCTAAAAATGAAGGATGAGGCCAGTAGCAGTCAGAATCAGAGAGGAAATAATTCCAATCATTTCCAGGATCAGAGTAATAGAGATCAGAGAGGAAGAGGAAGAGGACAAGGATCTGGAAGAGGAGGCTTCCTTGGAACATGTTTTCACTATGGAGAAGGTCATAGGGCATTTGAATGTCCTCAATACCAAGGTAGAATAGACAGGAGAAATGAAGGCCGGGCCAGATTTGCACATGTAGATGAAGATGCTAGATCATCAAATTTTGAAGATGCTAAAAGAGGAGAAACGCTAATTAACAGAAGAGTCTTGCTGAGTGGTGAGAATGAACCTGAACAAAGGAGGAGCCTGTTTCGCACTAGATGCAAGTGTGAGGGTAAATGTTGTGATGTGATTATTGATAGTGGAAGCACTGACAATTTGGTGTCAAAAGAGATGGTGACAAAGTTGAAGCTCAAGAGACAGAAACACCCACATCCATATCAGATTGCTTGGGTGCAGGATGACCACAAGGTCATGGTCAGTGAACAATGCCTGGTAAAGTTCAAGATCGACGGGTACTAAGATAAGGTACTATGTGATATCATCTCTATGGATGCATGGCATATGTTGTTGGGTAGACCGTGGCAGTTTGACAGATATGTTGTACATGATGGTCATGCGAATACCTATTCCCTGACAAAGGATGGAGTGCGACATAAGCTAAAACCATTGAAGGAGACCGAAGAAAAGGTATGTGGTAATGCAAGAATAACATTTGTTGATGAAAGAAAATTCCTAGATGGTATGAGGCATGAGCATGTGTGTTTTTCTTTAATTCTAAAAGTTGGTAAAGAAGAAGTAGAGGATGTACCTATAGAGGTTGCAGATTTGTTGAATGAGTTTCAAGATAATGTATCTGATAATGTACCTGATGGATTACCACTGGTAAGGAAGATCAGTCATCAGATGGATTTGATTCCAGGAGCTAGTTTGCCAAACAAGGCAGCACACAGAATGACACCAGCAGAAAGTGAAGAGTTGAATAGACAAGTACACGAGTTATTGCAGAAGGGGTTGATTCAAGAGAGTCTAAGTCCCTATGCTGTACTAGCAGTACTAGCACCAAAGAAGAATGGAGAATGGAGGATGTGTACAGATTCCAGAGCAATAAACAAAATCACAATCAAGTATAGGTTTCCATTGCCACAAATGGATGATATTATGGATTGTTTGAGTGGAGCTTTGTATTTCTCAAAGATAGATCTGAAGAGTGGATATCACCAGATTTACATCAGAGAAGGAGATGAATGGAAGACTACCTTCAAGACAAAGGAAGGACTATATGAGTGGTTAGTCGTGCCTTTTGGGCTAACCAATGCACTGAGCACTTTCATGCGGCTCATGAACGAGGTTCTGAAAGAATTTCTGGGTAAGTTTGTCATTGTTTACCTAGATGATGTTTTGATTTTTAGCAAGACATTGGAGGAGCATATGATGCATATTCATATGGTGTTTGAGAAGTTGAGAGATGAGAAATTGTTGATTAATTTGAAGAAGTGCAGTTTTGTGAAGAAAGAGTTAGTGTATTTCGGATTTGTAGTTTCAGCAGAAGGTCTAAAAATGGACCCAAAGAAGGTACAGGCTATCCTTGAATGGCCTACTCCAAGGAGTGCTACTAAGGTAAGATCTTTTCATGGTTTGGCTAGCTTTTACATAAAGTTTATTAGAAATTTTAGCAGTATTTGTGGACCCTTGACTGAAACAATGAGAGGGGATAGAAAAGAGTTTAAGTGGACTAATGGGACAGAAAAGAGTTTTCAATTGTTGAAACAAAAAGTTACAGAACAACCTATTTTAGCACTTCCAGATTTTAATAAGGTGTTTCAAGTAGATTTTGATGCTAGTGGTACTGCAATAGGAGCTGTTATGAGCCAAGAAGGTAAACCTGTTGCTTATTTCAGTGAGAAGTTAAATGATGCCAAGAGAAAATATTCTGTTTATGATCAGGAATTTTATGCTATAGTTCAGGCATTGAAAAAGTGGAGGCACTATCTGCTTCCTAAGGAGTTTGTTTTGTATACTGATCATCAAGCTTTGCAATATTTGAATAGTCAAGGAAAGTTGAATCAAAGGCATTTGAAATGGGTTGATTTTTTGTAGAGTTATACATTTGTTTTGAAACACAGAAGTGGAAAGTCTAACAGGGTTGCAGATGCTCTTAGCAGAAGGCAACTATTGCTGACAGAGATGTAGATTAAGGTGGTTGTGTTCAAGGAACTCAAGAATTTATATCTAGAGGATCCTGATTTTGGTGAAGCTTGGAAAGCTTGTACAGAACCTGTTACTCTAGACAGGACAAAATGGCTGGATTTTATCATCCAAGATGATATGCTATTCAGAGGGAGTCAGTTGTGCATTCCACAAAGTTCTATGAGGGAGAATCTCATCAAGGAGAAGCATAGTGGAGGATTGGCTGGACATTTTGGTCGTGATAAAACCCTTGCTTTGGTTGGTGAGAATTATTATTGGCCACAATTGCAGTAGGATGTGAAGAAGTTTGTACAAAGTTGCCAAGTATGTCAGATGGTGAAAGGAGTGAAGCAGAATACAGGGTTGTATCAGCCATTACCTATACTAGAGAAGCCTTGGGAGGATATCAGTATGGACTTTGTTCTTGGTTTACCGAGGACACATTGGGGACATGATTCAATTTTTGTAGTAGTTGACAGATTTTCAAAGATGGCACATTTCATTCCCTGCAAGAAGACTAATGATGTTGTTCATGTAGCAGAACTATTTTTTAGAGAAGTGGTGAGACTACATGGTTTGCCAAAGACCATAGTTTCAGATCGAGATACTAAGTTTGTTGGTTATTTCTGGCAGACATTGTGGAAGAAGTTGAAGATAGATTTGAAGTTCAGCTCATCACATCATCCACAAACTGATGGACAGACAGAGGTGGTGAATAGGAGTTTGAGAAATTTGCTAAGATGTTTGGTTGGAGATAAGCCAACAGGATGAGATTTGATTTTACCACAGGCAGAATTTGCATACAATAATTCTGTCAACAGGAGCACTGGTAAATCCCCATTCTAAATTGTATATGGAAGTAGTCCAAGAAATGCATCTGAATTGAGAAAGATAGATAAAGGAGAAATAAGTAGTGCTGAAGCTAAGGATTTTGTAGAACACTTGAAGAACATCCATGAGGAGGTGAGGAAGCATATTACCAAGATGAATGCGCAGTATAAGGATAAGGCAGATGAGAAAAGGAGGCATAAGGAATTTCAGGTTGGGGATGAAGTCATGGTTCATTTGCGGAAGGAGCAATTTTTGGTTGGTACATATAACAAGCTGAAAATGAAGAAGTTTGGACCATGTAAGATATTGAAGAAGCATGATTCAGGAAATACATATGAGGTAGAATTTCCTAGTGAGCTGAATATTTCACCAGTGTTTAACATTTCAGATTTGATAGAGTATCATGAAGGAGGTGTTGAAGATGAGGTTGCAGCAGTACAGTGGAGTATTCTGGCAACCAGTTCAGATATCAAGGAGATTGAAGACATACTGGATAGTCGTGTTGGCAGAAGCACAAGGAACAGGACATATGAAGAGTATTTGGTCAAATGGAAAGGACGACCTGTTGAATATTCATCATGGCTAACAAAGGAGGAGGTTAACCATCTTGGTTTTCCTCTGCACACCTGAGTTGTGATAGGGTCACTTCTTAAAATTACCCAGGGTGTCTGATGCAGGAGCATCTTGGGTGTAAGAGCAATCTTGCATCACCCAAAAATATTTCTATTTTTGTATTCAATAAGGGCTATCTTGTGCAGAGTTGCTATTTATGGAAACTTGCTATTTTTAGTAAGTTGGTCTTACGATCTCGAAATGTTCTAATTTTACATATGGAGGTTCATCTCAGTCATATCAGCCTGCCAACAAAGTTTCATGGCTAGATCAGGTCTAGTTTTGAAGATATTGAAGATTTTCAGTATTGGCAGCAGGGTACAGAAACTTCCAACTCAGTTTTGAAGGCTTTAGAGGCCCTGAATGAGGTTGAAAATTTGGGTGACGGGCGCTTTGCGTAGGTCAAGCCTATAGAGCGCTTCGTGGCATTTCTAAAATGGGGTTATAATAGTCAATCGGGTCAACTGGTGATGACTTATGGTCTTCGGAAGTTGGGTCACCTGAAATGGCAGAAAATAATTTTTCTTCAAAATTTCTGTTTGGGTTTCAAAACTCATTTTGAGCCAACTTTGATGTAATAAATTGTAAAATAAAATAATTCTAAGTTTGGTCGACCCTAAGGGCTAAATTTCTAGAACCTTCTCAGGCGGTGGAAATTGCCTATATAAAGAAGGCCCGTAGTGTTGTCTAGGGCAGTTCTAGGTAGTAGATCTGGGTATTGATTTGAGGCTTTGTCCTACAGAATATTGTAAGGAAATGCCCATGTGGCTTTACATATTGTAATTCTGAAAGTTTGTAATTCCATATTTGTGGAGATAATAAGAAGCCAATTTTCTGTTCTTGCATATTATTGTTGTTGTTTCTCTATTTCTGTTATGTGTTTGTGGTATTAAGGGGAGCACCCTTCATCAACATCTTTGATAATCTTCCAACCATCTATTTACATGAACTCTCTCAAGAGATCTCCAGGTCATTCATATCCATCCATAAGTCCCAATCCTCTTAGAAGTGATTTAGATGCCAAGAATAAAATGGTCCAAAAGTTCAAAACTCCACATACATCTAAGGATAAACATGTCTCATCTAAAAGACATGTAAAAGAAAAGAAAAATTTGATCCAAAAGACAAATAAAAGTCCTAAATACCACAAAGTCCCATCAATAAAAATGAAAAATGAAAAATCATGTAGATTCCCAAGTCTCCCATTAAAGCCATGCATTCAAAATAATTGCAAGGGTAAGAATAATAATAAAATATGTGGATTCCCAAGTTTCTCATAGAAGCACTCCACCTTATAGAAAAATCAAAATTGGCATCCAAGCTTGTTATTCTAAAGGCTTCCTTCATTTTTTCACCTAGTTATCTTTCATCTTCTAAATCTATAGTGGGTCCCTATATCCCAAAATCCAGTACTATAGACACTCCATCACCTACTTCATCCATTTTGGGTCCTTTTATCCCAAACTCCTCACCCATTCCTTCATCTATATCTCAAAATCCAAAACCAATTTTTATTCCATCACCCTCCAATATGTGTGCCAATATTGATCTTTCCAACATTTCCATCCAACCATGCACAAACCTTCCTATACCCAATCCATTATCCAACACCTAATTTCCATCCTCCCATCCCTCTTGTCCAATCCATTGCATAAATCCTTAGCCTAGTTCATCTTCATCCATTTAATATCCCTTTTACATCAACTTATCTACATATTTTAGCATACCATCAATAACCATGGTTCATTATAGCGTATATTAGGGGCACTATCCAATGAACATATTTTTGCATCCTTCCTCCATATCCTATCATGCCTCCATTGTCTTCCCCCCAAAAATTAAAATAAAAAAGACAAAAAATCATCACTTTGATAAAAACCTAGCAAATATGCATCCCGTGTGACACCAAAAAAATGAAAAGAAAAAATAGAATAAAGAGATATAATATGTCCTATGGTGAAAAGCACTTTTCAATGGCACCTTGGGTAAGTACCATGATTAAAACTTGGCAAAGAGGCATCATGTGTAATATAATACCCTCTTGCACTCTACACTTGGGGGACATTTTCAGCAATACTATCCTAGTTACAAAATCATCCATTATTCATCACCCTATATACCTCCATATCCCCTTATCTCCCTTTGATCTTGACAAGGATAAGGATCTCCATAAGTATCATGAATCTCTTTTTCTGCACCTTATCAACATTCTCTAGTCCATATCCCTTATCTCATCCATCCCTTACTTCTGCCATCCATTATCACCTTTGATACTACTTGTCCTATCTCCATCTTATCCAAATCCATCCCTTGATCTTCGACCAAAACTAAGGACACAAAATATAAAACTTGTTTTTAGAAAACCCTTGACATGTCCATTCCTATGAAGCACATGCAATTCGTTGTGTCATGTAATTTTTGTAGAAACTGAGAAACACAGTTTCACAGAACGCCAAGAACACTTGCATGCAAGAATACCTGTTGCTGAAAGGAAGCCAGAGAAGACAAAAAAGCAAGAGCTTGGAAATCTCAGCAATGTGAGAGAAAATTGTATTCCAAGATGAAAAACATAATTAAAAGAGTTCAACCTATAAGGTGAACAAAAAACCCTAAAAAGGAAAAAAGCTAGGTTGCACAATATAATTAATATAAAATATTAATTATATGCACCTAAAAGAAAGCTTAAGTGAAAGTAGAGTACGTAGACAACTTAATAATTAAATCAAAATGATTTAATTAATAAGTGAAGATAAATAGATACTCTAACACCCCCCCTTAAGCGAAGCTCAAGAGGTAAGCTAACCTAGCACAGCTATGAAAGAAGGAAAAAAGGGTCCCGGCAACAAGGCCTGATGAGGTACCCAGAATAAGGAAATCTCTGTAAACCAGAGAAAAAGGAGAAAACCCAGTGGGAAAAACCCCTCTCCAAAAAGAGATAGAACAAACATGCAAAAAAAACATGAAGGAAGGTAGGCCTCAAGAAGACCCCCCAAGGACAACTTCTATCACCCCAAGCATAGAACGCAACTGAAGATAGCGTGGAGATGCAAAAGGTTTAGTGAAGATGTCAGCAACCTGCGCGTCAGTGGGAATGTACTCCAAAGAGAGAACACCATCATGAATCTGCTGACAGATGAAATGAATATGAAGCTCAATGTGTTTAGTGCGCTGATGCTCCACCGAGTTGCAGGAAATGTGAATAGCACTCTGATTGTCGCACCATAGAACTATGGGATGATCAGGAGGAAACCCAAACTCAATCATCAACTGTCAAAGCCATAAAATCTCCTGACTAGCATGCACTGCTGCTCTATACTTAGCCTCTGTAGATGATAGTGCATGAGCATGCTGCTTCTTGCACAACCATGTGATAGGACCAGAGCCAAGACAAAAAACAAAGCCAGAAGTAGACTTCCGATCATCAACATCACCAGCCCAATCTGAGTCAGTGAAGCCAACAATGTGAGGAACCCCTAATGTGTAATGAATGCCATACATAAGAGTGCCCTGAATGTATCTCAAAATATGTTTGGCAGCTTACCAATGACTCTCATGAGGCTCATGGGAGAATCGAGAGACTAGACCAGCTGCAAAGGAGAGATCAGGACGAGTGTGTGTCGGGTACAAAAAACTGCCAACCAACTGCCGATACAATGTAGGATCCACTGAAGGTGAAGTGCAAGAGGTAGACAAGGTAACACCAGACTGAAAAGGTGTGAGAGTTGGCTTGCAATCAAGCATATCAAAGTGTCGAAGCATTTCAAGAGCATACTTCTGCTGGTAAACAAAGATCCCAACAGAAGACTGAACAATCTGAAGACCAAGGAAGTAGTGTAACAGACCAAGATCAGTCATCTCAAACTGCTCCATTAATGCTCGCTGAACATCCTGAATCATAGAAGATGAGCTACTAGTGATGAGAAGATCATCAACATAGAGTACAAGGATCACAACCTCATCCTCAAGACACTGAATGTAGACTGTAGGATCAGAATGGCATCGGGTGAATCCTGTGGAAAGCAAGAAGGAGTCCATTTTCTCATACGAAGCCCGAGGGGCCTGTTTGAGACCATACAAAGAACACTGAAGTCTAAAAACCAAGGAGGAATCCTACACAAATCCTAGAGGCTGCTCCATGTAAATCTCCTCAGTGAGATCACCATGCAAGAATGCACTCTTCACATCCATCTGAAAAATGGGCCATCCCTGAGAAGCTGCGAGGGATAAGATAAGGTGGATAGAATTCATCTTGGGGACAGGGGCAAATGTCTCAGTGTAATCAATACCCTCAACCTGTGAAAAACCCTTCGCAACAAGATGTGCCTTATACTTATCAATAGAACCATCAGCAGCAAACTTAGTACGATACAACCACTTGCATCGCACTAGTTTTCTTCCCTTAGGAAGAGAACAAAGATCCCAAGTGTGATTCTTCATCAAAGAAGAATACTCCTCCTCCATAGCAATGTCCCACTCAGTATGTCCTGTCACTGTTGCAAATGTCTGAGGATCATCACAAATGGCATGACTCAGAAGACTAGAACCCGCAGTATGAGACCGGGTGCGACGGGAAGTGGAAGGGTCACCAGCTAGAGATCCTGCAACATCAACTATAATACGAGCCCATTTAGGCATATGTGGAGGATCCTATGGTGGAGGTAAATGGGGATCACCAAGATCATCATCCTCATCATCCTGAAAAGAGATTGGAAATGATGAGGGAGTAGTGGTAAGTGAAGTAGACTCGGGGAGCTGGGTATCTACTGTAGGAAGGTGCTCATCAAACTGGACATCCTGTCGAAATGGGACCTCTCTGGTGGTAGGATCAAACAACCTGTACGCCTTAACATCCTCACAATAGCCAACAAAAATGAGATGTCGACTCTTTTGCTCCATAGCTCTCCTCTGAGCATCAGGCACAAAAGCCCATGCTTCACTACCAAAAACTCGAAATGAAGATACATCAGGCTTGACATGAGACTAAGCCTCCTCAGGAGTCATATGTCGAACTGCCTTGTGAGGCATCTAATTCTGAATATAGTTGGCACAATTGACTACCTCTGCCCAAAAAGATGAATCCATGGACCTGGACTGTATCATACAATTAGCCATCTCCCGAAGTGTTATGTTGTTTCTTTCAGCCACACCATTCTGCTGAGGGGTGTAGGGCACTGAAAACTGATGTTGAAGACCATGTTCAGAGCAAAAATCCCTGAAAGCTTGGTTCACATACTCCCCCCCATTATCTGTGCGTAGTCGCCGAATAGAAAGACCAGATTGCTTCTCCACAAATGTTTTAAAGACTCGGAAAGAATCAAAGACATCAGATGTATACTTCAAGAATTACACCCATGTGCGCTTGGAGAAGTCATCAATGAAAGTGAGCACATATCTGGCACTAGAAAAAGAAGGAGTAGGAAATGACATGAGGTCACTATGAATCAACTCCAATGGTGCCAAAGCATGAGTAGCACATCCATGAGGGAAAGGATCTCTATGTTGCTTGCCAAGAACATAACCTTGGCAAACCCCATCAGTGCAAGTAATCTGTGGAAGCCCAAGAACAAGTGCCTGTGTGCTCATCTGTTGAAGATATCTATAATTGACACGACCTAAACACTCATGCCAAAGTCTGCTCACTGAATCTACATGTGCGATAAGATAGGAACCTGTACCATCAAAAGACTCAAATCCATCAAATCTATATAGGTGGGATGCAGTGTCAACACTCCTAGTAGCCACAATCATATCAGAATCATGTAAGTCCCGAATAACCACATCATGCGGTGAGAACTCAACTATCTTACTAGAGCCAGAGTGGAAAATTTGATAGATAGACAATAGGTTCATCAAAATGTCAGGGACAACAAGAACATCCTAAAGAGAACCCCCAGCTAATGCAACAGAACCAGCACCCAAAACAGAGAGGTGAGATGAGTTTCCAATAACAATCTGTGAAGTAGCACAAGGAGCAAGTGAGGTAACCAACTGCTGAGTGTGAGTCATGTGATGAGAGGCACTGGAATCAAGAATCCAGGTGGGCCCAGAGGCCATTGCTCGTGCAGTAAGAGCATGACCTTTCCCTGTAGAGGAGGATGTGGACTGAGGGGCTGAAATGTGATGCTCCTGCATGGCTTCCTCTAAAGCCTCCAAATGTTTCCAACACCTAGAAACGGGATGTCCATCCTTGCCACAAAAGCTACAGGTCTCAACTGATTTCTTCTTAGTCTTGGAGGTACACTCAGCAGACTTCGAAGAAGATTTACCCTTTGAAGAGTTGGTTGGAGGTTTTGAATCAGTTTTCTGTGCAGGTTTGGAGGAAGACTCATTGCCTGCTGAATCTTTCTTTGGTTTAGCTTTCTATTTTGGTTTCCCCTGTGAAGACTGAGCAACCAATGCTTGGCTTGAAGAGCCAGAAGCATCCATCTGTTGGATCTTTGCCTGTTCCCATGTCAACTGATCACAGAATGTCTCAAATGAAGGCATGGTGTGTCTGGTACCCAAAGCATCCATGGTGCAGTAGAAAGTGGAAGAAAAGATCTGAAACTATCCTCACAACTTTGAGAGTATCAAATAGATACACTCATCATCAGTCTTGATTTTCCCACATCCCTGCAAAACTGTACGCAGAGACTTGAACTTCATCAAGAAGTCCTCTATAGTGGGGAAATCAGAAGGAGTCAAAGAGGTCAACTCTGCATCAAGCTGAAGCTTCTTGAATTCATTCACTGTACCAAACAAGGTGGAAAACTTGCCCCAAATAGCCCTAGGAGAGGTCAAACCTTCCAGGTGAAACAGGAGACTGTCAGAGATGTTCAGTGCAATCAAACCCATGGCTTCATCCATTTTGTTTCTGTGTTGAAGAATCTCAAAGGGACGCTGTAGGACAGGCTGGTTCTCATCCAGACATGACCATAAGCCACGTGACATAAGAAGCCTGGTCATGTGTGCTTTCCAGATATGATAATTATGCGGTGTAAGCCAGGCCACAGAGGGATCTGACATTGAAAGGAGACAGAAGTAGGAGGGTCTTTTCTGAAGTAAATAACAAAAAGGAAAAACACCCCCCCCATAATGTATAAATCAACTCCCCTGTACAATAAATAACTGAAAGCACAAAAAAAGTAGGAGAAAACCTGGACTCCAGATGCAGAGAAGGAGGAAAATAGAAGCCTCAACTTTGATGCCAAAAAAGAGAACTCAAATGGTTGAATTAGCAAACCAAACCAGCATCATTGCATCCATCTCGGAAAGACCTTTCCGGTGATATATCATATGTCAATTTTTGATTCCGTATGAGCCCTGTAGGATAAAAAATGCCCAAGTACCCCCAAAATGCAAGCTCTCTGGAAAAAACCAGTGATGGCAAAAAAGTTGACGGCCGTATGACCGTCATTGGCCTGTCACTGATGTCAGCATGACATCATCTTGAAAAATTTTGAAACCACCAGAAATTTTGAAAAAGTCACCGAAAAAAAAATTTGGCACTGGAAAGATGCCGGCAAGTGACGTCAGCAGGTGACGTCACTTGTTGCAGGCTGCCGGGTGGAGGTTGGGTGGCGGCCGGGTTGGGCGGCGGCCAGCGGGTGGTGGCACGGTGCGGCGGTCGAGCGCAGGTGGCGGCCGGCTGGGTGGAGCGGAGCGGCGGTGGTGACTGGCTGGGCAGCCGGTGGCGCTGTGGCGGCCGGCTGGGTGCCGATGGCGCACCAGCGGCGTGATGAAAAAAAAGAAAAAAACCCTTCTTTTTAAATTTTTTTCTCAAAAAATGTGTCCGTATGGCTCTTGGAGGCTGAAAAATTTGCCCAGACGCCCCGGAGGCCAAATAAATCAAATTTTATTTGGAAATAGGGGTTTTTGGGCCTTCTAAACACAACCGTGAGGTTGGTTTTAGCCCAAAGTGCTCTAGAAAAAAGAGACCCCCAGATCCAATAAAAAACAACTGAAAGAGAACCAAAAAAAACTATGGCTTTCGTCTTCAAATGCAGCTCCAAAAAAACCTCAGACCAAGCAGCAGCAGGGAAGCTCTGATACCATGTAGAAACTGAGAAACACAGTTTCACAGAACGCCAAGAACACCAGCATGCAAGAATACCTGTTGCTGAAAGGAAGCCAGAGAAGACAAAAAAGCAAGAGCTTCGAAATCTCAACGGTGTGAGAGAAAATTGTATTCCAAGATGAAAAACATAATTACAAGAGTTCAACCTATAAGGTGAACAAAAAACTCTAAAAAGGAAAAAAGCTAGGTTGCACAATATAATTAATATAAAATATTAATTATATGCACCTAAAAGAAAGCTTAAGTGAAAGTAGAGTACGTAGACAACTTAATAATTAAATCAAAATGATTTAATTAATAAGTGAAGATAAATAGATACTCTAACAATTTTCTACATAATTATATATCCAATCCCTTAGCTAAGATAAATGTATTGTCTCATTGTGTGATAGTCCTTGGAACCAAATCAACTTTGATTCCATAATAAGAAACCCCCATCTTTCACCTATCCATTTTCATCCCACCAATTCATTCATTTATTCATAATGTTTTATGCCTTGCTAGACATCGGGACAAATAAATACATCATGTTTGAGAATAAATCTTGATATATGTCATTTAACTCAATCAATGATCTAAAAATGTCAAAGTCCAAAATATTTTGAAAAATCTAATGAAAAAATTCCCAAAAAATGAAAAATGTCTTGAAAAAAGTCAAATAAAATTAAAAAATATTTTGGAAAAATCCTAAAAAATGATAAAATGTCCTAAAAATTCTAAAAAATCATATAAAATTTTGAATTTTAAAATTTTTTTATAAGAAGTCCTAAAAAATTAATAAAAATCACAAAATGCAAAAATAATCTCTTCTTCACTGTCAATAAATAAACCCAATCTTTTTGCAATGAAAGACACTTTGAATAGGCACAAATAGTACATCAAATGATACACTAAGCTTAACAAATCACATATTAATAGACAAACTTATCAAACAATCCTCGATCAAATCGATTACCTTATCTTATCAACCAGTTGATAATTATCAATCCTTTTATCACAAGGTCGTTATATCTTATACAAAGGATTGATGTACTCAAAACCAGGTAGATGGGTCTTATGCAAGGTAGATCATTCCTAAAACCAAACATCATCATCATAAATGTCATTGTCAAACAAACACTTAACAATGACAAAGATCAATATGACTATTGACTTGTGGTCCAAGTGAGTCTTATCTTATTTCGATTTATCTTAAATTGTGTTCCTATGCTTCTCCAAGATATCCACAAATGATTAGAGAAGCCAAGATGGTTCATGAATTTATGTTTCTTTGTCTGTTGTTTGTAGGATGTTTTCCATAAAGTCTAGGGACACATGTTTGGGGTGTCTTTGTTGGCACATTCATATATCAGAAAAGTATCATGTAAAAGACATTTACATGGATAAAAAAGCTTGTGGGTATCATGCATACCTCAATCCTTACTGAACATGTCCTTAGATGGATGAGAACATTCCTTGTTTATTATAAGTGAATGTCAAATGCAAAGGGAAAAATCAGATCTTGATCTTTTATATCTTGATGTGAACATACTCATTTGCTAAATAAAAGTGGAAAAATAATAAAAATAATTGCACTACACACATAAGATGAAAAGGAAGTGGTATCTATCAATTTAGGACTTCAATGTCAGTTGGTCATTCTATCTAATATGCATTTTCATCCCCTAATATAGTCATGTTACTAACATTTATTTTATTAGTCAAATCAATTAATCAATCAATTTATCAAAATGGTCAAATCAATCAATCATCATTAGTCTTATACAAGATGTATCTTTTGTAAAACTAGATGTTGTCACTAATCTTATACAAGGTATGTCTTCCCTAAAACTAAACATTGTTGCTAGTCTTATACAGAATGAGACCTTCCCAAAACTAGACATGATTTTTATCATCCATCTTCTCTCTATTTGCTTCATCTTATTGATCCACCATCTCTATGTCCAATGTTAATCAATTAACCATCATCACCTATGAACATTCTTCGCTTATTACTAACTATTGTTCTCTTTCATCATATTTCCCTATCATTTAACATTCTTCTTCTTTTGAGATTTCATTCATGTCTTTATTGCACAAAAAATCTCTTGAGTGGACATCATATTACCTTGCCGTCACCTCCAACCCACTGAAGCATACTGGGGAAAATAATTTATAATTTATTTTTTAAAACAACACTTAAAAATGCATGTCTCAAAGGGGAAAAATATAGACACCTAAAATTATCTTTTTGTCCGCGAATGATATTTTAGTAATTTTCATCATAATTAAATAAATAATTTTATTATTTAATCAAATTGTGTCTTTCTTCTAATTAAAAATTCAATTCAACATTATCCTCTATATCTTATAATTAAAATTTTTTAATTATTTATGTAGGAGGAATGTTAATAGGCTTAAAATCACAACCACATTATTTGTACACAATTGTATAGATACATATATAGATACAATCTATTAATAATGTGGCAGATTATGATTTAGTAAATATGCTCACTAAGGGGCATAATGCATATGTTATTATAGGTACTTTTTGCCTATCTTGCTCATTTGTTTGAATTGTATTAGATTCATATGAATCAAATGAATCTAGATTGAGGAGGATGAAGCAAATTTTAATAGGTTTGAAAGACTTGTTCAAGGTTAGAAGATAAAATATAACTTTTTTGCTAAATGGGTTGCTATTTGGGGTAGTGATCTAGAGAGTTTTCATTTCTAACATTAACAAGTGCCTTTTATTTAGTGATTTCATAGGGAAGAAAGGTAAGAAAAAGAATGAAATTCTAAGAATGCATTTCAAAGACTTTAGACTACTTGTTTGCATGAAATTTGAGGAGGGAATTAAAACAAACAAAAAAAATTCTTTCTTTTCATTCTCTTTCTGTCTGATTCTTTCTAGCATAGAACACCTAGTTTGGGCATTAAATAAAACTTTTCCTTTTCACACATTTCTTTTGGATAAGGAAAATGAACCCAACTATCTGATGTACCTGGCTTTTGTATCCCAAGGTGTATCCTCTCCCCTTGCCTTCATGAATCTTGGGTGAAGAGAAATTTGTTCTATCTTTAGATGGTGGCCTTTGGTGGGAAAAGAGGTACTCACCCTAAGCAATGACCCAAGTAGTAACAAGTTAAAGCCAAGCCCTTTTGAACCACTATATAAAATATGTGGCTATGATTAGTGTCATAATCAATAGGTGTGAATTCATCATGGGAGCAAAAATCATCCTCAGTATCTGCATCATATGTCAAAATCCTCCATTGCAAGGTAACCCCTTGTTTTGAAAGGGCTAGGAGAGCCCCCTTAATTGGGAATATCATTTTCTCATAGCCACCCAAATAGTTTCCCTTACTAAAATCCTTTGTTCTAGGTACCAAAATCCTTCTATCTATTGATGCTAAGGGTCCCTAAAGACATCCCACAACCCTTGTGGCTCTTTGTAGAGACAATGGTTCCTTGAGAAGTGATGCCCCTTGGAATTCAAAGCTTGGTGTGCCAGCGAAATGAGTGCACTATAAGGAGGAGCCCATGCCTCCAATATTCTAGGCTATCTACATTTGAGTAAGCACGACTGCACTTTGTCCAAGAGGGAATTCAACAAATATTGTCCTAGCCCTACATAGGTTGTTATTCTATCTGGTTACTTCTAGATTACAAAACACTTTGTCTGTTGTTCTCACTTGAGTGTTATTTTTAAATGCAAAATTTAACATATTACAAGTACAAATATGTCAAACATGTTAGAGTTCTAGGGAGTCAATAGCCAAAACTAAAATATAATCAATCAACTGAAAATAGTTCCATCAAACAAATTCATTTTGTAAATTGAGAAACTGTTAGGTTCAACCACTATAATCTACAAAATTGATCAAATAGTACATTCAGTCCAAATCAAAAAATGACATCCTCTACATTTTTCTGTAATTGATAGTACATTGCCACATTTGACATGAACTTTGTCACATTTGACTAGTTTATTATTGTAACTTACATTTTATTGCCACAATTGTCACATTGTTTTCTGTAATCGACATTAACATTCTGCAACTAAGACCTTTATTTCCATAATTACTCCATTTATTGTCGTGATTTCTACTATTCTATCGTAATTGACTCTTTTATTGCCACAATTGCCTATTTTATTGTTGCAATTTCCTTGAAGTCCTATTTTCCAAATTGCTCTGGTTTTGCAAAATCCTCTATTTTACCTAATCTTTTATGTAAGTCCTGCAACCTTCAAATCTCTATACATGAATCTTCTACTGAGCATATTTAGAATTCTAACAGGGTTATCATAAAATTTTAAACACATAGCATACCTTCTCTTTCTAGTTTAAGTTTTTTATTTAGAATAGATATTTTGAAGGGTCAGATTAGGCTGGTGTTGATCTCTACATGATATTTTCTCATCAAAATGACTCGATGCCTCATCTAAGGAAAGATTTAGATCATATCTTATCGATATATTTTCAGAGATCAAGAAAAGTTGAGTTCTATCCTTAAAATTACCTTTTCTAAATAGGAGCTAGAACTTGTTAATAGAGGTTATCCCTTGCATTTAATTTAGATAACTTTCCCATCATCTTAAGTTTAGTAGAAATATGTTGTCTCTACCATTGTACACCTCTGGTCATAGACCTATCAAGAGATCACAAACTAGAAACCAAACAAAGGATCCTTTTTTCAATCCATTCCCTCAATGCGAAGATGAACCAGAAACAAATCCTTACAAACAAATAGATTTGTTCATGTACCAGGAAAAATTTAATAAAACAACACAAGGAATACTGTGATCAACAATGCCTTTAGACATACCTAAGAATGAATTAAAAGACATTGAACAAGATGGATATGCCTCTTTAGTTGTAGTAGAGAAAAATCCCCATAAGTACTTAGCAATGCTTTTGGATAAAGGAGTCAAACTTCCTCCTATATTTTATGTATCTAAATTATGGCCTAAGAATCCATGATCATGACATGGTACAAATGAACAATCAGAAGTACATACTATAGTGTCCCAAATAATGTCTTCTCTAGAGTCATCGTAGATAGTGTCATCTCAAAAATCCACACAATCTGGTTCATCTACTACATGGGGCATGTCCCAAAGTGCCATGATCTCTGAAGGAATTCCAACCAATCAAAACATAGCTAGCTCTCAAAGTGGTTCATTTACCATAGCTAGTGCATCTCAAACAATGTCTTCAAATGTTGTTACTTCAAGTTCCCTAGTCATGTCATCATGACCTCAAACTTATTACAAATTATTTACTAGTACTCAAATGACAATCTTTTCAAACTGGATTCAAGTCTAGACTAGCACAAAGACAACTAGGATCATTTTCTACTGGTCCTACATTCAGTCAACCTCATCCAAGGGTTAGGTCCTTGTTTCAACAATAACCCCAATATTAAAAACCCTTTAATCATAACACATCTCAATTCCAACAAACCTTACCATTTGGTAGCCAACAAAAAACCCATGGTAGATATTATGTACCCTCAATACAATTTCAATATCTAAGACAAGGTCCAACACCAACTTCTAGGCAACAATCCAACTTCATAAATGTTCCCCAAACTCAAACTGACCTCTTGATCCATGAAATGAAAACTATATCAAGTCAGTTGGAAGATCTTCAAAACTAGGGACAAAAAAATTCCTACACCATAGAGGATGTTTACCCTTATCTATTTGATCACTTGATTCATATGCCTCCATTTCTAACACATTTTTTAGTGCCAAAATTCAACAAGTATAGAGGCAAAATAGATCCTAAAGAACACATTAGAGAATTTTTTGCAAGTTATGTAAAGGTCACACATGATGAATCATACCTCATGCGATTGTTCCCTTATATCTTATCTAGACCGGTGATAGAATAATCTTTATACTTAGCCTATGGTATTCAATATTATGGAGAACAAGCTAAAAAATGTATAGCTCACTTCTATCACAACATTGAACATAAAGTTAGTATCAAGGACTATGCGATACTAAGAAAAAATAAGGTGAGTATTTCTATAACTTTCTAAAAAGATAGAGAATCACTACTAACAAGGTATCTTATGGTGTTCTTGAATAGGAACTCATAGTCATGTTTGTTGAAAATCTTATCCCAGACATGGCCTATACTATCAAACTTCAACTTGTAGCCAACTTCAAACAGTTAATTAAAAAAGGTATCATATGTGAACAAAACCTGGTAAAGAAAGGAAGCCTTGTTGATCCTAATCATTCCAACACCACTATGAATCTTGTTAATAAAGATAAGTGGTGGAACAAGAAAAATAATGTCACCAATGATGGTGTCATTGATGTCAAAAGTGTCAACTATGCCCAACCAAAGATTTCTTTAAAAGGGTCACCCATGCAAAACCAAACCCTAGTGATGAAAACACAATTAGAAAACACTCAAACATAAACTTTAGTTGCAAATGTTCAAACTACCAATGTATCTCAATCTCAACCTAATGTGCAATGTCCACCATGACCCTCATTTCCAAAACATGACTATATACTATTCAAAGAGTCTATTGAATCAGCACTAAAGAAGTTGATCCAAACCAATATGATCACCTTACCAGAGATACGTGAATTTGAACATGGTATTGTTAAACCTAAGTGGTGGAATGCAAAATGAATTTTGTGAGTACCAATCATATCAACGGTCACAAAATCTCAAACTATTATCAATTGAAAAATGCAATACGAGACTTAATCAAGCAAGGAGTAATCGATGTGGACAATCCAAAACCAAAAGATAACACCAATCATATAATCTTCAAACATCCATTGCACAATCACAATAAAGGGAATGCCCCCATGTCTATAAATCAGTCAAAATAGGTCAACTACACATACTTGTCCTTTTATAATGTGATAAATTGTATTAACCCTATTGAAAACTAAATTTCAATCATCACTATCAGAGATAATAAATCCAAACGTATAGTTACAACTTGTCAGTCCAAGGTTGTCCTACAAGGGGCACCTTCTACTTCTATTGCACCTGCAACTTCTGTTGCACCTCCAAATCCATAGCCTAGTCTAGTGGATTAACTCAAATGAACACCCACTCAGATCTCTATCTTTGAGATATTGTGCATATCTCCTCAACATAATAAAGAATTAGATCAAGAACTCTAAAATATAGCTATCCCAAGGGACATATCTCCTAAAACTATCCAAAACATGGTTAATTATATTTCCACCAAAAAACATGCCATATTTACAAACCATGGTGTCCCTCTACATAGACTATTGCATAATGATCCCTTGCACCTATTAGTACAAGTGGATAAACATATGATTTGACGATTCCTTGTAGATGGCAGAGTCAGATTAAGAATTTATAATTTAAAATTTGTTAAAAGAATGAGATACTCAGAGTCAAGTGTTGATTTCATCAGAAGGATAAACATAAAGGTACATGATGATGAAGAGAGGTCATCCAAAAGAGTCCTCATCTTACCCATAATGGTAGGACCTGTAGTAAAAAGAACAACATTCTAAATCTTGGATCTTGAACTAGGATACAACATGCTACTAGGATGTCTATGGGTACATAAAATGAAAGTTGTACATTCCATGTATCATCAATGCATAGAATTTCCTTATCAAGTCATAGAAGTGATTGTTGAGGGAGACTCTAACCCATTTCAACATTACAATAACCTAAGAGGTAGTACAAAAAATCAAGTGATAGTAAATTCAAAAATGGATTTACTTTCTACCTCTATTTCAATTCCCAAAAACACACCAAAGATGGGAATAAAAATATCAGTCCAAGATAAAGGATGTGGTGGATATTATTATGAGGAAGCTTTTAATATCACTAAATTGTCTCTATCTCCTAGATCATATGGTAGACCCAAACTAGTGGAAATAGTTGAAATAGAAGAATCAGTAATCTTCAGATGTCCACCAATAACTTGTTAGATGGGGAAATTTGAGTGAAGAGAATCCATTACATCAATACCTAGTTATACTAAGATACCCAAGAAGTACAGATAGTACAGTTACCCTTGACATGATATGGACCTAGATTTTGAATGTTACAATAGTTCATCTATAATGGAACCATAGGTCTAGGCACACATTAACAAGGAATTTTAGAACTTTCTACCACCTACCCAAAGGAAAAAAAGAGGCCTTGGGTGTGATCAATCAAGGACTAGTGTGGTTATCTCTGAAGTTACTGTGAATGAACAAGAGGTTGTTCAATTGAACCAAGTACAAGACAACACACACAACTAAATCAATAGTATAATTCAACAAGTAATGCCACAAGAAATGGAAATTGTAACTTCCCAATCAACCCTTGAGCCAGAAGTCCCATATTATGTGGAAGAAGAGATACCTTATGAGATTTATAGTCTAACTTATTCTAATGAGTATGAGTGGGACACCCCTCATGCCTCAAGTACCCTAGCCATAAATGAAATGTTCAATCAAATTACCTTAGAGGATGAGATTGTATAGAAAAGTCAGTTTATATATATTACCTAAATGGTTCATCTAGTTCCCATTCACGATTTGTGGGAACTATCACTATGGTTCCTCTTTCCCAACCTAAGTCACAAACCAATGTCAACCTAAGTCTAGTCCATCCTGAACTAATTGACTGGGACCAGTAAGCTCGTTTGGATCTAGATATATTTGAAAATGATGAAGCCATTGCTAAATTTATAGGCCTTTGAGAAGGAATACCATTTTATGATCACAAGGCAGGGTTCTCTTTTGATTTTGATAGGTCCACATACTTTGGGGAGGTAGCTCCTCTTTCTAGTCAAAAAGATATATAAAAAATAAAGGTTACTTAGTGAAGACCGAAAGGCACTAATTGACCATGATAAAGTAAAAACAAAAGATGTATCTTCTAGTGAAAACCTTTTTGAGGCGCTAGGAGATGGAAAGTTGGAACCTCTCCCATTAGTTGAGGAGAAATCAACACTACTAATAGAAGACACACTTGAAGCTAACTTAGGGGATGAGAAACACCCTAATCTAATTTACCTAGAAAAGTCTCTCACCTAAAGAAAGAGATCAATTCATTATCTTCTTTAAGGAAAGAAAAGTCAAGTTTACATGGTCATATGCAAATATGTTGGGTCTTGATCTAAACCTAGTATTACATCACTTGCCATTGTTTCCAAACATGAATCTAGTTATACAAAAATTAAGGAAAATACATCCAAATATTACCTTGCTTGTTAAAGCTGAGTCGAAGAAACTCTTGGATGTTGGCTTCATACAATTCAACAACTATACATAGTGGATTTCCAATCGTGTACCAGTCACAAAACATTCAAGTAATATTCACAAATGCACATAATTTAGGGACTTAAACAAATCTTGTCCAAAGGATGTCTTCTTTTTTCCTAACATAGACATGATAGTGGATCTAACAGTGGGGTACCAAATGTTATCTTTAATAGATGGCTTTTGAGGATACAACCAAATTAAAATAGCTCCTAAAGATCAACACAAGATGACATTCACTTGTGCTTGGGGAGCATATTGCTGGAATATGATGCTATTTGGTTTGAAAAATGTGGGTGCCACCTACCAAAGAGAAATGATGACAATATTCCATGATATGTTCCACAAGACTATTGAAGACTATGTCAATGACATAATAGAAAAATCCAAATTCAAAGGAACACATCTATAGATGTTGGAACCTATTTTTGATAGGTTAGAAGAATAAAAGGTCCAATTGAATCCAAAAAAGTGTAATTTTGGAGTTACTTCGAGAAAAATCCTAGGTTTTATAGTCTCACATAGAGGAATAAAAGTGGACCATAAAATTTTAAGGCAATACTAAACATGCCTCCTCCCACAAACTTGAAATAACTCAGAGGTCTAAAAGGGAGTCAACAATCCATAAGAAGATTCATTGCACAATTGGCTGATAAGTGTCATCTATTTAAGCACTTATTATAGAAAGGAGTAACTTTTGTGTGGATGGATCAATGTCAAAAAGATTTATAGGTGTTCAAAGATTATCTTTTAAGCCCCCCAGTCCTAGTAGCACCAACTTTAGGAAAACCACTTCTATTATACATTTCAATAATTGATTCAACACTAGGATCTCTCTTGGCACAACATGATGATAAAGGAAAAGATATATCTGTCTATTATATCAGTTTAACTTTGGATGGGTATGAGCTTAATTGTTCACCCATAGAAAAATCATAACTTGAAGTTGTCTTCATTGTTAGAGTAATAATTTGTTTGCTTATTAATTGAGTCATATTGATTTAATTATTAAGTCACTTGTTATCTCTTTCTGCTTAAGCTAAACTTTAGGCATATAATAATTAATTAATTTATTAATTATTATTGTGCAACCTAGGTTTTACCTTTTTTGGTTTTTAGATCTCCCTTTATAAGGATTGATCTCCTTTATTTTCATAACAAATAGATTGTCTAATAGATTATTCATTATTGAATTGCAAATTTTGTTTTTGCACATCAAGAATGATTTCTCCTCTCTCGTGGATCAATGCGTTTAGGCCTCCATAGCTTCTTGCTTCTTCTCTCTCTTTCTGTGACAGGGGTTTGTGTGTAGATGTTCTTGGGAGTTTTGGGTTCTTTACTCATCAACTCCAATATGGTATCGGAGCTTTAGATATGTTTGCCCCTATCCTCTTCCTGAGAGATTCAATCCTATTTGTTAGATCTGCATTTTTCAGAGGGTTTTCTGTCAGATCTGGGGGACCTATTTTTTTGGTCATCTTGGTTTCAAATAGACCTCATGGTTGTGTTCAAAGCATCCAAGAACCCCTAGATCCATATATAAATTTGTCCAATTTGGACAAAGTTGGAATCTGTGGGGGAAAAAAATTTGCAACTTGCCCTAGCAGGAATCCTGAGGAAGTTACTATTTTTTGGAGCATTTTTTGCCCAAATGGACCTCATGGTTGTGTCCGCAGTGCCCAAAAACCCCTATTTCCATATAAGGCATGTCAAATTTGGATAACTTTACATTTTGGGGCATTTTTTTGGTATCAGACAGTGTGACATGCTTCCCAATGTAGAATTTGTATGGAGTGGCACGCTTCCCAATGTGGAATTTGTACAGATTGACATGAAAATTAAGGCACAAATTTTCTATCCTGCACACAAATTGAACCAAAAAATCTACACGCAAAAGGAGGCAAAAATTTGTATGTCCTAGCATGCATCCCAATGCACGCATGCGATTTTGCAAAAAAAATTAGGATGACGATGGCCATTTAGCCATCAAATTTAGGCCCATCATTTGATGATGTCAACATGGATCATCATCATTTGCACCATTTTTGGGCCCTCCAATGCAGAAGTTGGTATTTTGCTCATAACTTGAGCATACCGTGTTGAAATCGAGCAAACAAGATATTGTCAGAAAGTTGGTTCCGAGCTCTATGTAGATCTAGAGGTTTGAATTTCTAATTTTTCTTTTTTTATATTTTTTTTTACTTTCAAAGATAGATGTTCATTTTTTCACTTCGGGAGCTCTATCTTGCGCATCCAGACTCCGTTTTGGGAAAAGGATATATCATTGGAAAGCTTGTTCTGAGAGATTTCCAGTGCTATGAGTATTTTTTCTAGAATCTTCTCCAGCTACTTTTTATTTATATTTTTTCATTTTTCCAATCTGGTGGATATCTTGGATGTTTTAGGTCTTGTGATCTCTTCCCTTTGAGGGATGGCTCATCTTAGGTTGTTCTTTTGGTTCAGCAGCCTTCGCTCTTCTTTGAGCAGTGTATATTTTAATTTTGTAGCATTCTTTTATGCACACGCACTAAGATAAAGTGTCATTCAATTGCATGTATGGGATCTTGCACATGTTCATTCTCTTTGTACTTGCACTCCATTATAAAGTGCCAGGGGGGTTTGATGTTTTCCATGGGGGAGTTTTTAATGTTGGTTCTACTACTTCCTTGGTTCAATAGTGTGAGATATGTATTTAGTATTTGATTCTATGTACTAGGCGGTTGCAGTGGCTAGGTACCTATGCATTCTGGTGAGATGGATCATTTACCATATGGACACTCTTTTCTTTCCTATTTTTTGGATGCACTCTTCCAGCTTTGATTGATCAGCTCTTCAGACTTTTGGTGTTTTTATGCCATTTGTATTTTTGAGTTTAGGTGTTTGCCTTTGTTTTCCTCCTGATTTGAGTAGTGTCATTTGAGGGCACTTGTGCAAATTACAGTATTCTGTATCTTCAACTTTAGTTATTTGCCTTTGTTTTCCCCCTGATTCGAGCAGTGTCATTTGAGGGAACTCATGCAGATTACAGTTTTCTCTACTTGGTCATATTTCAATGGAGGATCTTCAGATCATCAGTTACTTCTTGACAGAGTTTGCATATTCTTGCTTCAGTGATGTTGTACATGTTCATCCTTGTTCCTATTTTCTGGAACATTCCTAGTTTTGGAGGCTTCTTTAGTCATGTAGACTAGTCTTTGTCTCATTTTGGAGTAGAGTTTTTCCCATGTGGTTTTCTCTATTTCTCTTCTTTATAGAGATTCTCTTTTATACTTAGGTACCTGATCAAGCCTTTTGTTGCTGGGACCCATTTGCTTTCAGTAGTTCTTTCTAGATTTTTAGCTTTTCCCAAAGTTCATCTTAAGGGGGGGTGTTAGAGTAATAAGTTGTTTGCTTATTAATTGAATCATATTGATTTAGTTATTAAGTCACTTATTATCTCTTTTTGCTTAAGGTAAAATTTAGGCATATAATAATTAATTTCTTTATTAATTATTATTGTGCATCCTAGGTTTTACCTTTTTAGGTTTTCATATCTCCTTTTATAAGGATTGATCTCCTTTGTTTTCATAACAAACAGATTGTGTAATAGATTATTCATTATTGAATTGCAACTTTTGTTTTTGCACATCAAGAATGATTTCTCCTCTCTTGTGGATCAATGCATTCAGGCATCCATAGCTTCTTTCTTCTTCTCTCTCTTTCTGTGACAGGTGTTTGCATGCATATGTTCCTGGGAGTTGTGGTTTGTTTACTCATCAACTCCAATATTCACTTCTCAAAAGCTGAGACATTGCTCACATAAATATACTAAAGTACCTATTAAAAAAGGCAACATTGATTGGAAGACTCACAAAATGTGTCATGATCCTAAGAGAGTTTGACATAGAATATGTGAACCAAAAATCCATCAAAGGGCAGGTTATTATAGATTAGCTAGCAGAGGCACCCATACCTGATCACCAACATATTGTATCAAATTTCTTTGATGAACCAGTCCTCACCATAGAAGCATCAGTAATAGATATATGTTGGTTATATTTTGATGGACCTTATACCAACCATGATACGGGAGCATGAATTTTATTCATCACTCCTCAAGGGGATGCGATTATTAAGTCATATTGACTTAGTTTTCCTTTTACTAATAACATAGATGAGTGTGAAGCTCTGGCCACCGGATTGAGAACTATCATACAATGGAGAATACAAAACTTAAGAGTTTATAGTGATTCCTAACTAGTCATTATCTAAATCAATAATGACTACATAAATAAAGATAATAAATTGATTCTATACAAATAAATGATCGATCAACTACACACTTCTTTCTAGTAAATAATTTTTAGCATGTTCCAAGAGCTCAAGACAAAGTAGTATATGTGATGGCTACTATAGCATACCTTATAGACATGTCAAGAAATTAAACTATATTTGAATTTCTGGTAGAACAAATAATGATACCAACTTGTGAAGTGCCCATGTCAAAATTAGTTTGTGTGCTTTTTGGTTTCGAGTCACCCTGGTACCAAGATGTCTAAACCTATCTTAAAGATAACTACCTTTCACATGACTTATCCCAAAACTAGAAACAATCGCTCATACGATAAGCCTTTGGGTATACCATTCTCACTAATACTCTATATATGAAAGGTTTAGATAGTATGTTTTTTAGGTGTCTCAATTCCAAAGAATCCTTGACAGCCTTGTATTAGATTCATGAAGGTGTTTGTGGTGCCCATTTGGGTGGTAATTACTTTGTGAATAAACTATTGATAATTGGATACTATTAGCTGACTATGGAGGAAGAATCACACAAATATGTACAGAAATGCAAACAATGTTAGATTCATGGAGTCCTTATCCATGCACCATCTCAAGATCTCCAACCCCTTACTTCACCATGGCCCTTCTCAAGGTGGTGGTTTGACCTAGTGGGTAGGATTACACCCATATCTTCTAATGGACACAAGTACATGATCACAACTACTGAGTACTTTACCAAGTGAGTGGAAACCATCCCTTTAACATAGATAATTGGTAAGAAGATCTCTATGTTTATTCTAAACTACATCAGCTATTGGTATGACATCCCCCAATCCATACTTACTAACCATGGATTGCCTTTTCGAATAAATATGTTCAAGACCTCTATGAGAAGTTCCAAATCAAGAAAAACTTCTCATCCTTTTATTGCCCCCAGGGAAATGGACAAGCTAAGACAACAAACAAAACCATGCTCAAAATCCTAAAGAAATTTGTTAATGAACTGGTAGATACTGGTAGATACTGGTATCTACAACTCATTCCTTCCTTGTGCGCATATAGAACCTCTATATAAACACCAACGAAGGAAAATCCCTTTTCTCTAGACTATGGATCATAAGTAGTCCTAATTGTTGAGGTTGAATTCCCATCTCTCAGAGTATCCTTGAAGAATTTTATCACATGTGAGGACTATAGGGTATCCAAATTGAGTGAACTAGAGTTGCTAGATGAGAAATGTCAGAGTTCCATGAATCACTTGTGAGGCTATCAAAATCACCTTTGTAGAAGCTATAACAAGATAGTCATACCAAGGACATTTTATGTACGTGACTTGGTTCTAAAGGAAAATAACATGAATCTATAGATCGAGAACAACTAGGAAAGTTTGAACCCAACTAGTTAGGACCATATGTAATCATTGGTTCCTTTGACAATGGGGCATATCAACTAGCTACTCAAAAAGGAGATCAACTCCCGAGATACATCAACAACCTGCACCTAAAAAAAACTATACCTAATATCCCAAGCTCAAGCATACATATCTTAAAAGATCCTAAAAAAATACAAAAAAATAAAACAAAATAGAAAACTTACCTTGGTGAAAACCTAGCAAACTAGTGCCTTGGCACAACAAAAAATGTGAAAAATAGAAAAAAGTAAAGAAATTTTTTTTTCCCTTTGGTGAAAACTTGGTAAATAGGTGCTATTGGGTAGGTACCTTGGTGAAAACTCAAAAAATAGGTGCCAAGTGTTGAAATCCTGCATTACCATCAAATGACCTCAAATGATCAACTTGCACTCACTAAACACATATCACTGAGCATGCCAAGCAAGAAACCCAACAAGTGCAATCCTCTTGAGAATTTAGGCCTATCCTTGACTTACACTTGTTCACCAGACTAGGGGCACTATAGATAAAGTCTTGAAAAATACCTAAAAAGAGAATAATGTCTTGAAAAATACTTAAAACGAGCGTAACATCTTGAAAAATCCAAAAACATTGCAAAACATCCTAAAAAATCCAAATACACTGTAAAATATCTTGAAAAAATCCAAAAACATTGCAAAAAGTCCTAAAAAATCCAAAAACATTGTAAAACATGCTGAAAAAATCCAAAAACATTGCAAAACATCCTACAAATATACAAAAACATTGTAAAAAGTCCTAAAAAAAATAATCAAAAACATCACATAAGATCTTGAAATAATCCTAAAAATCATAAAACATAAAAAATTCATCATTAGGTGACCAATTTTTGGGGTGTTTGTGATAAGGGCCTTCACCTATGTGCTACGTCACACATACCTTGACTCGAAACATACGAACCCTAAGATGAACCAAAAACATCATATAAGATCCTGAAATAATCCTAAAATTTGAAAAACAAATCATTAAGGGAAACAATGTTTGGGGTGCTTGTGATAAGGGACTTCACCTATGTCATACATTACACATACCTCAACTCCAAACATATGAATCATGCGATGGGTCAACCAAAAAATTTAAAACATATCAAAATCCTTGCAATAAAATCATCTCTACCATGACAAGCAGAAAGTGACAATCCAACATCAAAACTCATATCAAAACAATGAGCTTCATAAATCGACAATGGATTCATAAGACACGTCTTTATCAACAATTCAGTTTGTTATCAGTCGATCAAAAGTGAAAGCAATCAATCAAATAATAATGAATACACTCGAAACTAGACATATCAGTCTTATATGGGTAATCCATTCTTGAAACCAAACACATCAAACATCAACATCAATCCTATGAATGATCAATAAGGTTGTTGGAAAAGTCAGTCATGTCAGTGTATTATCGATTTATCTTTCGTGGTAGTGTTCCTACACTCCTCAGGGAAACCACTAAGGGGAAAGAGTAGCTATGATGGTTCATAATATTGTTTTCTTTGTCTATTGTTTGTGGAGTGTTTCAATGAAGTTCTAGGGCATGTGTGCTTGGGGTTTATCTAATAAGATCCTTCACATATCCATCTAATATCAATTGCAGAGTATTGCAAATGATACAAGATTGTGATACATTGCACATTCCTCAACTCCAAGCACATGAACCTTAGGATGAAGTTCAAACATTCCCTATTTTTTTCTACATGTTCAAATTAGAAATTGTAGTGCTATCCACGTGGTCATTATCTGGGTGCATTTTTATCTCTAAAAATATTCAATAGTGACTCAATACATCATTTATTTTTTGATAGCATATGTTCATCAATTTTTCTAACTAATTATTCTTAATAATTTTCGTCTAACTAATTAAGTCAGTCCTAACAGTGCTCAGACACGTCATATTAGTTCTTGGATACATGATTAGTCTATTTTTCATGAAAAAACACACAAACATAGGAATGGATAACCATCATATAGGAATCATTTCAGACATCTAGGAATCATGTAATCAAATACATTTAAAGATCATCATCATAAGATAAATGACATCATCACTACATAATAGGAAGCATCACAATCATAAAAAGTCCATCAATGCATTAGGTCATAACATGTCATCGCATACACATAGTCAATGAATAAGTCATCATAAGGTAGAAGCATCGAATAGAAGTGCATCTCATAAATTAAATGCATATCATAAATATGAAAAAACACAGAAGGAAAATCACATTAAACTACCAAAAAGATGTATCTCTTATATATCTCAAAAATTATATGTTCAAGTACAAATGGGAGCTCACAAGCTCGATCAATATAAATATGTCTAACTGTCTATAACAAAATGATACAATAAAACTATCAAATACAATTATCACCACCCTCTAACCTAGTTTGTCTAGGAGGTGGCATCAAAGATCCTACGGGCTAATCTGTCTAGAAGGTACCTCAGGTGTATCCACATGTTCTTCTCTAACTATCTATGCAACAACATCATTGCTATGTGCCCTCTACATCCTGATAGTCCTCAATGAGGTGGTATAGCTAGGTACTCTCTGCTATGCAAGAAAAAAACTCTTATAATGGTGCTTCCAGTAATATATCTCCCTCTCAGCCTTCCGACTTGACCTATATATCCTATCCAAGGCCTCTCTATAAGATAAATCCTATACACTATCTAAGTATTCCCTCACCTCCAACTGAGCATGTCTCTCTCTCTCCTCTGTGGATACAACCTTACACTTTACATATGATTCCCTAATCTCCATCACATTTAACCTCTTGGATAGATCGGTGACCTAACACCTCAATCTCCTTACTAACTGGTTCTCCCCCTCATCTCCTCCACCCTCTAGCATATCTATCTCCAATGCCTCTTCCTCAGCCATGTCATCCTCATCATCCCCACTTCCACTAGAGCTGCTATTAGTGTATCTTCTTGAGGATGATCCACTATTTCTCTCACCCTCCTCTCCATCTTGTGCTTCTTGTACCGGTGCATCATGTCTCCTCCTCCTAACCCCTATCTTCTCCAACATCTAATCTACCTCATCCTCTACATCCACCCTCTCCACCATAGCCTCCATCATCACCATCTCTTCCACCTCCTCCATCCGTACCTCCTTGGCCTCTCCTACACTAACCACCTCTCCCTAATCCTCATCCTCTCCCCCTCCCTCCCTATCGAGGCCTCTTCATAATCACTCTGGTAATTGGTGCTAAAATATTTGTAAGAAAAAGTGGCTTATGATTTTGCCACAATGAATCATACTAGGGTATAGTACATGCATCTATAGTATTGGATCTCCATGTCCATATCACTAGCCTCAACCCCTAAAACTATGTATGTGTTGCATGAGTAGGAACAATTAGACCCCCTATCGCCACATTATGAGACCTCTTGTTAAAATGAGCATAAGAGTCACTAACATCCTGCACCTCTCCAAACTAATGTATAACCCTCTCAGGGTTATGAAGATGAATCATATGGGTGTGATGAGTAATGAACCCTATCAAGTATCACCTTTTCCTACATAATGACAAGTGTACCTCCTCACCTACCCAAACTAGACAAGCTCTATGCAGTCTCCAAATGAAGTATGGCAATATGTCTAACTATTGCCTCTAGTATACAGTATGTCTTATATGACTCTAGATGACTACTCCCTCATATATATATATATATATATATATATATATATATATATATATATATATATATATATATATATATATATATATATATATATATATATATATATATATATATATATATATATATATATATAGACACACACACACACACACACATAATGGAAACCCTCATGAAGAACTCTCAAAATAATAGGCCTGCAAACAACTATGTGCTCCCATACCCAAATCTAAAGTAACATAACCTCGTATCCAATCGACTTGTCCCCATGGTAAGACACGTAATACATATGGAATTATAGATGTGATAACATGTAGGAAACCCAAGCATAAACTATCCTATCAGGAACCATACCTCTAAAGACAACTCCCCAACTAACTGAGAACCCATGTTGTCTCTGGTCTGAACATAGGATATCATACATAAAATTGCCTAGTAACACTACCAATCTATATATCTAGGATGCCATGAAATATAGCCCATGAGATATCATATGGATCTGTCAAACCTATCCGATCCTCGAGGAGCCTATCCAACTCTTCCAATATTGTCATACCCGAATTCCTTGATAACTCTACCAATGCACCATTAATAGGGATTTGGAGGATGTGATATAAATCCTTGAGTGTAACTTTGGCCTCACCTATCAGTAAGTGGGATGTGTAGGTATCTAAGTGCCATCAATCGAGAAGGGTAGAGATTAGATCCCTATTGGTCATGATCTCAAAAATATATGTGACCCAGTATAAACCATGATCTCTTAGTATTTACCTCTCTACCTCACTAAGCAGAAATCTCAAGGTCATACTTAGAGGCCTAGTCTCTACATCTGAATATGTCATAGGCCATCTAAAAAATAGGAAAACTGAAACATGCATCATAATCAAGTAAAAAATATAATGGAAAAACTTTAAAATATTTTTATATAAGGCAATTACAATACTTTTATGTCAGCTATGAAACTCTTATATGAGTTGTAACACATTTAAAGAGAATGTGGTATCTTTTTTGAATTTATGGTATTTGACCATGCATATGTGGCATGTTTAAAATAGCAAGAAGAAACTAAGAGGGGAGGTGAATAAGTTGTTTCTAAAATACAAGACTTAAAACCTCTTAATATCCTTAAATAAGTAAACTCCTTTTACTTATGATATGTTATTGATTTACATAAAGTAACACATATAAACATAATCAATAAACAACATTCACCACATAAATTTTTTTTTTATCATGGAAACCCAAACAGGGTGAAAACCATAGTAGGCCTAATACCCGCAATAAGTATACTATCTTGTTAGAAGTATAACTTATTACAATAATGTGAATGCATAAGCATTTAGGCACACTTCCTAGAGCACACTACTCAATCACCTTAGGCACCCACCCAAGGAAGTCTCACTGACTTACAAACACAATATAGATGACAATCTATTACATGAAATAAACTGTAATTAGCATCTCATTACGCTTGGTTTAGTCCCCTTGAAGTACACTCAAATATCTTGCTGCAATTATTTCTACCACATGTAGACAAGTAATTCATCCTTTAGTAGATCTAAAAACAAACTCAAAAACAAATCCCTGGCATTTGGGAAAAAAAAATCTCCAGTGCAACACATGGATTCAAACCCTTCTAAGTCATATTTATCAAGAACTAGGTTGCAAAAACCTAATTTACAAACATCCAACTCATAGCACCAAAATAAACTAGCAAGATCACCGTATGCATTCCAAACATATCCCTGATCCATCACAAACACCTCGAGATCATAACCACAACCCTAAAATGTTATACTGATCTCTCATAAGTTATTTTATGATATTTTAGCATGTCATCCTAGAACAAAAAAATTCTTCAAATCCATAGAACTTAGTCAATTTAACTAATGTAAACAATGTAGACTGCTAGCACACTAGGCACATAATTCTAGATCATCCTAAGGCATCATTTAAGCTCAAGAAAATAAACAAATTCATCACCCATAGCAAATTTTCTAGTAATTCTTTCCCTCTTATCAAGAACATTGTTATCCTCCATTGGAATAATTGTAACTGTCTTGTGGATTATCACAATCACAAAGCCTTTGAGTGGTAGACACATTGTAATGTCCTTTACATGTTCCCAACTATGTGGCCAAAGACCTTCTCACTTGTCCTTGCATGAACTCAAACTTTGCAACTCTGTTACACTATTAGACGGTGAAATAACCAGTCTTCCTATGAGATGTCATAACTCACTCAAGTCATCATGTCAATATCTAAAGCTTTGTATACATCATGTATACAACATCTACATCAACCTATGAGGTATATAACTTCTTATCTTTAGTAACATTTCTTGTAACTTATCTGATCATTCCCTGTTACTGGTAAAACAACATACTAAATATTCATACCATATGATAGACAATTAGTGTGAGCATACATCCAAACATTGCGAGAACAAATATTGTCATAAAAATATAGACATGTTGACATAAAAAACAACACATCCAACTTACTAACATGACAACTTTATCATTTGTGGCACCTAAGAAGCAGTTGCGACAGATAATTTGTGATTGCAGTTAAATCAATGAGCAGTTGTAGTAGCTTTTTATTTTCAAGGAAAAACTTAAAATTTTCAAAAGCAATAAATATGCATAATTAATAAGGTAAGGTATGATCACTTACCACATGTTCTCTTCCCTTTGGTTGACAAAAATTACAAACCCGTTCAGAGATGTGTGATGCCAACTAGATCGGCCATCGCTCAATAGAATGCAAAAAACTATAAAAATCATTACCCGAGATCTAGGAGCTCATGAAGTGCAAAGTGACAAATGATTATCGCTATTCTCTATTTATACTCGGTGGACCTAAATCCTAATTTTGACTTGGTGCCCTATTCAATCTCTGTGGACCCCATAATCTTTAAACTGATATATCTTGCCAACTGTGACTCCATTTTTTGAGTCACTTGATCCTATACATGATATTTGATGATGTCAACAAATTAATGCTCATTCGGTGCATTTTTTGCTTAATTTGTTGATGGGCCATAAAATACACCTACTATCACCAAGGCAAACTAGGGCAGGACTTGATCAGATGTTCTTTGACACAACACTCAAAATCACATTGTATCAAAGAGGGGCAAATGTAGACACCCAAAAATGGACATATTGTGAGTTCACATTTGATCACTAATTATTCTTCTATTAATTAATGGTTGTTTAATCTTTAATTAATCATCTTATTTCATCTATAAATCCAACCTTCACATCACTTAATCATTCCCTTACTATTAATTGAATAATTAATATTATTTAATTAATTAACCGTAATTAATTGATCTTTATTGATTAATTAAATTCAATTTTCTAAACTCGTATAGTTTAAATAATTATCTTTAATTATTTAAATTATCTAATTATTCCTCCTAGTTAAATTAATTTCCCAAATTAATTTAATTTCATGTCAATTTCTAACTAATTTCATTTCATTTAATTTCTAATTATTTTCATGCTAATTTCATATTAATTTCACATTTATCAAATTTTTAATTCAATTAAAGTCTCCAATATGGAAAAATGAAAATGATGAGGCAATTATAATTTGTAAAAATTTAAAATCCTTGTAAAAGGGAAAAGTCAAGTTTCTGAACATGAAGTCATCTTTAAATTAAAAAACAATTATTTTCTCAAAATTGAGTTTTGGAAACTGTTATCTTTAAAATCTTCACTCTTATCTTCTTTATTTCCTAAATAAACTCTCTTGTTTTTTAGTTGAATTAGAATTAAATATTCTATTATGGAAAGTTACCCAAATCTTTCCAGTTCCTAATTATCTTGTCTGTTTAATCTATTTTTCTCAAATTAATCTCAATCATCCGTTGATTTCTAAAAATCTATATAAACCCCTCTCTTTCTCATAATTGATCATCATGGATTTTGACATCGAATTTATTCTATCAATTTATCAAGTTATTATCACATTTTCTTAGAGCTTTGAGTTAGAATGTTGTCAGTATCATCTTTGAGTGCTACTACTAGTTAACCACATTCCAACGAAGCAAAGAGAAGCAATACAAGCCTCAAATGTTGTTCGGTTTGCATTAATTTGTTTATTTTCTGAATATGATGCTTGTTATTTTGTTGGTTGTAGGGTTTAATGACTATTAGTAGTTTTCTTGATTAGTTCGGTGCTACTAATTCATTTATTTAGACTTATGCAGATTCACCCTATGACAAATATTAGGAAGAATCGTGGCAGAGGATGTTGTAAACTTATTTGAAAGCTTGATGATGTGATAGTAAATATATCTTGTAATAGGATGAATTCTCATCATCCACATTGGATGGATTGTAAATTGCTCATGTACTTCCCTATATATTGAATGTGAAGTTTGTAAATTTTGGTAACTTTGTAACTTTATTTTCTTATTTTGGGGCAAGACTAGAGCTTTTCTCTACTCTACTCTTTCCTATCGATGCCCCTAGCAAGATGAGTTGTAAATAGGTTTCTCAATATTAATAAAATTATTTGGCTTCAACCTATTTCCTATTAAATGATAATAATAATTTAATTTCTTAATTGCCCTCCAACATTAATTAAATGATTTTCATTATTATTTTAGTAATTCTTCCCCTGAAAATTTAATTAAATGATCTTTATTAGTTAACTAAATAATATTTTCCAAGTCTTCATCCATCACTATTAAATAATTACTCAAATTATTTAATTTAGTAATAATTCCTCTTATAATTAAATAAATAATGTAATTTTAAAAATTATTCCCCATCCTAATAAAAGAATATTCATTTTAAATAAATGAAATATTTATTATACTTATTTATTCCACATGTGCATGATTAAATAATTTTTTAATTATCTAATATTAATCAACTCTTCTTGTCACATCCCTCTAACTATCATTGATTGTCTTTCTGACTAAGTCATCTATTTAATCAATTCACTTAACTATTCAATCTATTTAATCTTCCATCTAATTAATCTAGTCATCTATCGATCAGTATAGTTAACTTGTCAATCAATTCTATCATGCAACCAATCATTTGTCAATCAACCCGAGTTATTTGTCCAATCAATTTTTTCTCATTCAATTCTATCCACTCATTTCTAATCAATCTCCTTCAATTTGAACCATCCATTTGAAGTCCTAAATTCTACAAAAGGAAGCTTATTCTTTCATTATTTCTTAAACCATGAACTTCCAATCTTTGTGCAATCAAGCAAATTATGTGAATTTGAGATCCCAAAAAATACACAAAGAGGAGAAGTGCAAAGGGGGGATATTTGTGAATGGTTTTCATTTGTCTCAATGGAGTTTATTGTTTGATGTGTATTTCTTATTTTGACGTTCTCTCCTTGATTAGATTATTTATTTTCTTATAAATTGAGATTTGGTGGTTGATCTCTCTAAATTATTTTTTGTTTGATGTTATGCTCAAATTCCTACATCTACATAAATATATTCTTTTGTAATCAAATTCACCATACACACTGGAAGAATAAGTACCCTATTTTGCTGTAGGATTCGTCTCTTGTTTTATCTTTTGAACTGTCTGTCTTTTGTTCGCTGTTGTGGTTTTCCAGTAGGGGTTCCTTTTTGTATTGCGTTAATGCTCTATCTTATGTTGTTTTAAACTTTGGTTTCGGGTCCATGTAAAACCTGATTTTACCTTAATAAAAAAAAAAGCACCCTATACATGAGTTTCTTATTGATTATAGCATCAATGCCTATTGTCCATGAGGTGAATTTAAGATATATCACTCGAGATAAAGATAATATTAGGTTCACAATTAGGCTTAGGTTTCTCTTGTTCAATTATATTCACAAAGTTTTTATCTTTGGTTGGGTAAGTCATCAATGGCTATGTAAATAGATAAATATTAGGCTCAACAACATTTGTAGAATGGAAAGGCCAAGAAACAATAAAGATTACATGTTTTGATTAAGTGGTGCTATGGATTTATTCTCTTTATTAGTTACACCATTCAACACAATAAAATTAGTTTCAATGAGGTATTAAATTTTATTTTAAAGACGTATGTATCTCTTTATATCATGTCCAAGTGTATGATACTCACATGGTCTTGATTGAAGGGGCAATACAATATCGTGTGCATTCATATTGGGGGATTTAAAATGGGCAATATATTGCCTAAATAGGGGGGAGGGGGTTTTGGGGGGTAGGGAGTGGGGGTTTATATAGGAAAATATGTGTGGGGGATATTGGGTGGGTATTAGAGAGGGTGACAAAAAAGGAGTTTGGGGCAATATTTTTTTAAAATAGGGAGATTCTTTAGTATGCCACAAACACACGTGCTATGATTTAGGTTCGCTAAGTGCAGCCCTGGTGATGATGCTATTGGAAAAATCCTTTCAAGTTAGTGGAAGGAGACTAAGGATTTGAGGTATCTATGGAATGGATGGGAGTGTTGGTGTAATTAACATTTTACCCAGTGATAAGATCACATAGGTCCTAAATACACATATCATTTAAGTTTACTTAGTGATCACTTTACACTTTAGGAGCATCTCCACTTTTGGTAGTTATATCATGTTATCACTTATCCACCTCAAGTGGATGTTCCACCTTTAGTGATTTTATCACACTATCACTCTCTCACGTCCTTATGTGGGTGATAGGTTGTGCATTGCATAGTATTGTGATACTTGTTAGTGTCTTTTCCATTTACCTTACCTATATATAAAAGGTTTATTGTGCACCTTTTCATGTCCATGAGCAATATTATCATTCTAGCATTGTAATGCAATCTTCTTGTAAAAGTCTAACATGGTATCAGAGCTCTCTAGGTTTGAAGACTCCTTCTCTTCAAATTATTTTGACATGACATTGTTACTAGATGCATATTGAGGTTGTGCGGGCATCAACATTGCATCTGAGAAGTCATTTGAGAGAATTTTGATCACAAGTATGTTTATGTTTAGGTTAAATTATTTTTGTAGAAAATTTTTGTTTAGTTAGAGAGCTATTTGGCCCCTCTTGAATAAAAAATTAAAAAAATGTTTTATTGTTATTTTATTTCTACACACTATTTTATCAGATCTTGGAAAAATATATTATTTTAGGAAAAATAAAATTGCATTTCCGTGTGGTTAAATCTAGCCCTTTGGGACATGGAAGGTTTTACCGAGGTTTCAAATCTATTGGTTTTTTGTTTGTTTTTTTGTAAATTTTTTGTTTGCATACCCACAAAGATAGTTTCTTGTTTGGATCACATTTTTTTCCTTGGATGCTATGAGGATTGTATTGGGAATGAAGTGAAAAAGTCACACATTATTCTTTGATTGACACTTATTTTGGCAGATTTGACTTTGTAGCCACTCTTTTGTGGAGGTGTACTTATATTGATCAACCACCTAGTTAATAGTTTCAAAGGGTTTATATTGGATTTGGTTAGAGGATCAATTAGATGTCAAGCTTATCATTGTATAGGAAGAAAATGGATCCACACTCTATACAAAGGAGAGGAAGAATACCAAGATTTATCCTCTAATGAGACCCGATTAACACAAAGGTAAGTGTCAATTTGTGATCTATACAAAGGAGATAGATGGCTTAGGTTAACTTCTCCCTCACCTCTAGAAAGAGAGGGTTTAGGAAAGAGCAATTGAGAATATTTGAAAAGTAGATCTAGAAGACTAATATTGAAGTGAAGAAATAAAAAAGTACTTACCTCCGAAAATGAATCTGCTAAAAACCTTGTCAAACGGTCTCAAAAACTATTTATTTTTAGAATCTTGAACCGAAACTGTGAGATCTACAAAACCTAGAAATATTTTTCTTTTCGGGTCCTAGTCGACCTTGACCCCTTTATGTCAACCTTGACCTACACTGCTTTGATGGAAATTATGTTCATAGATCCCAAAATTTTGCTGAAAAGGGTATCCAAATATGCTCTGTAATTCATTGTTCCGCACCTGCTCCTTGCTTATGTTGAAACCCTTGTGGAGGATTTCAATCCCTGAATCCACAAGGATGAATGCTTGAAGTTGTTTGAACCTTGTAGAAGAGTATGAAGTTGATCTACCATGCCAATTCATGGCTCCATGGAAGTAAATGTGCTCATGTACTTGAATTGAGAATGCAAGATGAAGAATGTAGAAGTCTTGAATTCTTGAGAGATCTTGAGATTGCTTGATAACTTGTAGATAATAATGGATTGCCTTCCTCTTTTTTTCTTTTTTCTCTTCCTTCTTCTCTTCTTCTTAAGAATGAGAGAGGAAAGCCCTCCTTTTATAGTGATCTTGGGCACCAACTCTTAGAGAGGCCAACATAGAAAACAATAATTAAGGGTTCATGACACAAAACTCTAGAAGGGGTCCACCCTTAAGGTAGAAATAAAAACAATTATTTAAGAGCCTTGTCACAAAATTTGAGGTAGGTCCAACCCCAAAGTTAATTTGAGCATTGGGCACAAAACTTGACAAAGGCTAATCTCAAATAATAAATTAGGAATCTTACACAAAGCTCGAGAAATGTCCACCTCAAATATTAATTTGAGAATTTGACACTTAACTCAAGAAATAGTGGCCTCGAAGAGGGAAAAGATGAAATTTTGATGAAACCTCAAAACTGGGACCTAACCCCAAGGACCCTGGACCCTAGGGTCAAGGTCGAGGTCAACCTTGACCCAGAGGGTTGGGACCTCGAGAAATGTGCCCAAGTCTCAAAAATAGAGAGAACAAGAAGAAAAGAGGGGCAAAATAGGCACATAAGCACATGAAACCCCACGGAAGTGTGAAAGTGTCTAAATCAAGATCAAAACAACCTACTAGGGAGGGCTAAAAAGTCTCAACATGGAGTGTGTCCATTTTAAGACAATACAGTTGTATCATGTTAAATCCAATTATTCTTACTTGGTCGGTATTTTAGGAGCTTGTTTTCTCTTGATCAAAGCTCCTCTCCTTGTTTGGACCGAGTTTGTGTATTGCCATGCAAACATTTTATTTTGACCAACATCTTCAAGTTACTCGTTATTTGGTGGCCATGAAATGTTTATTCTTTGGTCGACTATTGTACATTGTTTTGTAGGATGGTCATTTATTCAGTTTAGCCCATGTTCATTTGCATTGTCTTGAGGATCAGGCTTCACATTTCTTAATTATGCACCTCTTTCATAGCACGATCTTGGTCACCCATATTCAATTGAGGTTCTAGTCATTTAATGGTCAGCCTATTAGTAGTGTATTTATGCTTTCCATTGGGCTCTATTTTATGATTGGCCCATGCCTGTATGGAAGTGATTTGCACCATACTGCTATCCTGCACTTTTAAATATGCATCTTACTATCCGCCAATAATATTCATCTTTCTTGGTACATTGTTATCTGAAAGGTGTTACTTAATATTTGCAAGGTTCATTAATCGATGCGTGGAGTTTTCTAGTCCACATTAGTACTGATTTGTGGCCTCATGAAGCTCATTTGGGGCAAGTCCACTTGGATTTGACTTATTTGGAGGATTCATGATTTATTGGTTTGTATATTTCTCAGGCCCATGGAAATCCAAGGGTCCATAATTTGCATAGTATTCGTGGGGTATCATTTCCTTCCCTTGTGTGGATCATTGCTGGCAGTAACTTATCACTAACACTTGCATCTTTGAAGGGTGCAAGGGTTAGGTCGATAGTGTTATATATATATTAAATGATGTCATTGTAGTGATGATGTGGAAAGTTTTCTCATAACATTTTGTGTGCACAATAAAACATTGGTAGGAGAATTTCATCTTTATTATTTTTTCTTCATTGGTACCCATAGAATACACCGTGTTAGACTTCTCCTTCACTGAGGTTCATCCTATTTTTTTAGGAATTTATATTCTTTGCAAGCTTTATCAGTATCTTTCCACCCTATTTTGTTCACAACAAACTTCACAATCTCTTGGTTGGAATGGCTTGTGCTTTTATTATTCTCCTCCAAAAGAATGGGTGTAGCAACAACATTTTCATTATCATTAATGAAAGAAAAATTGTTGTAGTGGTTTCCATCATGATATGAGAGATGAAGTGTGGGAGTATCCACGCTATCAAAATTGTAGATTTGGGATACTTGTCCCTTCAAGTGATGAACATGAATGTTGGTGTGAGTCACCATGGAGGCTACATAAATCTCATAATGGTCTTCCTATGTTCCATCTTCTACCATTTTTTATAGTATTCTTCAAAATTCATTTCATCTTTTTGAGAAAAGAAAGGCTCAAAGTCTAAATGATGCTCCATAATGTAGCCCACCACCATACCACAATACTTTGAGTGTTGGTCTTGGTTACCTTACAACTAATCTGCTAGGGCTCAAAAGAAGTAGTTTCCATCTAGTAGCATTTGCACCATTCTCATCTACAATCCATTCCTATGAGCCTCAATTTTTGTTTGGCTCCCCAACTTGTTTTCTGCTTCATCTAGCAGTGCACTTAATTAAATTTTCTTGTCTTCTTCTTTGGTGGGCATTTCAGGCTAAGGAAGAGATAGTTCTGGTAAAAGGCTTCTCTAACATATAATTCAGATAGATAATGAGATGTATAATTCACAAAGATTAAGCTAATAATGTACTCAGATGCAATGAAATTTATACTGACAAAGTTCTCTAGTTGAATCGTCAGCTATATGTAGAGCTTCATTGTGATAGAAAGAAGAGAACTATTTCAATAAGTAAAATTTATTTCCATTAGTATTGGGTTGGGATGAAGATGGAAAATATATGGGTATGGTTTCATTTTATTCAAACCTATGTATAAATGAATAATGTTATGCTCAACTATTTTGCAATGATCTTGACCTCTGCATAAATTATAGAATTCATTCAAATGCAATCCTAGAAAATATGAAGAAGATCAATTGCAGAATTCATTCAAATGTAATGCTACGTAATATGAATAAGATGAATTAAAGTTATTGAACATGTAGACAACAAAATTACCTCTCGAGGTGTAGGAGACAAATAGTTGTAGTCGGAAGTGATGGGAGAACTGGAGCCAAGGCTAATACATCTTTGATAAGTTGTGAATTAGAAATATTTATCAATTTTATTTATCTTAATGAAAGAAACAAAGTGATGGTTTATAAATAATATTATAAATTTGAACACACATATTGTTCTTTTGTACATTACCATTTTTCATCTATAATAAATATTTTTCATTAAAAATTTCCAACTTCTAATTTATTGAAAGGTACATTTATTAATTTTTATTTAAATTCAATTGCATTAGTCAACCATTTATTACATCTATTGATTACATGTAATTAATAATCTTTTACCACTACACAAAACATTTGAAAAATAAGTTTTTTATTACTTTTAAAGCATTTGAAATGCATTAATCAAACATTTATTACATCTATTGATTACATGTAATGAATAATCTTTTGCCACTACATAAAACATTTGAAAAACAAGTTTTTTATTGCTTTTAAAGCATTTGTTAGTACAAAATATTTTGAAAAAACAATGTTTATTAATTAAAATGTAATTTATTTAATGATGTGAAACCATGTAAAATGACTCGAACATCCTCAATTAATTGGATTGCAGATACTAATATTTTTATTTTATTGCTAATATATATTGTAAAGAATTCATTTTTAATTTCATTAAACTTCTAATTTGAACACTTTTAAATTATTCACATACAAGAATGAGTATGTAGGATGATTATTATTTGAATTATAATTGTTTAATACTAAAATAAAAACGTGCAATTGAAGATTAATAAAAAACATTTATATTGAATGCTTGTAAATTGTAGAAATACCCAAGGCATGGAATCCATCCCCTGTAACATCAAACCTTTGAATGGTGTGTCAAGCGTTTATTATGTAGAAAGGTGTGTTTTCTCTTACAAGACGTATTCAGACACCATTTGATACCCTAAATCTCTTCCATTTTATATCTTTGTTACCCAAATTTGAGCAATTCCTCAAATATACTGCCCTCTTCCAACTAATCATCTTTTAAAAAATTACAATCATTATGTAAGACTGGCTTACAAATAAAAAATATATAATCAAAATCTCATTTCGTATCATTAGGAAAGCCACTAACAAATTACTACAAGCATAACAATTTTTATAACTCACTCTGATTGTACCAATCTTGATCTCCCCTTTTTCATTTGATTGAATGACCATTTTTTATCATTTATTTGTAATGTTTGAGTGACTCCTCTCTCTTCTTTAGATTCTGATTAAATTTTCTTATGAACATCTTCGAGGACTGATCAACATCTCTTTCTTTGTTGGCTATCAAATTGAAATTCAGATTATAATTTTCAATATTTTTGAGTTTTTTGGTATTATTAGGAGGGGGAGGAACTACTATCAGATTTTGGCAAAAGGTGTGGATAAACTATTGAGTCGCCTCATCAACATTACTATCTGTTGAATAATGCTTTGATACAGGCTCTAACATACAATTAAAAAATCTTGGTGTCCTGGTAAGAATAGTACGACTTGCTCGTACAACATCTATAATATTATTGGCTTCATTTTAAGGAATCAAGAATAATCTATATGTCTGCTTTCTACTAAGATCAGATCTCCATCCATTTACAATTTTGTTATTAATTAGTTTCACTATAACACTTGTCTGTTGTTGGGCATTCATATTCTACATTAGATAGGTGATGACCAACCTCAAACAACATGATGCAACCCTCTGGTGATTCCCACACAATGATTTCTTCTACACCATCATGTGAATGAAAGATGCAACCTCCTCTTGCCAACCTCATAATTCTTCACTAAATGTAGGCTTGCTAACATGAATTTCAATAGGATATTCATCACCGTCAGATGAAGGAAACAACGATGCCACATGTAGTGACCACCCATAGTTTTATTTTCAGTTTTATATTTCCAAACTCTTTAGGCCACTTTTATGTGTGTGTTGATATTTTAGTTATTATATAATTTTGGATGTATGACACTACATGGTGATCTTAATTACTGAATAGTTATGGATATTATATTGATGTAGTTAGATGATGTTAGTTATTTTATGATGATGATTTACATGTTTTAAAATGATGCTTATGATTATGATTATACTTACCCCATACTTACATGTGTACGGTGATCATGTATGCTTTTACTTTCCTATATGATGTGTTTGATATGGTTGAGGGACAGAGTCATAGTTACTTTCTTCCAGGATCCACATGATGTCCTGATCCCCACCATTTTTTATTTTATATATATGTATGTACATGCTGGTCTTGTATGTAGGTTTGTAGGTACCAGGCATCGACTTCCCTGAATTGTCAGGATGAGCGTGCCTTATCACAAGTCTCAGTGGTAAAAGAGGGAGATAATATTCAAATCCAAATCCTAACCTAAGCCATTATATTGTCCTAAAATAGTGGACAAGATTATGATATTTTACCGTTTCCAAACTCGTCTAGGTGACATGAGTTTATAGTCCCTTCCTTGAGCACGGTTGTGGTTCTTTAAGTTCAATTGATTTTTGGTTATTGATGTGATTTCTATAATTAGATAATTTATTTAGATTAATTATGTAATTTAAATAAATTAGATTTTTTCTATTTTTAGCTATTTAAATGTGAAAGTATTTAATTAATTATAATTAATTAAATATATTTATTAAATTTAATGATTTTTTATTAAAAGACTTTTTGTGAAAATAGATATATTTAATTAATGAAAATTAATTAAATACATTTACTTTAGATTTAATTAGGTGTAAATTTAACGTTTTGAATAAAAGGTATTTATTAATTGAGAAATTAAATAGCATGTGGAAAACTAAAGTAGACTAAATGTTATTATTTAAATTAATTAGAATGCATTAAGTTGCACAATCAAAATTGAAATAAATTAAATTAAAAGAATTAGTCAATTTTGAGTTAAGTGGTTTCAACAAGAGCAATTAGAAAATTAAACTTGAGTTGAGAACTTAAATTAAGAAAAAATAGAAATTGATGAAAACAAGGCTCTTTGTGGAGTTGAGTTCCAACCTTTGCATGTGGAATTCGATTTCCTATATTGTGAAGGTTTGGCCATTATTCAATCTCTTGAGAGTATCCCTATGGGGGTCATAGAGTTTAGATGAAATTGGGTGAGGTCTTGATACATCATTTTGTTAATTAGAGTGTGCATAGTCATAACAAGTTTTGACAAGAGCCAAAGGACCTTTTAGAGGAACATACCTAGAAAATGTTGAGACAAAGGGACTATTGAGAGGCACTTCCCCTTAAGGTTTCGTATGTCACACGTATTTTTTGGTACCATAAAGACTACAAAATAAATGGATGAAATAGAGGGGATAGTGAATAAAATTAATGAGAGAAGTGGTTGATCAATAGGAAACTTAATTAAGGTTTGTACAAGGAAAAATACTTGTTGAAGGTTGTAAAAATGGGGTAGCAAGATAAGTGGATTCGATCTTAGGAGAATCTTTATGGTTAAGTATGCTTGAGTTAGAGTAGTACTAGGAGTGGTGACCTCCCAATAAATCCTAATGCTTCACCTTTATGAGTGTCACCTAAATGCAATGAGTGATAAGAGGAAAATTCAATTAGAGATATGTTCATATGGATCATTATTGATGAAATATGGGTCAAAGGGTTTGACTCAAAAATTATGAAGTTGAATCTTAATATAATTATCATATTTTTGACATTTTAAGAAAATACCCCCTACTACTCAATTGATAGCTAAAAGGGCTCTACAATGAATGGTTTATAAGGCACAACACTTGCTAAAGGTTTTAGAAATGGGGTAGCAAGCTAAGTGGGATTGGTCTTGCAATGAATTTCATGGTTAAGCATGCTTGATTCAAAGTAGTAGAAGGATGCATAAACCTCACTAGAAGTTTCAATCTTTCACCTTTGTGAGCATCACCTAGAGGCAATGAGTGTCAAGTAAACCATTCACTCTCATGAGAGATGGGTTCATATGAACCACTATTCATGAACTATGCTTCAATGAGCTTGACTCAAAATATTTGTGACTAAATCCTTGTAGAAATATCATAAATTGACACACTAGAAAATACCTCCTACCTGTTAATAGGAAATTGTTTTAATGTTAAGTTCGCCAATGTATGTGCTCTCCAAATATAATTCACCACTACTTTGTGTGAATCAAAGATAAAAAGAAAACAAGTAGAGGAATGTATAAAGAACTACCTTCTTCATGAGGGAAAAGTGTGTTGAATGTGGTAGTCATGTCTATTTGCATGGTAAATATTCTCACAAGTTTTCTCTATTCATAAGGAAATATTTTTCTTTGAATAGTAGTATTATTGAGTTGTGGTGTAAAAATCATGTAAAGTGTTTCAATTGTTGTTCATATATTGTAAACCTCTTGATAAGCATTTTCAAGAGAAACTTCTATCTAAATTGTTGCTAAATCTAAAAGAGGTTCTTGAATTTATAGGTTAGTGGTTATCTTGTGTTTATTTATTTGTTTGATAATTTGCAAGGTAGTTTTGAAATCTAAATATTTTTCCTTAGTGAGAGTTAGTATTTTTTCTCTCATATCATATAAAATGACCTTAATCTTGAATGAATCCCTACTCATGAAATGTGTGGGCTTGATAAATCCAAGTGCAAAAGAGAGTGAAGAACATATGGATACAAATCTCTATCTCTTGGGTGATTCAAATGTGTGAAATAAACTAGGGCTTGTTAACTAGCTCAATGATTTCATGCATGTTTGGGTTTGGTCAATTTGTTGATTTACTTTGATAATTTGGAAACTAAGTCTAGGAGCTTTAAAGACCAAACACTTATAGTCGTAATGTGTTTTTACTTTTAATTGGTTTATTTTATGATAAGAGAATTAAAATGGAAATAACTATCACACCTGCATGAAAAGAAAAATCAGCCTAATCTAATATAAGAGAATTAAGATGGAAATAACTTTCACACCTGCATGAAAAGAAAATTCAGCCTAATCTAAGAAAAGAAATTGATTTTTTGAATTTTAAAGTGAACATATTTTAGGAATAGGATCTACCAATGCATGCAAATAAATAGTAAGATTCCCTCTTCATTTGTGCCATTTTAGAAAAAAATACTTTCAATTTAACATGCAAGACAAAAAAGAGTAACTATTTTTTTTTGTGGTGTTTGATTTTCAAACGAATGTTGAAAAGTGATAAACTATGGCTCTTTCTTTTTCATTTTTAAATGTGTGTGATTTTCCTTAAAAAGAGAAAAATATAAGTGTGTATGCATTCAAGTAATCATAAATGAGTTCAATTTCCTCTTTATTTTGAATTGGAGTTTTGATTGTTTTGTCTTGAGAAAAGTGTGTTGATTTTAGTGTACACAAAATATTATCTTTAATTTGGTTGATTGTGTACTTGATGGTGTAAGTTGAATAGTTGGATGTTTTGTGATTTCCATGTATGGATATGGAAAATGTTTCAAATATGGTAAGTGTTTTTCAAAAATCACATGGCAATGGATCTAAGTTAAACTTCATATATTAAAAAATTAAGCAAAAATTAAATCCAATTTGAATCAAAGGAGAAAAACTATATATTACACTCCCTCATAAATTGAATAGCTACAATATTCTAACAATCTAAATACAATTATTAAGATAAATAAACTTGCAATTAAAAAATAGAACCCTCACATTAGATATTATAAATCCAAATCATACAAGAGTTGTCTTGCAATGTATAACTCCTTAGGGATGTAGCATTTCACCTTCAACTTCATCTCTATGAGCTTTCCAATTGTGATAGAAGAAGGTAAATGAGTTAAAATCATGAATTTTAAAGATGATAGGAGAACAAGTATGATGACTAGTGTTGTTTGAAGCTTTGAAGTTATGAGAAGTGTTGTATTAAAGATCTTGTAGTTTTTGATTAAGGTAAAAATAGGTTTTGAAGGGACCCCGAAACCCTTCACAATACCGGAACTTAAGATAAAACTATAAGAGTTCCATACAAACAACAATCCAGCCAAAACATAAGCCCGAACACCACAAACCCCTCACAAAGAAAAAAAAATCCAAAGATACCAGCTAAAGACCCCTAGCTAGCCAAGAAAGAAAGTTGTCACCAAGAAAATGGAAACAACCCAAGACATAATCTAAGATTTTTCATTACCTCCCTTCTTCTTAGAGCGGAGAGTCATTTCAAATTGAGGAGAGGACTTTTTATGATGTTTACCAGTAACTAGGGTCCACCCCTCCTCCACCAAAAAAGCCTTTAAAGATCCTGTAGTTGTAGATGGTGTATATGATTTCTTAGAAGGTATAAATATTTGTGTAATGTGATTCCTCATTTATTTTCAAACTTGTGAGCATTGAGATGACTTCTAGAATCTAATAACTTGATTGTAAAATCCTCTTAAAAAAATCCATATTATGTCTTCTTATCAATTGAAAAATCTAAATAAAAAAAGAAAGGATGGATCTTAAGAAAAGCTAAAATCTCTCTATCTATAGGTTCTAATGGAAGGAGGAACATGCCTTTCTTGGGCATGTTGGACATGTTAGTATCTCAATATAAAAAGGAAAAAAAATCTCAAAGAAGCATGCTAGATGGCAATGAAAAAAGTAAAAATAAAATACCAATTTACTTCATTTACTTATATTTGTTTTCTTTAATGGATACCATTTAGCCCAAGGAAAACTAATCAGATGATCAAACAAGTGATTTTTTAGGAAAAAGTTAAAAAATGACAAAGTGAAAAATGGTGCACCCTTGGCAAATGGTCAAAGTGACATGTCACCAAAGAGGATTCCTAAGGGCCAACTAAGCACTTCCATCACTTTTGGATTGATTAGGAGAGAAAGATTCATGATTTCATACTACATAGGGTTATACTCATTTGTTGGTCCACTAATCATCATTAGATGTTAAAATGTTTTCCCATCCAAATTTGGGCACTTATGCTAGTAAGAAAAGGTTTTGAAAGCACCCCAATATAGACAAATTAAAGGGTTTGTCCATTATTTTTATTTATTTTTGCAAATCTTGATTGTCAACTAACCCTCCTCTTTTTGGAAGTGGGAATGTCCCCTAATGCTTTTTTCCTATGTTTGGCTCTATCAACTCTATAACAAGAGGATAGTTCTTAATCCCGTTTTCAAAGAATGGACACTCATAACAAGTGGTGGGAAAATTAAGATATAGCAACCTTCAGGTGTGTTATTAGTGACTAATTTACATGTTAATCGACTCCTTTAGATCTTTGGAAAGATCATCTCAATCTAAACACATTTTTGTGATTAAACAAATTTAAAAAATGTTTAGCTCAACACAAATGAGAAGGCCTAAAGAGGTATAAAATTTTATAGTGTTAACCTTTGAAATTTATGGAATCTAACAGTCTCATGAACTTTGTTGATTTAGCATATTCAATTCACGTGTAAAAATATATTTATAAAAATTAGGAAAATTAATTGATAGAAATTGAAAAACTTCATACTAGTGACAAGTGTTAGAAAAAAAGTCTAAGGGTAGGATCCCATGAGAGCTTAAGCTTCTATTTTCTAAGAAGATGAGGTCCCATGAAGAAAAAATAAATTTGCTAAAAAATTATTTAGAATCTCTTCCTAAAATCTACAAACTCCTACATTTTAGGAATAGGGTGGCAAAGAGGGCAATGTCTATGCAACACCCAAACTCTACTATTTATTACAAAATAAGGAAACAAAGTAGCTTCCTTAAATTTTGGAGCTTACATTTTTAAGCTAAACTAGAATACAAAACTCATGGCACCAACAACTTTTAAATATTCCTAAAAAAGTAGTCCCCTTCTATGAGACCCCAAACTATTTTGGTGGGGTGATTTTCACCACTCACCCCTAAAAAGTAGGGGATGCTATTTTTGAGAGAGATTTCTATTTGCCATATGATTTTTTTATGACGGTCTAATCATTTCAATGCATTAGAGAACAATAATAAATTAGTAATATATGAATTTTCTTATATTTACTAAACAACTTTTTAAATTGAAAAAATTCTAAATCAATATAAAATATATAATACACAATAAAGAAACATATATATTAGATATAGTAATCAATTAATAAATAATAAATGTTAAATTTTAACTATTATGACAAGTTTGTAAATTTAAATAAGAAAATAGAAACTAATCTAAAAATTATATTAATAATTTAAAATTTTATATTTTATCATAAATATTCTAAAATAACATATATTTATAATACAAAAATAGTTTAAAATGACATATATTAATAATATAAAGTAAATATTATATATTACCTATAATAATTATTTATGGTTTTTTAATAATTTAAAGTATAATATATAAGATTTTATAAAAATATAACCTCTTTTTAAGGTTTGTGATATACACTTCAAAGTGCAAAAATGACTATTTAGACCATCAAATTTTAGGCGTACTCCCACTCCTTATTTTTTGAATTCCTTCCCTTAACTAGTGATTAAAACCATACCTATGAACCAATTAAAAGTTGCCACCTTTGTTATTTATTGTACACTTTATATTTAATATAATGAAAATAAAATATTTTTAAGTTTATAATAGTTGAAAATTATTTATTAATAATTTGATTCCCTAAATTATTTGAAGTCTTATACTAGTTATATTTAAATCTTAAATTTCTTATCATAATATTAATATGATATAATAATTTTATTAAAATTAAAATCAAAATTATATTTAATATTAGAATTACAATTAATTACTAAATTAGGCAAGTACTATCCACTAAGTGACACTTGTCTTAAAGTTGAGGTCCTATGAGGGCTTCCTAAAAAAATAAAGGGGAAACTACTATATTTTTTAGGAAAATTTTAAAGTTAGTGGCCCATGAATTTCGTACTCCAACTTACAAGTTAAATATTTGACAAATGACAAAAAAAACATTCTAAGGTGGTGGACAATTTTTAGCACCACTCTATTTTTAGCCCTTTGTAAAGGTGTAGAGTAGGAGGAAGATTCCAAATAATCTCATAGCCAAAAAAAAATTTGTTCCTAAAAAATAGATTTGGGGGAGGAAGTCCATGAACATTTAAGTAGATGAAAATGAAAAGAATGTTTTTGTACTTATTTTTTATGTACAAAATATAGAAGACAAAGTATTGTATTCATGAGAAGTGTTTTTATGTAACCTTGATAAAATTTGTACAATTAGTGTTTGTTTTCCTCAATGTACCATGAGGATAAGTATGAAAGTATCCTTTAGTTTTAGGAGTGTACATTTACAATCTATTTTGCTATATATAAATATGTGTGTTTTTAGTTCTCAATGTAGAAAGCAACCAACTAAATTTAATTGGTTATTATTAGTACTTGTGGGTAGGCTATGTACTATTGTAATGAATTTTGAATTTCCTCCTTTAACTAGTTATTAAAACAACTTGTTTCTACCAAATATAATTAGTATTTATCTTATTTTTAATAGATTTGAGGTCTTATACACGAAATTCTAGGAATGCAATATTTTATTGCCATTTTTTTACCCACTGCTTTATTTTAACCACTCATTTTTATAAAAATGTTAAATTTTTTAACTATTTAAATAAAAAATTAAACTATTAAATTTAGAGGTTTTCTAATAATATCAATCTTTGTTATATTATATTAAAAAGTATTGAGTGCTTATTTGATTTTATTTTTAATATTTTATATAAAATTTTAATTTATATATAATTAAATAATAAATATATGTAATACTATTAGAATATAATAATATTATGATATTTTAGAATATAATACTATTAGAATAATTTAATTATAATACTATTTATATATAATACTATTAGAATATAATAATATTATGATATTTTTATTATGAAAAATATTTCTAAATTATTGAATTTGGTTAATATAGTTGCAACTAATATATTGTAGATTTGTTAATGAATTTTTTTTAGTATTATTTTACAAATTTATTAAAAAAGAGTTAAAAATAGTAATTTAGTGTATATACAAGAATAAAAATGATCAATTTAACATATTCTAAACATAATTTAAAATCATTATAATTCTAATATTTATTCTATTTCTATTATTTTAATATTTTGAAAAATAATTATAATTAATATTAACAATAAAAATTAATTAATTATAATTTTAATAGTTTATTCTATTTTTATTTTTCTAATATTTTAAAAAATAATTATAATTTACATTTAAATTAAAATTAAAATTTAAAATTAATTAAAAATTAAAGACAAGTACTAGTCATTTGTTAATTATTTTTTTAATAAATCAAGTTTAAGATATTTTTTTATTTTAAAAAATATTAAATTTTATTAATGTAAATCTGCTCAATTTTTAACAAAACATAATAACAAAATTAGTTTTAAAACGACCACAATAATATAATAGAATTAAAAAAATAAATAAATAAGAATAACTCAAAATTAATAATAAAAATCACATGCAACTAACTAAATTTAACTGCTGTTTAAACTTACTTCTTATCAATCTAGATGAAGTGTAAAAATTAATGCAACTACTGGATAGGGGTTGTTCAATTCTTGTGTTCTTTTTTAAAGAATGTTGATTTTTCTTTTATTAATGAGAGAAAAGGGCACAAACTATTTAAAACAAAGTAGCCTATCTAGTCCCAATGAAGCTTGGAAGACTGTTTCTTTAAGTGCACATTTAGGTCCTTTCAAACTTTATATAAAGAAAGAACGGTCACTATTTGTGCTCAACCATCTTATAATGCTTCAAAGTGCTGACGTATGTTTAATTTTATTTGACTTGCAAGACAATACGACAGATTGATTATTTAAATAATTATTTTTGTGCTCGCTAGTTTAAAGCATGGCCCCAAAGTCTTTCGACTGTGAAAATTTCAGTGAGAATGTGAAGAACTGTGCATATGTCGTTTTCTACAGGAGATTCAGAGGGAAGGGAATTTTCCTTCTCAGTTAAAATTTTGAGCTCTAGTATCATTGCTTACGTTCTTTATTCCACCCATTTGCCAATAGGTTCAGCATTTATATATCATATTTGCATAGTGTTAAATTAATACTTTAAAATATTTTATTTAGATTTTCAATTATTTTGATTGAGTTTTTTCATATTTATAATATTAGAAAATTTATATAATTGAATGTATTCATTTTTTTAAAAAAATTGTAAATAATTGGTTGCATCCCTGGTTTAAATAAGGATATTAATATATTTTGGAGCATTCTTTCTACTAACATTCTTTGACAGGTTTGGAAGTGCAGAAATGAAGAAAGGTATCAAGATACTCTCAAGTCTCTTACTCTCTTACTGAGTCTTTTCGAAAACTCACATATTTTAAAATCTTCTTGCAGTCAGTGTTAACATGATGATTGAAAGAAAGAAGCTGAAAAAATTCCTTCAAATGGGGCACTCCACCATGTTCATTTATGAATTGAAAGATGGCTATGAGTGGAGAAGACACATAGATAACTTTGTTAACTTTGAGGAGACTCTGAAGAAGCTCACATGAGATCAATAAGAACAAGAATGCGGCCAGTAACCAAATCAACATGCTGGCCCAAATCCAAGATAAGAAGAGCATTGTTTGGATGAAAGGACCTTTGGGTTGGACTGCCTGGGTTGAATCCCATGAGGATACTCTTCATTAAGTTCCAGTTCTTCTTTTTTTGTTGTTCCTTTTGAACATGTTCTGTAATTAATTTTCGTTGATCCCTGATGTTCTCGGTTTGAGGCGTGGCCTCTCTCTTTCTCGGTTTGAGGTGTGGCCTCTCTCATAATTTAGAGTATTATGATGATTTTCATATATTGAATTTTTTTTATTTCAGAATTGTAATGTTTTGCAACATTAGACAAAACAAACAACATAACAAATCAAAGACAAATATAACTAAACATTCTAGCATGACAATACTTAAGTAATTATTACACTAGCACTTGCACTAAGAAGAGGTGCAAGGGTTACACCGATAGAAAAATATGTGGAAGTTAATATGTTAGACAATACAATTCAATTTGACAAAGATACAATAGATTTATATAAAAAATTTAAGGTAATATTTAAAATGTCATGTATGTTAAAAGTTTTAGATGTCATGATAATAAAAGAGAGAGATTCATGTTTGATACTCTCTTTGTTGCCATATGATTATGTTTTAATAAAATAATGTATAAATGATCTAAATAACATTGAACTAAATATTAACCCTTATCTTTACCTCAAATAATCTTTTTGTTTCAAACCCTAAACTTAAAAACAACTAAATACAATATGAACTCAAAGTAAAATAAATTATAAACACTTTGTAATATAAAACAAACAACAAGTACATGAACTCTATAAATCTAAAAATTATAAAAATAAAACTTTAACTACAGATTAAACTTCAAGACATAATTTTTAAGTCTCTTTTAATGAAAATATTGGTTGGAGTTGGAATTTGTTCTTTTTCAAATGTGAGGTCAAGTTACTAATTTTTTGCTCCATTTTAGTTCATATAAAACAGTTATGTTTATTTGTGATTTCTACATCTCTTGAAGAAAATATTCAATAGCAAAGAGAACAAAAAAAACCTGTCTAATGTGGAGCATATTGTATTTTGACAAATGAGTATCAATTTGAAATTTTCTAAAAAATGTACCATTTAGAAGTATAAATATATTTAATACATGATTAGTCAATTTAAATTTATTTATTATTGAAATAAATAGATTATTATTACTAAATATATCCTCTATCTTATTGCTATTAATTTTTTCTTTGGTTGATATTCTAAAATAGTATTAAGATTAAATACTTTGTTATCACCAATGCAAATAGTCATTAATTTAAGAAGCAATTTAAATCTCATTTCTTTACATAAATAATTTAATTTTTATTTAATAGTTGAGTATGATTCTTAAAATACCAAAAATATTCACCCAACTCTCTCCAAATTGTTGAATTGTCTTCATGCCAAAGATCTTTCTCACCAGCATTCAGCAAGACAATTGCGGCGTTTAAAAATATCTTTACCCTAAAACCCATGGAAGAAAAATCTTAGAAACACTCGCATTAGCATTCAACACAATGTTGTGGAGGAAAAAAGATGACTATATACTGTATGTTGTTGTGTAACTGTGCATGGAATTCACCAATGTAGTCAGCGAATTCACCAAGGTTTGGTTGGCAATAAAAGAGCACTAATGGCGAAGACTACCTACTTCAACAAAATTTTGATAGAGAAAGTGGTTGCCCCAAGCAAGACTACTGGAGTGATATGTACGTAGTTTTTTCTATGAATTTTTTGAAAATGCAATGGATTAACAAATCTCAAACACGACGCCCTGAAGATGTAGGCATGCAATTTTTAGAAAATTAAACTCATCAAATTTGTGCTGTGCTTTTATTTTGATCTTTTGTTTTGCTTCGGGCTGCTTCTCTCATTGAATATGAAGCTGTAAGTCTCTTTTGACCTCCCCTCTCAATGCCATTAAATGATTCAATAAGGAAACCATGATTTCCTCCAAACATGCACACTCGTGATCTTTGCTTCTTAGACCAAATGACTGTGTAATTCACATACAAAATCAATTCTGACAAAACATAGAGATTGAAAAAATCATTTTTCCCTGCTACCTCCTACCGTTTTTAATTAACAATCGAAACATATGTATACAATTGGTTTTATTTAACAATTCAAATGCCATGTAACAATTGCTTCTCATTTAACAATTTTATTTCTAATGATTTGATCAATGTTTAATTTTATTCATAAGTTTAAGTAATTCTGCCAACATTTGGCAGGAACTTTGCTGCTCTGCAGCCTGCCTTGTTAAATTTGATAATAATGAATGAATGAATCTCTCGTCTGCTGAGGAGCTTCTAGTGTAAAGCGAAGTCGAGTTCATGTTACCTCAGTTTTTTTTCCTCTTCCTTTCTAAGACTGATTTTGTGTTCGACGATTTTGACCCAGCCTTTCAAAAATATATTCAGGTAAGGTTTGGTGAAGGATTATGTGATCCTGTAATGTCACGCATTCAAAATTTTCATTTGGAGAAATCGTGTTTCCTTATATGAACATAAATGATTTAATTATGTGACGCAGTCGCATCGTTCTCCTACCAGGAATTGGTTATGAAAAGTTAGTCGGTCAAGGCAGTTAGGGTAGTTAGGCATCGATTTTTCCTTGCCCAGGTCAATTTTGAAGAGTGGCAGAACAGAAACGGTGAAAAAGGGGAAATGGGACAGAGTTCTAAAGGAGGAGAGGAGGCCGTGCAGAGAATGGCGTGAAGAAATCTGCCAAGGGAGAATATGTACGCAGAGGAAGGGAGATGGCGCAGGGGAAGATAGGCCTTTGACACAGTAAATTTAACTTTGTATTTCAGATTTTGAATGGTATTGTTGTTGCAAATAGTCTTTGCGTATTTGTGTGGAGTTTGTAAAATGGTATTGCAGGATAAAGAATATTTGAATGTTATTTATTGTATTTCTGGAAATTTCTGTCGCTGATGAATTGTTGCTACAGAAATGTCTTTTATGATTGTTTGAATTCCTGTCGCCTTGAAGACAGAATAAGTTGCTTTTGTTTGTGATTATGGAAATCAATCCCATCACTAAGGATCTTTCTCTAAAGCTGGGGCATCAGTTGATTAGCCTGACAAGACTCCTTAAACCCAGGAAGACAGCATTGGGTGGAAACTCAAGAAAAATCACGAATATTGTTGAAATACAGAGGTATTTGTCTCCCAGTCTATATTACTAATTACTGCTGACTAACAATTGACTGATTTGTTGAAACAGCCAATATGTGGCATTCATGATAAGATACCTGCCCCTGCTGAGAAAGGTTTGGTTTGAGTCACAGGGTGAAAAATAAATAAATTGATCTCATAGGAAAAAGTGATTTTGATTACCATTAACTGTTTTTTTTCCTGAGAGAGTGTTGGATTGAAGATTTGGGGTGTTGTGGAAATATTCGCTGTGTTTCCTTGATAATTGAGTGCGTGTCAAAAAGTTTTATTCTCAAATCCGTCCAGAATTATTTGTTTTCTTTGTTCCTCGTAAATGATTTTTCTTTGTTCACTTACATAATCATGCAGCAGAATAGCTGTCTTTTAGAATAGAGCTTGAGCATCTGATGTAAAAAAATGATAACAGATGCTAGTGCTGTAAGGTACCCAGAAAAACTGGACGCACTGCTACAAGTGTAATTGTAGAAGACATACAAGCGCTTATTATGAATTTATGAGACTTAAGAGCTTGAAATTATGTAACAAAGAGGAAGAGCTATTCAATAATGTGATGAGAAGCAAGGCAACCAGGAGCCAACCAATGAAAGGGAACAGAGGCTAGAAGACTATCAATCGTAGCAGTGTTCAAAATGAGCAGCACACCAAGGCTAGAAGTGTGTACCTTTGTTGGGAGGATAAACCCCAAAGGGTTCACTGACTGCACTGTCAAATTTGCTAAATTAATTGAATTTCAACGAATAGAAAATGCTACAACTTTTACGAGCACTGAGTTGAGAGAACTTACTGCACTTAGATGGAATGATCTACACAAAGAAAGATGAACAAAAGACAAATCATATAATGTTCAAGGATACTCAAAATAGGTTATGGGGTAATAGGGTATCAAAATGAGGTACATTCCTTCCAGCTGATTGCTAGCGGTCTTTACTCAAAGATAATCAAAATAACTATAAGTAAATGGGGTAATAGGGTTCCAAATGCAGAGGTAAATTCCTTCTACTTCATTGCTATCAGTTCTTACTCAAGAAATTACAAGATATCGAACAGTGGGAGCTTTGCGTAAAAGAGAACATTAGAGAGTCTAACAAATTGACTATTAGAGTGCCATTCTGAGAAGATTAGGAAAATATTTCCACATAAGCAAGTGGCTTAAGGATTACCATTAAAGATGAAATGCATTACATGGAAGAGGCTTATCAATTGGCTTTACAGGATGAATAGAAGTTGTCAAGAAGCTTTTGAAATAAACTTCAAGTGGAGTTATTCGGCAATTTTCACTGATGAATAGAGGATCTGTAAACAGCAGGATAACTATCATATGAGGAAGAGCAGATGATGAAGGAAAAGGTAATATTTCTCACGAGGAGTAGAGAAACAATGCAAATTGTCATAGGAAAAGACTTTGGATGAAGGTGATGTGGAAATGGCAGGTCTGATAACCAAGAAAATTAGTCATATGGTCCATATGGGCACCAGAGTGAATGTAGCTCAAATATAAATAATAGTCCAAAACCAAGAGATCACTTATAATCAACTAGAAAAATGAGAACCTCATGATGAGAAAAGCCTTCCTGAATCTAATAAATAAGAAAAAGGATCGATGTCTAAGAAACAATGTTTTCAGAATCTATTGTGAATCAAGAGGTAAGCAGTGCAGATCAAACATTGACAGAGAGAGTACTTGAAATTTAGTTTTTCCATAGAGATGGAAAATAAGTTAAATTAAAATGCATGAAACATGGACATCCCTACAAGCTAAGTTGGCTATAGGACTACTGGGTAATGGTAATGAACAATGAAAGGTCAATCTTAGCATTGGTGACATTGAAGATGAAGTAATTTGCATATTGGTGACACCACCAAAGGATGGAGAGTGAAGAATTTCTACTGAGTTTATGCTCCGAGCACCTTGATAAGATTAATGAATGATAATGGGTAATGATAATAGGAGAATTGGAATGACAATGAACAATGCAAAGTCATTCTTAAAATTGGTGAGATAGAAGATGAAGTAATTCGCATACTGGTGAAACCATAGTTTGCAGACTCGGACTCAGAAAGTACTCTGCAAGCCCAAACTTTTCAACTCGGCAAAAACTCAGCAAATGCTCGGCAAAAACTTGGCAACTTAGAAAGTATTAAGATTTAACATCTCTTAAAGAAATTTTTTTTTTTTGTAAAATTCAATTACAAAATGTATTAAATTAGTAAAAACATGTGAAAGGCGCATTTTACCCATGTTGTCATTTTTACCCACATTTTTGTGTGCCTATAAAAACACGAGTTAAACTTGTAAAAACTTGCCCAACAAAAAAAATAGAGAGTACTCGCAACTCGGAGAGTACTAACAGAGTTTGCAAACTATGGGTGAAACCACCAAATGGTTTCAGGTATAGATTTTAGAGATATCACCTAAATTATTATCAGGTATAGATTTTCTTGACAAAGAATGGTTGACATTATGGATTTCTTAAGAGGTGTGTGTTTTCTGGAATGATCTGGAACGTGAATGCCATTAGATCAGAACTACAGGAGGGTGAATAGAAACAAATTCAAAACCGAAGGCAGCTTTCTTGAATGGACGTAATGCTTTTCAGGCTTACAAATGCTCCAAGCACCTTGTTAAGATTAATGAGTGATAATCGGTAATTATACTAGGAGAATTGGGTAATGAAAATGAACAATTCAAAGTCAATCATAACATTGGTGACATTGAAGATGAAGTAATTTGCATATTGGTGAAACCACCAAACGATGGAGTGAAGAATTTGCACTGATTTTAGAGACATTACGTAAATTATTATCAGGTATAGATTTCCTCGACAAATAATGGATGACATTATGGATTTCTTATGAGGTGTGTGTTTCCTGGAATGATTTGGAAAGCGAATGCCATCAAATCAGAACTATAGAAGGGGGTGAATAGAAATAACTTCAAAACCAAAGGCAGCTTTCTCTAAGGGATGGTAATGCTTTTTAGGCTTACAAATGCTCCAAGCACCTTGATAAGATTAATGAACGAAATTCTAAACACAATTTTTTCAGAAAACTTTTGTTTTTGTATCTCTACATGGTATTCTTATTTTCACCAAGACCAAGGAAAAATGTATGCAACATCCGAGATAGTTAATGAGAGTGCCAAAGCAAGAACAATTGCATGTGAATTTGAAGAAATGCTCAGTCATGTTAGAAAGGAATCTATTTATCCCACTAATTCTAAAGGGTAGTAGAAAAGGGCTCTTTAAAAAGGTTAAGACTATATTAGATGTTAAATCCAGAGAGTATCACCTGGGTAATAAATTTTCATATTTTGTTACTTTTATTATTTTACCAAAATTTTAGCAGTGCTTAAGCACTGCAGACTGTACAAAGAGAAGTCTTCATATGGACATATTCAATTGAAAGAATCTTTGAGCTACTTAAAAAAAAGTAATTTGAAAGCACTAAATCGGTCTTGTCAGATATCAGCAACGTATTTCAGGTTGATTATGATGCCATAGGAACAACAACTTAAGTTGTATTAAGTCAGGAAGGAAAGCCAGTTGCCTTTGTCAGCGAAAAAAATATACGAGGTCAGAAGAAACTTTTTGCTATATGGCTAAGAGTTTATGCTACCTACAAGAATCAGAGACATCATCTATTACCCAAGGAATCTGTACTCAATGTAAGTCACCATTCAAGATTTTGAGTTTATCAATACTCAATCCAAGCTGAATAACAAAAACGCAGATGCAGTCAGCTAAAGCATGCCATTATTGACCATTATGTCAATGGAAGTGGTAGATTTGATGCCATCAAGAACTTGTATCAACATATGAAGGTATGTAGAATCCTTTGCTCATAAATAGGATCATATATATGGATTATTTTCTGCAAGATGATATTTGTTTAAAAGAAAACTATCATGTTTTTTCCTACAGGTTCTATGAGGTATAACTTAGTAAAAGAACCGCGTCATGTTGGGTTAAGTGGCATTTTTGGCAGGGATAGCATTTGGCAATTTCGAAAGAGAGGTTTATCGTCCTACTTTAGATTTCAAAATATTTAGCAAAGTGTCATTTATGCCAACATGCCAAAGGCAAAAGCTAGAATCAGTATTTATACTCCCGTACATATGGCCAAATATTGATATTTTTTGTTAGGTCAGTCAAGGAGACAAAGGGGAGATGACCCGATGTTTGTGGTGGCAGACAGATTAAGGCTAGTGGTGCTTAAGAAAATGAGTGAACTTTTTTCTCAAAAAAATTGGTTGCATGAGTTGCCTCAAAAAATCACATTCAATAAAGATTTTAGGTTCTTGAGTCATCTGAGGACTATTTAAAAGAGATTTGTAACTGAATTAGAGTATAGATCAGCATTCCTTGCATAAACTGATGGTCAGACTGAGGTTGAGAAGAAATATATTGCATCGTCCAGGAAGTAAATAGGTCATGCGGAGGGTTTGGCTTCTCAGTTCAGACTGTAAGAACATTCAATTGCGTCACAAATACAGACAGAAAATTGAAGAGTATTCACATAGGAAGACAGCAGACCACAGACATTCACAGTTTCATAGTATCTGGAAAATACAAAGAAATAACATACATTTACATGTAAGAGAAAGTATGTACATGAGTGAGGATTCCCCTCCCCACAAAAGGTTCTCTCCTCTAGTTTTTAATCCCACCATTCCAATTTTAACTTCTCCAATTCCTCACACCACCCAAACTCCTAAACTACTCAAACTCCTAGGACCTAAACTGACTCTAACTCTCTATTTTTAGAATCCACGTTGCAGCAGTTCGTAGTAGACTGACCCACTTAAAGCTGTTGCTAAACATAGTAAAAATCTAAGTCACAGGGTTCGCCGACAATCGGCCGTGGGGTTCAAAATTTGGCAAATATTAGAAAAACCTTTTAAGTTTGTAAAAATTCGTCCACATATTTGTAGGGTTTTTCTTAAATGCCCCATGATCAAAATCATAATATCTGTTTGCTGGGGAATGTCCACGCACGACATAGTTTTGGCTTGAAGCAGACAGAAATCACTCCAAAACAATTAATATTCCGGCGCTCATGCTCAGATAGATAGCATCTACTCGCCGATTTCACTGTGATGCCCTCGCACAACTCTGCCAGAAGTAGGCGCGGTGGTCTTTCTTTTTAAGTTTTCGGCATTTTTACTTTTAATTCATTTATGAAGTTTTACAAATTTTATATATGCATTTTAAAATTATAAAATAGAATTTATATTATTTTTTTATCGGTAGAGTTTACATTTCATTTTTATTTTAAAAGTTACATTGTACTCAAATTTAATGTGATTTTATTTAAAACTTTATATATTTTAAAATATTTAATCTATTATTAACATATAAAATTTAATAAATTCAAATATTTTAAATTAAATATCTAATTTATTATAATTTATTTAAATATTTAAATTTAACATAATATTATTTTATTTTTAATAATTATAATTTATTTTATATATTATAATATATATAAATCAAAATTATATAAGGCGAATTTATTTTTATTTTTTTGCGAATTTTTTTCTTTTGTCCAATTTCATTCGAATTTTATAGTTGTCCAACTCAAACCTTGAGACATAGGTAAAAACAGTTAAAATCAAATCCTTCTGTGGGGTTAATTGGCAGTCAACCTCCTGATTCTTAGGAGCCTATTTGCATCACCAGGACAATGGGATATAATATTGACACAAGCTGAAATTACTTATAATGATTTATTGAAAAAGATCCACTGGACAATCTGCCTTTCACCTGGTTTATGGGACAAACCCAAAAGAGTGATTGATTTATATGAATCACCAATGGCTGAGAGAAGAAGCAGAGAACTAATTCTTGACTAAAAGTGCAAAAGTTACACGAGGTAAGAGAAAGGTGGTAGACAAGGAAACAAGAGAAGGAAACGTCTAATGAAACCAGAAAACTTAAGCTATTTGATATGTCAATCAAGTGATGGTATATTTGAGAAAAGAAAAATTTCCTGCTATGACCTACAACAAGCTCAATTACAAAAAAGTAGGTGCTTGCAAAATCCCAAAGCGAAAATACCTACCATGTAGAACAATGAAAAGAAGTGAATATCTCACAGTTTTTAGTTTTCTTAATTCCCTTCAATGGAAGAAATGGAACAAGAAGAGGACCATGTTTCAGGCTGGAAACAACATAGTCCAGTAAAAAGTACAATTAATTAATTTACTTGATGAAGGGACCATCAGCACATAAAGATATTGAATCGGGATTTCAGAAACCAAATCCATGAAATTTCAAGGGTAATATTACTTGCGCATTTGAGTGTCACACTAAGCATCTCCCAAAGTAAAAGGAGAACGGGGGCATCAGATGCCATGGCAGATAGACCTCCTAAAGATCAGGAAATTAGCGTGGCACACTAAGCATCTCCCAAAGTAAAAGGAGAATGGGGGCATCAGATGCCATGGCAGATAGACCTCCTAAAGATCAGGAAATTAGCATTGTGCGGAATCATGAATCCAGAAAAATCAGGAAATGCAAAGGGATTTATCTCCCAGTATACATAATTAACCATAGGTGTCCAACAATGCCATCTTGTAACAGCTTGTAAAAGAGCAATAATGATAAGAGAATGGCCTTTGTTAAGGGAGGTTCAGTTAGAGTTGAGAGTAAAAAGGATTTTGGTAATAATTGACTGATTTGTGTTTTGTTTAAGAAACAAATTTTGTATTTTTGAGAGAACAAAAAAATTACATAAGCTAAGCATTGTGATAACAACAAAAATTTCTCCCTACATTGGCAAGGAAAGAGAACATAAGTCTGTGCCTTAATGGATAGTAAATTGACATACTTTGTAATGTCCCCTTTTTGGAATCATCGTAATATTTGCTCTAGAATCACAGATTCCGTTAAAATAAGAATTGTAAGATGGTTAGAGATATAACTTTACCACTTAAAATGCCTTTTTACAAGGTAAATCTTGATTTAGGTCCTGCAATCACCAAATAAGGGACAAGTGCATACACACACAAACTAATTATATTGTTAGTGAAATATGATTTGGCTTAAGCTTTACAAATTGATAATACAAAGAGAGATACAATCCCACCCTAGAAATTAGGTAACAATAGAATGCATATTTAAGATCATGGAAGTAACGTACTTATAGCACTTAACTCTCATGGCCCTAACCATAATGAGGAGTGAGATAAGAAAGACATGATGAGGTGCCCTCATTGTCATTGTCCTAGGCCTAAGAGCAGAAACTTCGTCCCCCTTGGCCCCATGCTTCATGGGTTTGGCGTACCTAGCGAAACCTTTACACCATTCCCCTCCATCACTCTATCTTGCATCAACATCTTGGGTTTCATGGCAATCTTGCATCAACCAAAAACATTTCCTTTTAGTTTGTTCTCAGTTGGTTCCTGTTAGTTAGTTTATGTGTTTTTAGTGTCGTTTTTTCGAGTTGGATCATTTGTTGTTGCAGACCTCAAGGTACATTCTGGACATCGTGTTTTACTTATGTTTAGGTTTGCACCTCAATCTGATACTTCACAACGGAGTTATCTTGGATTTATGTTTGAGCTTGTGTGTTCTTCATGTTCTAACGGTTAGTTGGAGTTTTCCAATCTCACGAAGCAATTTCCCAATCAGCGAAGCTTTGTGGCTCATATCACAATGTTCCTTGATCTTAGGCCGACGACTCTCTTGGATTACGCTTCATTTCAACATCTTGGCATCGAGATCCTTATGATTTGGGTCCTGACCTATATTTTTGTATTACGTTTTCTTGTTCTTGGAAAATATGATAGATCTTGGCCGACATGTTTCTTGCGGAGGCTCTATATATTGAGGCATTCATCTTTCTTTAAGGGGGGTAGTGGTGAGTTGTAAGGATAACCTTGGGAAGGTTAGCACTAGGGTTTAGATCTAGACTTTTGTTTGTAATTAGGCATGTATGCCTTGAATGTAAGTCGGCACGTTGCTGGGAAATTTGATGTAAATTCATGATTTATGATAATGCGAAGGTGTGATTTTGCATGTTTTCAGTTCGTTGTTGAGTTATTGTTGATCTTGAGTTGTTGATTTCCATTGTGTTGAATTAGGCTGCATGGTTGGGACCATCTCCATTGGGGAAACTCTTACCATGACTACATCATTAAGGGTCCTTTCCTTAACTATCATAATATTTCCCCCATATGAGTGGGTGAAACGATTACAATAGGGTGGCCTTAACTCAACCCTAGGCCCAAGAGCGGAATCTCTTGTCCCTCTTGGCCTCATACTTCATGAGGTGGTGTACCTAGTGAGGCCTCACCATTCCCCCTTATTGCAATTATTTCCCATCCATATGGACTATCCTTCACAAATAGTGCCTTTGTATATGTAGCCCATGCCCATTCTAGCACAGCCCTTATCCCCTTGCCTTTGTATGATGTAGCTCATGCCCATTCCACCGCAGGACTTATCTTTTGCCTTTATATGATGTAGCTCATGCTTATTCCACCGCATGACTTATCCCTTGCCTTTGTATGATGTAGCATGGTGCATTCCACTGCAAGGATTATCTATCTTGTAAGGTATTAATCTAATGCAGTTACATTCAATGCATAAACAGTCCAACATAGATATAATATGTAATCAGTGTACTTTTATGAAGTTCCATACTTCATACATTTATTAGTGACCAATGTGAAGCAACTATACGCAATTAATTTAATAGTGTGCTGTCATACTTAACATATGAATGATTATGAAGACAAGGATGTACAGAATGAACAACCATTTATAATTAAATGGTACACACCTGTTTCAGTATTTAGCAGACAAGGATAACTCATAGTACTGTATATATATAGTGAGTTGCTCATACCAGATATCGCTGAGTACTGATATAGATTGCTGGTTGTACAAATATGCTGTTGTAAGCTTTCCATCTATTGATGCTTGTCTAATTTCCTTCTTATTCAATGATCGATTCTTTTTCCTTCATCCAAGTCAACAGATCAACACTCATCCTGCCGGTGGTTGCCAATAAAGAGTGACCAGATATAATGACTTCTCCTTCTCCGCTTTAGTATCTCCTTTGAGTGTAGGGAGTCACACTCTTTCATTTGTTAATGCCTCTATGAAAGGGTCACACCCTTTGGTTATGAAAAGATACATTTGTTTGACAACAACTATTGCCCCTCTCACTCATTTACTCTTCACCTTTCTCTCACTTATCAAATCTGTCTTTAGTACTTTTTAAATCTGCACATGTCCCATTCAAGATCTGCATATCCTCTTCTTATTTTCTTCTTTCTTTCTCCATTCTTATTTCAGATCCCTCCTTATACTTCTGCTATAAATCTGCCATAGCTCTCCCCTACTCCTTTTTTTCCCATTCCATATGATCCTTCTCCTCCTTAATATCTTCCTATGTGACGGAGAGGTGACACCTCTTCATCATGTCTGCCTTTTGGCAAGAGTCACGACCCTTCATAATTGCCCCGCTTTCGAAGAATTGCGACCCTTCATAATTACAACCCATTTGAAGAGTCACCACCCTTCACCTTTTGAAAGTCACTTCCTTATTTTCTTCCCTTTCCTTTCCCTTAATACCTCCTTAATCCTTATGATCCACTCTTTCTTCCTCCCTTTTTTCTCAAATGAAGTTCTCTTCTCTTCCTTTTATACCTCTCATTTGAGGGAGACAACTTTTCCATTCATGCCTTCTTACTATTTGTTTAACTAAACTAAATTTTAATTATTTTTAATTTTATTCTTTTATATTTTTAATTGAATTATTATTCTTTATTATTTAATCCTATTTGAAGAAGGGGACATGACATGCTTCTAAAAACAATCGAGGCTAGCTTGTACAATCAAAGCCAGATCTTGCTTAAAAGTTCACAATTTACCCATGCCGAATAGAGATCTGTCATCTTCAAAAAGTAGCTTTACAAATTGTCCCAAGAACTTATCCCTGCTAATTAAATTGTGTGATGACCTCTACTAGTAACATACAGAAAATAACCCAGAAAACCAATTGCAAGCAGATGACAAACCCAAAAAATTGTAACCTACAAATGTTTTGTATTTTATTAATATTTCTTTAAAACAGTACACAAGCCAATTGAAGTTCATCAACCTAATACAGCTTACTGAACATGCCCACATGCAAAACTAGACACTATAGTATTCCTGACATCAGTCTGAATGCAGGACGGCTGCTTAAGGCTTTCTATCCTCAAGAAGCCAAACCTTTGTGCCTAGAAGGTTTTGTCTCCAAGCCAGAGCTGCTGAAACGCAACATCCAACCTGAGAAAAGAAATGATTTTTGTTTTCAAATTTCTGAAGGTTATCACTTCTCTGATCAACACATTATATAAGTCAAGCCCTCCTTTCCCAGCGTACCTCAATCAAAAGCATGAAATCCTAACTGGGCTAGTTAACTAAACGAAAAACAAATATACTATAGGATCTATTATCTTTCCAGAATTACAGTGTCCCCTACATTTTAATTTGAAGATTTAAGCAGATGCATTTGGGGTGGAGCTAGAATTGCCCCACCAGCTCAGGCTTTTTTCTGCACTTGACAATCATCTGGGGTTTTTAAATTCCCACCAATTAGTATTTTTATTATTTCGTATTTAGTTAATCTATTGAATTAAATATGCAAAATAACAAAATTTATGAGACTACCAGCTTCCATAAATTCTGGAGCTTATACTTTTAAGCTTAAACTGCACCACAAAATTTATGGGACCAACTGCAGTGAAATATTTTCAAAACAATATCAACAGCACCCACCAAAATTTTAGGAAGCTCCTGTCAATGGGACCCCACTTTAACAAATTTAGCTCCTCTAACTGGACAGTTAACTGAAAAATCAAATTTTCAAATTAAGGCAGTTCCAAACAGTTAACTGACCACATCCACCTTAATTCCAGTCCACTTACCCTCCTTATTCCAGTTCTAAATAACTGTAACTATAGTTCCAACTACACTACTCGTATGCTGACAGATCAATCTCTAAATAACTGCCAACAGAACATTCACTATTGACTTAACTGCTGACAGAACACTGCAGACCTCTCACATAGTGCTGAAAATTAAAAAATGAAATTACAACTTGTATGCTGTAGATACTTGCAATTGCCCCTGAACATCCAAGACTACCATAAAAGACATTTTCACCTAGAATCATGCTTATGTTTTGAGACAGATTAAAGGATTAATGACCCATGACAAATACATTACTGTGTTTTCTTGTTAACTCGGTATGTATTTGACTTAAATTATTTAATCATTAAATCTGTCCAGACTTGGCTATTTTTACTGTTCTCTGTAATTATTTTCTTTGTTCCTCTGCATAATTCTTGTATGCCTTACTGAGAGGATATCTGAACTTGTCAACAAAACAACAGAAAGCAAATACAAATATCTGATTTTCCTATTTTTGTGAAAATCTGCAGAAACTAAGCCATTTATCCACTCCATGTTTGGGGAAGGGAATAGGCAAAATTTTCAGGATTCATTTATTGGCACGGGCACATAGGGAGGGATATTATGATACTATCCCTTCCCTACTATGGAAGTGATTAGGCAAACTTGGATGCTTGCACAACCAAAACTCTTCTAAATAATCTTGTGACTTCATTTCTCAGCCTTATCATAGGTAGCAATAGGCAAACTATTCTATTTTTTCTCTGCATAGTTTTTAGTTTTACTCTTGAGTAGCCTTCTTCATACTCCCTTTTCGAGCTCTTCAACTTCATTCCTCCCCCTTTTGATCTTTTAAAGTTCATTCTTATTATAGATGGCAGGCAAATTAGCATGAATATTTAGCTATGTTATGCTGAGTTCTTGGTTGTAGGGACATCCTTTAAGAATGGATATTTTTAGGGGCAACTTTTAGTGGATAGATACTACAAGGAAAATTTTAAAAAATAGGAAATTTCAAATATTCTTATGATAACATTAATAAAGCATTCATCATATACATTATAGAACCTTAATACATAAGTTTACTACTGAACTGAGATTCCACACAAGTCTAACACAAAAAAAAACTTCCATTGATTTTATGATTTGAAAATTGAAGGTCCACTGAAAAAGCAGTTTCCTTTAAATTGTCGGTAACACTCCATGGCTGAAGCAGCTGGTGTTCTCTAGCAAGATTTATGTGAAATGAGAGTTGTGGTATTCTGATTAACAATTATTAGTTTTTAGAAAAACTTACATAGAATTGTTGGTATGGTTTGTAGTTGCCAAATAAGGGGTATTGGACATGTTGATGGCGAAGTATCATCATCACTGGCTACTAGTAAGGTGAGAGTATTGTTTCGTCCTCATACTATAGGGTTAAAACAAAGCTATTGACAAATCCTTTTCTTTCAGTGTTGTGTTTTTTTTCTTTTAAATACGTTCTTTTTGGCTGGACCATAGCCATCCCCATAATGGCCAAAACATCCCCTAAAAGAAAAATATGCCCAAGGGACATTTTCTAAAATGAATGCAAATCACGGATGGCTGGGGAAATTTATGACCTATCAACAGGATCTGAAAATGTGGGGGATGCATCCCTGGGATACACAGATATCTATTGATCATTTCTATCACATGACATTGAGTCTCAGTGGATGATGCACAATCAAAACATCAAAGGCAGTAACCCAAGGCCATTACAAGATGCATGTTTTCTGGGGCTACTCAATCTATATTTAAAATGTGGTCAGTCATTGTTGTCAATTGCTTTTCAAGTGGTCAGGGAGTTGGTCTTAGTAGTCTTTAACAAAATTGGGCCTAGTGCACCCGATAATGCAAAATGATAATAATGTGTGTCCAGTATGTTAATGGCTCAGTTCATGCCTTTAGGTGAGTGTATACGATTACAAATAAAATCCAAGTCCCAATTGAATCTATCCCAAGTCCAAAATGCAAGTATGGATAAAACTCTTTTCAAAGCCGACCAATACTTGCAAGCAAAGTATGCTTGAAAAGCGTATCTATGCACCCTCCAAGTTGTCATTAAGTACAACAGATCATGATCATGGGTAGAAAAAGCCATTGAAATCCACCCAGAGAAGGATTATGTTTTGGAGATGAATGTCATTCAAAGACATTAAATTTTCAGAGTCCATAATATTGAAGATTGTTTTTCTGGAATAGCCTATGTAACAATTTTTCTAATCAATCAATGACATAAATATAAAATATCCCATAGTGTTGTAGATAGCTTTTCTGGAGTAACCTGTTGAAAAAAAAATCTCATCAATCAAAGACATTAGATCTCTACAGTAGACACTTCAATATGTTAGGGGCAACAGTAGAAGTTATGCTGAGTTCTTGGTTGTAGGGACATCCTTTAAGAATGGATATTTTTAGGGGCAACAGTAGATTTTTCAATATGTTTTTTCTTCTACGCATATTTTATCTTTTACCAAAAAAAATATGTCAGGTGAAACTGTAGACACTTCAGGTTGTTCTGCACACGTAGGAGAAAGTGGTTGAAATCATCAAGGCTGATTCGCAGGCTTGAATCATTCTGACTACAACACCACTAGATTAACTCAATTGACAATACAAACCTGAGATATTGGTAGGGAACCTGCAAATTCTTTCCAGGGTAAAAAATCTTTTGGGCCCTAAGCTTTGTATATGGTTTTATGGAAAAGGTATTGAGACACTTGAGATCCCTTCGAACATCAATGCAGCAATGATGGCCATAAGTGATTCTCATGTTTAAAAGATGTTGTGATGATCTTACCGATCTCCCTATAGGCACTCAATAGATCAAAGGCAAAACTGTAATTAATTGTTTAGTCCCTTAATTGATTGGGTATGTTTGCATTTCTCTCTAACCCTGTATAATACTATTTCATTGTCTTCAAATATTTTAGTGGAGGGGATTGGATCCTCTGCTTTTGATCCTTTCCTCTCCAGTCTGCATAAGAAGTTCATTTTTATATGTGTAAATGTTCCGCTATCGCAAAAAGATGTGCATTTCTCTGACCATTCTTCCTCTGTTCTGAATATAATGGTGCCTTCTACATACGTGTAAATGGAAAGACCTTACTATCACATGAAAAATTCTAGGAAAAACAATCTTCAAATTCTTTTGACCCAATTTCAATTATATATTGGCTGCAACACATCTGATTTATCTGGTATTTCATCATCCACCTGATGTTTTAAGTTCTGTTATTCCAAATAAAATTATATTGTCAAATTGTACTCATCCCTGTCAATGTTCATTGAAATCATATATTTTCATTAATAAACTATGCCTATGAATTGTTTATATACGTGTAAATGGAAGAGACCTTTTTAATACATGAAAATTTCAAGGAAAAACAGTACGTGTAAATGGAAGACCTTTTTATTACATGAGAATTTCAAGGAAAAACAGATTTCAAATTCTTTTGCTCGGATTTCAATTATATATTGGCTGTCAATATAACTTCGTGGTACTAACACATCTGATTTATCTGTTATTCCATCATCCAACTGGTATTTTACGTTCTGTTATTCAAAATAAAATTATATTATCAAATTGTACTCATCCTTGTTAGTGTTCATTGAAATCATATATTTTCAATGATGTACCCAGTTGAATATATTCAACTGGGTACATCATATCATAAGATAATTTTTATCACCATATTCAAATTTGAAAAAGATAATGTTTCCTAACCTAAATATGTACATAACAAATATTAAAATATAGTTTACTGTTCAAATTCAAGCATACTCCGTTGCTAGCAGTTCCAGTGAATTTTGAAGCTAAACTTGGTTTAGCTGAGAAGCCCATTCTCCAATGTAAGGACTTCTATCTGACGAGAAGATGACAACCTCAAGGGAGCAAAAATATTTCATTACTGAAAAGAAATTGCTTTTGCATCTACAATAATAATGTTTGAAAAAATCGCTCCACTGTAAGGGACCATGACTGAAAAAAATTTCTTTTGCATCTACAATTGCAAGACAAGTTTCAGCATTCTTTATGATAATTGAAGGGATCATGACATGTTCCATATCCCAAATTCAAGAAAAAATGGAGAGGAAGGAGGGCCTAACATTTTGGCTTACTAATAGAAACACACATTTTCGATTCTCATCCACTTCAATAATTCAAATTTCCACAAAGCCAATTGAATCTACTCAAACCAGGCTAAAATATAGATATATCTGCGTACCACAACTTCACAACTCACTTGTACCTAACGGAGGCACATAAATAGCCTGAAATCAATTAAAACAATTTACAATGAATGATATGGGTATTGATATCAACCCATTTCATGCCACATAGTCGGTACGTGTTCCAGTATTTGATGCAATCTTGGTACCTTTCTCCAGAACAGAGGCTCTAGTCTAAATGACGTTTTCTTATTACGCAACCTTTTGGCCTCGCACATCTCATTCCATGCACGGACTATCTCATCAATCTTGAAACCTAACCCTGTAAGATATTTTTCATTAATTCATGAATAAATTTTGCAGCACGTCTGTAATATCTCAAAAACTGTCCACTCAAAAACCATAAAAATAATTTTAAAGTCCACAGTGAAGTTGGAGATGACTTCTCAATGGGGAGGACTCTTTCAAATTTCAAATATTCTTTTTTAACGGATTAAATTTTCAATGAAGTTCATTTCATTACCTTCTTGATTGATTGCATTGGATGAATGGTTCTTCAGCAGTACGGCAATGTCTGTTGGTGATGTTCCCGCATACCTAAATTTCTCAACGGCGTCTTCCAAATGTTCTTCCCACATCGGCAATCCCAATTTGAACTCAACATCCGAATGATCAAAAAGCATGTTCCCCCAGAATCGATTGATCTCAGACCTCATTTCAGCAGCGCTTTCTGCAGCATCATCAGTAGATAGCACCTCCTCCTTGAAGCCATTAGAGAGGCTACTTTTATTTGACAATTCTATGCTTGGAAGAGGATTCTTTAAGGCCTGCAGATGCTGCTCTTCCGATCTCTCCCAGATTTCAATGCCCGTCTGCATCTTCTCCTCTGCGATACTGAAAAGATGGAGTGTTTCTGCAGCGTCCCATTCCTCTAACTCAATATTAGTAGCAAGAGCCAGGGAGCAACCAAGTCTGGCACTCTCGTAATGCTGTCGCGCCAATGCAAGGAGGCCTTCATAGAAGTCTGGCTTTATCCTCAAAGCCTCGTCATATTTCTGCCCTGCTTTAGTATATTCCCCCTGGGCCAAATCATAAGCAGCTTGCAATTGAGTCATTACCTCTTCCTTCGAAGAATTTTCTTCCAGATGAATCTTCTTCGTTGCTGTACACATGTGGACATTACCCCAATTAAACAAGGCCACAGCTGCAATCTCCTGAAACTTGCTTGCTGCCATCTCAAACAAACGTTGGGCATCTTCACTTGTTGCAGTCTCTCCCAAAGCCTCTGAACAGAACTCCATGCCCATTATTTGCAAATCTATATGCGCTTCTGGGTCTATACCAAGATGTGTCCTAAACAACTGCGCAAATTCATATATCCACTTGTCCAATTCCACTTCACTGCCTGAAATACTCCCTTTGACCAAATTCCCTTTCATCTTCACCCTATCTCTTTTGCAGTAGTTCGCATCCTCAAACAGGGGCTCCTGATTTGGGTCAACCTCAACCACATACAACCTCAAGTATTCAGATGAATCCGCAACCTTTTCAGCCAATCTAAGTTCTTGGGTATTTGTAATAGTTACAAGATCACCCTCTGAATCCTTGTATTTGATCAGAACGGCCCTAGAATTTGGGTACCTCTCTCTCACAATTTCCCTCACCTCTGAAAGCCTACAATTTAATGGCATCTGCGCAAGCCTGATATCATCTTGATATACCAACTTCACTGCTCTACTTTCAACCTCCTCCGATGCTGCTGCTGCCGCTTCATCTTTTTCTCCTTCTCTTCCTTCTGCCTCCCCCTCTTTTACCCTTGTTGTCAGCCTCTGGGCGATGTCCAGAGCATCCATATCATTGGGTTCATCCTGGAGAATAGCCTCCACATCCTGCAAAGCCATATCTACCTTCCCCAAAACTTCATAGGCCTTAGCCCTTCTCAAACGAGCCTTTTTATAATGAGGACTAATAGCCAAAGCCAAACTGCACTCCTCAACAACGCCCTCATAGTCCACAGGGTCTATGTTCATCAAGCAAACTGCTCTATTGCTATGCAAAAAAGCACTCTCGCTGTGGTCGGCAGGCACAAGCTTGAGAGCCTTGGCATATAGCTCCATGGCTTCCACAAACCTCTTGTTCTGAAAATATCCATTGCCTTGGTTTTTCAAATCTTGAGCTTTCTTTATAGAAACCGATGTTCCATCACTCTCTCGCTTGCCTGCTCCCGAGTTTCCCCTCCTAACTGGCCGTGTGCTTGCACTTTTCTTCTTCTTTCCTCCAGACCTCCCCATTTCTGGATTATTCAATGTAGAACAATATACAGAGACCCTTTATCACACAACCAAATGAGCGCTGCCTCCCAAAACGATTGGATTCAAACCACCCACATATTGTACCGGATTCAAACGACCAAAATATTGTATTTGAATATAAAACCCAAAATGGGTCGTCTCGACCCTTCGCGTAGGACAACAAAAACAATAACAATGGCGGCCAGTGCGTCTCACACCTGGAAGGCGAGGGGAAGGACGCTCAAGAAAGAAGCCAAAAAGCCGTTGATTTTCCTGTGTTTGTTGTGATTATATCAACACAAATTGTCGTTTGATTTTCTCATAATACTGGTCATAATTGTCCGGCTGGGAATATTTAACTCATTATTCCTGTCCTAAATCTCCTTCAAGCAAGGAGAATATTCCTCGTAGCTAAAGAATGAAACACGTGGAGATACATTATGAAATTAATGCCGTTTTCCTCTTTTAACTCCAAGATCTCTGGGAGCCGTAAACCAGGAATGATAAATGTGTATTGGTTATTGGACAGTTGTTGGAAGGCTACTGGAGGAATATCTATCTTGTGATGCAAGTATGAAGGTTGTCCCACTCTTCCTTCAATATGACGGAGGGCGCTTACTTCCAACTTACGAATCCTCTTACCTAGCAAATTACAAGCAATTGCAATTACACCTAATCAAACTTGTAAATTGGATAACAATGGTTTCTTCATTTTTTTGTGGACCTTAGGGCCAGTTTGGACCATGGCATACGGAATGCCGGATATGGTCAATTCTGGAATATGTTGCAAATCCGGAATACCATATTCTCAAAATGATATCCGGAATATGTGTTCGACCCGTTTGGACCACCTGGAAGATGACTGAGAAGATCTATTTTCCGCGTTTGGCTGCGCATTTTGGAATTGGAATATTGACTGGATGAGAATTTATTTTATTAATTTATTTGTAACAATTTGTGATTTTTTCAAATGTTATGATGTTTTTCATATTTTTTTGGTATTTTTGAATATTTATTTTATTTTTGCAATAAAATATTATTATAATATTTTATTTATTTTTGAATACTTATTTTATTTGTATGCGATTTTGAATATTTATAATATTTTGAAATAAAATTATGTTTATAAGTTTATAAACATTGTAACATTTTGTATAACTTTTTTATAAAATTTATAGACCCAAAAAAAATTTATTATAATATTTTATTTTATTTTTGAATACTTATTTTATTTTATTTTATTTGTATGCGATTTTGAATATTTACAATATTTTGAAATAAAATTCTGTTTATGAGTTTATAAAAATTGTAACATTTTGTATAACTTTTTTATAAAATTTATAGACCCAAAATAAAATATAAAATTTATAAAATTTGTATACCCAAAATACACAAATAAAATATAAAATTTATAAAATTTGTAAAATTTGTAGACCCAAAATACACAAATTTATAAACAAGTCATTTATTTTATTATTTATTTTTTACAAAATGTTGCCAACCCAGCTCAATAGGAGCACCGGTAGGAAAGAGCCGGGTGGAGAAAACCTCCGGTCTAGCCCCACAAAATCATGCGCTGATATAAAATTTACATAATTTGAATGAGGCATTCCTCATTTTACATAATTTGAATGAGGCATTCCTCTTTTTACATAATGCTGATACAGTTTTACAACTTGAATGAGGCATTCCTCATTTTACATAATGCAGATACAATGTTGTAATTTAGTCTGATGAGTCTTTGATGCTCTGTCATGCCCGAACTCTTGTTTTTGTCTGTAGACACTGCACACATAAAACATACAACTGCTTTGTGCTTTTGTTAGTACACCAATGAAGTACATTCAGTTGCTAACTTTTGTATGAGTTTTTAAAAAAAATCTTATTAATTATTATTACCTTCTATGACCCCCTTTGATTCTTACCTGAATGATCCACGCTTGTCAAGATAAAAACACGACCAATTAAATGAGTTTATACATGATATATCTATGTTAATATCAAAATACAAAATTGAATAATTCCTGAGCTCATATCTGTATTGCACAATATCAAAATACAAAATTGACTAGTTCCTGAACTCATCTCCGCATATTACAATATCAAAATACAAAACTGAATACTTCTTGAGCTCATCTACGCATATGGTCGCACAAAAGATATGCGATTACAATACAGAGAAGGCATCGTAAAAATATAATTTCATTTGTCCTAGCTTGACAACTATTGCACTCAAATCTTGGATTGTGGATGAGTGGAGATGAGCGGATGTTTGGATCGTGGATGACTGGAGATGGGCGAATAGATGTAGATGGGTTGTCATCGACCCATCTAAAGTACCCACAATCATGATAGCCCTGTGATGCCCAATCTACATTAGTATTGAATACTATTTACATTACAAACATTAAATATATACACATTACCAACCTTTTTTTTGTTTGGACAACACCAATATTGCTGTCCAGGGTTCTCCACTGACCGTGAAATCTTCAACTGGCACTGCCCACCACCACATCGACAACTTGGCACATTGATCAGAGCCATCAAACCGATTTCAATAATGCTCCTATATCAACAATCCCAAAATTAAACAATAGCAATAGCAATAAGACACTCAATATTCAGACACTCTGACATGCAACGTAAAATGCATCAAGTCATGAAGCCTAGCATGGACTCTCTATCAGATAGAGCCATTGTCTTGCATGAAATTAGTCATTCTGTAGACACTGGTCTAGTGTTGTCAACAGACCCAAATAGTTCAAAGATACTCGAACCAATCAGATGTTTTATGGGGTGCATTTTTGTATTGGTGTATAAACATGGCAAATATGTATGGATATCACAAGGGGGACGCATAATAACTGCATATGAAGAAAAGGATTACAGATCCCTAAAAATTATGTGATTTAGCCCTACCAGATGATGTAATCCCCTGCATTACAAGAAAGAGGACAAAGATGAGGATCATTGTCTTACCTTAGGAGGAATTCACTTCCAAAATATACAGTAGATTAAAGTACAAGTTTATATCATTTCACGTAGTTTTGAGATTAAGTCTCAAAGGTTTTTCAGACAGTAAAATTGTGTGTTGAAGAATCAAAGATGGTGTAAAGGAGTTTTTGAACAAGATGATAATTGAATGTGAAAGTATTCAAGCAAACTGAATATAGTAATAAAAGATACAAATAAGATGTTCATAGTTCCAGATGTATCAAGACCTTGGGGTAATATATGATGGAATTCATAGCAAAGGCTTTCCTAAAGGTAATATAACAAGGTGAAATATAAAATTATTGGTTCCTGCAAAGTCTTGAGAAAATTTCAAAACAAATATGTCCCAGATTAAGCTACCAGAGGGAGTTGAAGAGTCTCCCACTTTCAATGTTACAGAATTATATGGATATCAAAAGTGTGGAGTATTAACACTGCAGACAAACTAAACTTGAACTCAGTATTAACTCAGTAAAAATACAAGTTCCTGTTCAAAAAGGCAAGACAAACTAAACTTGAACTAATGAGTCTTTTTTAAGTATTCACTAGTACTGAATATTATCGGTTAAAGCTATTGTACAAACATTTCACAAAAGACAAGTGTTCAAAAGGATATACAAGGGACACAGTGTTAATAGAAATCCAACATGCTGGCTATTTAATTTCAGCCAATATGGACAGTTTCGAATAATAGACGCTCTCACCAAGCAGTACATAATAATCACCCAAACTTTTTCAATGGTTTTGAATGAATCATAAAGAATTAAAAGTGTTTGGAATGAATCAAAGATGGTGAGACAGTTTTTTGAACAAGATGACAGCTGCATGTAAAAGTACTAATGCAAATTGAAAAGCAATAACAGTACAAATAAGATGTTGATAGTTCCAGATGTATCAAGACCTTGTGATATTCTAATTTGCAGAGGCCTTCCAGAGAGTAATTACCAATTAGAATGCCACCACAGATTTAGTAAATATGTTGTTCCTAATTTCTCAACTGAAAAGGAAGGATGCACGATCCTTTTAGTCATCACTGACCTATACACATGTTCCTACATAGAAACAGGCTTCGATTTTTGCTGAGGGTTTAACAAACTAAAAATTACACGTCCATTGAAAGGAAATGAAAAAATAAATAAAGGTTCGTTGATTAACCCAATCTATCAAATTTCTTTAAAGCTTAAGTTAAACGTTTACCTTAATCTATTGCCACTCAATAGATTAAGGTAAACGTTCATGTTTCTCAGCCCAGGTGTATCAATTATTATAGTGTGTTCTCATTTTTGTATTTATTACCAGTGTTTCTCAGCCCAGGTGTTTCTCTAAAACAAATATGCAAGCAAAATACTACATGACAGATACAGACAATGCCCGATCAGAGATACATGACAAAAATATATGTGCATGTATAAGTAAGACAGATAAAATCTGTATGAAAGTATAACATTTATGAGGCCAATCATGGTATCCAGGCTACTCAACTAGCATCTCCGATCATCCACTTCAGTTATCTGTTCTCCTGAATAATCTGCGTAAATGGGTGTTCAATCAGCTTGGCCATAAGAATCACTACAGCAGCAGTAGGAATGATAACTAGAGGGGTAGTAGCAATAGTAAATCTGTACATTGAAGAATCAAAGATGGTGAAACAGAGTTTTTTGAACAAGATGACAGCTACATGCAAAAGTACTAATGCAAATTGAAAAGCAATAACAGTACAAATAAGATGTTGATAGTTCCAGATGTATCAAGACCTTGTGATATTCTAATTTGCAAAGGCCTTCTAGAGAGTAATTACCAATTAGAACACCACCACAGATTTAGTAAATATGTTGTTCCTAATTTCTCAACTGAAAAGGACGGATGCACGATCCTTTTAGTCATCACTGACCTATACACATGTTCCTACATAGAAACAGGCTTCGATTTTTGCTGAGGGTTTAACAAACTAAAAATTACACGACCATTGAAAGGAAATGAAAAAATAAATAAAGGTTCATTGATTAACCCAATCTATCAGATTTCTTTAAAGCTTAAGGTAAACGTTTACCTTAATCTATTGCCACTCAATAGATTAAGGTAAACGTTCATATCATTTCATATAGTCTATGGATTGATTCTCAAAAGCTTTTACAGGCTTAGTAAATCTGTACATTGAAGAATCAAAGATGGTGAAACAGAGTTTTTTGAACAAGATGACAGCTGCACGCAAAAGTACTAATGCAAATTGAAAAGCAATAACAGTACAAATAAGATGTTGATAGTTCCATATGTATCAAGACCTTGTGATATTCTAATTTGCAAAGGCCTTCCAGAGAGTAATTACCAATTAGAATGCCACTACAAATTAATCCAAAGATAATGTAGAGAATACAAATTAATCCATATCAGAAAACTGGTATCAAAGAGCAACATTTCACAAACATTAGTTTTGATTTTAAATAAAAGACCCAATAAACATCGGTCAACTAAAGTCCAAACTTCAATATCATATAACGGATTCTCTCCCCTTCATCCATTGTCAAGAAAAGTGCAGCTGATTCTGGATCATGCATTAACTTTTTGTATGCTTCAATTATAGTAGAGTCGCAAAGGCCAGGGATTGCTTTAAGTGCTTTATGCAACTCCGCTGCCTCACTTCTCAAACTAGAAGCTTTGTCCACTCTCAGAGGCTGTGCAAGGCCTACTGTAATGCTTGCAGACAGATCTTTGATCATTTCACAAATCGAATCCAAGGAATTTACCAATGTTCCCCTCCTCCTCTTTGGCCTCCTTGACGATGTTGAAGGGTTATCGTTGGCACTTGTAGTAGATTGGTTCGATACAGGTGTATCAACAGATTCATTACCATCATTACCCAAATCAACAGCAGTCTCAAAATAGGCATTATCCATACCATGATCACTGAAAACATCATCATCAACGAAATCCTCCTCTGTCTCTTGAGCTGTTGCAGCTGCAGTGCCCTCAGCTATGTCATTCCCAACAATAGAGGATAATTCATTGAAGTACTGAAATGGCTGCCTCTTATACATTCGGGCATTTTTAAATTCCTTTCTCTGAATCATGGCATAACAATTCAATTCATTATTGGTCCTTCATTATTTAAAAAGATATATTCAACTTAAAAAGAGATTTGAAGACCATGTTACCTTCAACAACTCCTCCCAAACACTATCCTCAGCATCCATAGATTGGGTGGTCTCGTTCCAAGCTAAGCCGCTTGTATTCCTCAATTCTTTCATAAGCCTATACCCTTGTTTCCAAGTTTTCAGCTTGTTCTTGAAGTTTTCCTTCGAAAGGTTCATTTTCATCTCATTATTGAACCTCCTTTCGATGGCTGTCCAAGCCTCTTTCTTGAAACCCCCATCGGCTTTCTTTCCAAGCTGCACTTGCTCCTGTAGCAAGTCTAGCAACTTGCGTTCCATCTCTTTTGTCCAGAACACCTTCTTGGAAGAAGAAGTTGCCTGGACAACTTGATCACCATCCATAGACATACCTGATGCACACACAACATGATAATGTACACTCACTATAAGTATAGTCACAAATGAGGACAGTCACTCTAAAGACAACATGATAATGTACACTCACTGTAAGGACAGTCACAAATGAGGACAGTCACTCTAAAGGCAACATGATAATGCTCCTGGTATAAGAAGGGACAGTTTCAAATGGTCTCCTCTATAGTTGTTACTCCTGGTATATTCTTCTCTGTAGATGCTACTGTGTGCTAGGGAACTTCTTAGAACTGTTGGTATATTCTTAGAACTTGTTACACCTAGGAACTTCTTAGGACAGTCACTCTAAAGACAACATGATAATGTACAGTCAATGTAAGGATAGTCACAGTGAGTGTACATTATCATGTTGTCTTTACAGTGACTGTCCGCATGTGTGACTGTATTAAATATAGCATGAGAACATTAAATATAGCAGCATTAAACATAACATGACAATATTAAATATAACATGAGAACATTAAATATAGCAGCATTAAACATAACATGACAATATTAAATATAACATGACAACATAAATATAGCAGCATTAAACATAACATGACAATATTAAATATAGCATGACAACATTAAATATAGTAGCATTAAAAATAACATGACAATATTAAATATAACATGACAACATTAAATATAAAATATAGCAACATTAAACATAACATGAGAATATTAAATACTAATATGACAACATTAAATATAACAACATTGAATATAACATGACAACACTAAATATGGCATAACAGCTTTTATTAATGTATAGTATCAGTTTGTGAAATTTATGAAATCTGACATTAGTTTAAACACTGCCATAATAGTTATTCAACCGACTAAGATCGGGATCTATAGTCTTCCCACATCCTTCTTGCTATTTCATCTCGAAAATTGGCCCAATCATCTCTTTCACGCTGGCTCAACCCATATGTCTCAAGCACTGGTACATCTATCCCATCACGACCATCTTCCTCTTCAATTTCTGCCTCAGATGGAAGGTCGTCCTCTATCGTAATGAAGTTGTGAAGTATGCAACATGCCAAAACAATATGTGTTTGTGTCTTGATTTGATAAGACGTCGCATGCTTCAATATAGGAAAATGCTGCTTCAAAATCCCAAATGTACACTCTATTACATTCCTAAGCGAGGAGTGTCGATGATTAAACAACTCTTGTGGGGTGTTTATTGGGTTTGCTCTTGAAAACTCCTTTAGGTGGTAGCGTGTGCACCGATAAGGTGCGAGAAATCCTGGTACGTTTGGATATCCATCATCGACCAAATAATATTTACCTAAACAAAACAAAATGTCATTGTCATGACATTGTTTTATTTTTTGTATGCTTCAATAATATAATCATATTTTACAAACCTGGGGGAACTACCAATGGATCGGCTCTAGATAGAGCCGAAGCTAGCACGCGGCTATCTGCAGCAGACCCTTCCCAACCAGCAAGGATGTATTGAAACTTATAATCAAATGAACACACTCCCATAACATTTTGCGACAAGTTTCATTTTCTATCGTGATATTTAGCTTGCAGGTTGACATCAACAGTGACTGGTATATGGGATCCATCCATTGCTCCCACACAGTTCTATAGTCAGATAAATCAATGGTGTAATGAACACGCAATAATAGGATTACAACTCTAAACAAAATTAAACCACTGGGAGATATACCTTGAAGTATGGGTCAAAACGGGTCTTCCCACTAATTTCGCAAGGAGTGTTTGGACCAGGGGGTATAAAATAATCCGAATGGAGCGCCAAGATAGCCCTCAAGACCTTGTGGAAGTATCGGCTTACTGTCTCTCCAGAGTGCCCAAAGTTATGGGCAATCTTACGATTCCTCAGATTGTGGCCAAGAGTATGGAGGAACATGACTAATTGTTCTTCTAACATGAGGAATTTTGTATCTTTGATGCTTCCTTTTTGCCTTAAAATATTGGCTAGTTTAAAGAAGGATCGTCTAGTCATGCATATTTGGTCATGGCAATCCGTCTCATTGGAGTTGACAACATGCTTATAAAAAGGAATTGCATCTCTCGTGCACTTACGCATATTTCGACTACCTTCTTTTATACACTCCCCTATGGCCGCGACAACGGTGGCAAGAACAAGTACAACAATAGGCAGGACTCTTCTCCTCCTCATAATCTCTCCTTCCATTTCATCATCATCATCAATATCATCAATGAGATCCATTGAATTACCTAAAAATACCAACAAAACAATCATGAAACAACATAAGAAAACAGCCAACTATAATGCATAATCAGAGAATAGAGTTGCAAGTTCAGTAGACAACATATGTTGACAAGAAAGTACTTTGTGTAATTATACAAAATGAGAAGTTCTCACAGTGACTGCCCCTTGTGTAATTGCCACTTGAATGAGGACAGTCACTGTAAAGACAACATGATAATGTACACTTGCAGTGAGTGTACATTATCATGTTGTCTTTAGAGTGGCTGTCCTCATTTGTTGAAGAAGAAAAACATTAATGTGGTTGAATAGCAATACATTCAAGTGGCAATTACACAAGGGACAGTCACTGTGAGATGCCCTCATTTGTGACTGTCCTTACAGTGAGTGTACATTATCATGTTGCCTTTAGAGTGACTGTCCTCATTTGTTGAAGAAGAAAAGCATTAATGTGGTTGAATAGCAATACATTCAAGTGGCAATCACACAAGGGATGAGTCACTGTGAGATGTCCTCATGTGTGACTGTCCTTGTCACAAATGAGGACATCTCACAGTGACTGTCCCTTGTGTAATTGCCACTTGAATGAGGACAGTCACTATAAAAACAACATGATAATGTACACTTGCAGTGAGTGTACATTATCATGTTGTCTTTAGATTGACTGTCCTCATTTGTTGAAGAAGAAAAGCATAAATGTGGTTCAATAGCAATACATTCAAGTGGCAATTACACGAGGGACAGTCATTGTGAGATGTCCTCATTTGTGACTGTCCTTACAGTGACTGTACATTATCATGTTATCTTTAGAGTGACTTTCCTCATTTTTTCAAGAAGAAAAGCATTATTGTGATTCAATACCAATACATTCAAGTGGCAATTACACAAGGGACAGTCACTGTGATATTCCTCATTTGTGACTGTCCTTGTCACAAATGAGGACATCTCACACTAACTGTCCCATGTGTAATTGTCACTTGAATGTATTGCCTATTGGTATTGAACCATTTGAATGCATTTCTTCTTAAACAAATGAGGGCATTATCAAGAAGAAAAGCATTTGCATGGTTCAATACTAATACATTCAAGTGGTTACTACTGGATCCTGTAAATAAAGCATTCACAACCGGTTCAAGGGGCTACTAATTCTGAACTGCAAACTCATCACTATGTGAACTGATATTTGACTGGGGTTTTAATCATTGAACTTAGACACTAATGTGTATGCCCTAGATCATCTAATTTTAAGAGTGTAGTAGTTTGAGCATGTGTGAGAGAACTAGATTTGAAATGGAGTATTGTCACCTGCAGAGATGGTGCTCTTAACAAGTTGGACTACACGATTTAAGAATAATAAAGGAAGTAACCCATAACCCATAAAGTATAAATATGTATATCTATTTTTCTATTTGTTATGGAAACAATTGTTTTACACAAATATCAGCTTCTTTAATATCAAATATGGGCACGTTATTTTTGGGAAAACTAAAATAAAAGTTATTTTTGGGAGTTCGTGTTTTTCTGAAAAAAAAAGACTGTCCAAGATATTAAGATCCCACCGTTAGATTACCGTGTTCTATGGTGCAAAATCTGGTGAATTACAAATTCCCAACAGGTGAATTACAAATTCCCAACAGGTGAATTACAAATTCCCAAACCAGAGAACGCAGGTCAAGAGGGACACATGTCATCTATGAAATGAATTGTTTTGCATGCTATTAGAGAGGTGGATTGTAGTTGGCAGACTGTATGGCATAGATTTGAGGGGATAGTCCACGTGCCTTGTCTGTGTTTCTACATTATGCATGTATTACATGGACGAAGCATTTTGTTTTGATAAAGCTTTTGCTACTAAGTCTTCATAGAGGAATAGTCTGCATTAATGGTCGATGACTCCACGTAGGTTAACATTGATAAGTTTTGCTGTATCATTGATCTTCCATAGGAAAGCATATACCTAGAGATATTCCAGAAAATTTGAACTCTCACCAGCAGTGCATTGGGTATATTTGTTAGTGTGGAACATCCTAGAAAATGTCTGAGATTTGATGTTGGGTTTCGCAATCATGAAAGTGCAAGCAATATCTTTAGAATTGATGAAATCTGTGTAATAAAACCCTGGTTTAAGATAAGAATCTTTTGTTGCTTACTTGTTCATTGACCCAAATAATTGAAGATCAAATAGTTTTAGGTTAAAATTTGCAAGATAGATAGAAATATGGATGATGATGTTGAAGCTTTTCAATGCCAGATCTGGCTGGAAGTTGTGTACAAGCCTGTTATTCAAGCTTGAGGTTGCATATTCTGCTTTTGGTGTCTCCACCATGCCATGGATTGTTTGGACACATCACGTTGCCCTCTCTGCAAGAGTCCATATCAACATCTACCCATACTCTAATCGTCAAGAAAGTAAGGTCTTAGAACTGGAAAAAGAAAACTACAACCAGTCTTCTCAATTGGGTACTCTGGATTCTAATGGTCAAGTAAATGAGGTGTTAAATTGCGAGAAAGAAAAGGTTTCAGTCTCTCCTCAACTAGGTTCTCTGGATTTGAATGCTCAAGCAAGTGCAGAAACCTCTATTCCAGAAAGAAAACTTAGGGTAAGTGATGATTTGTTAATTTAATTCTGGTCGGAGCTTAATCTAAATGGCAAACTTAAGCTTATTCTTGATACTTTGTTAGTTCTTGCTCTAAAAGAATTCGTTATCAGTTGGTCAGATGCTTGAACAGAATTCTCAAGTTGTTTTTGACAAGAATGAATGTATATTAAATAAGTCACAAAGATATGCAATTGTTGTACAAGCATAGATGATAGGTTATTGTATGTTTCTCCTTCACTTTTCTTCAAGCAAGCAGGCCTTGAGTGCTACAAAGGTGCATGATAATCAACTATGGCATCAAAGGTATGGGCATCTACACTTTGGTGGTTTACTTTTATTTAAGAAGAAACACGTGGTTGAAGGATTGCCATTTCTTATAATGTTCAGTATGGAAGAGAATTCACAGTGACTATCCCTTGTGTAATTGCCTCATTATCATGTTGTCTTAAGAGTGACTGTCCTCATTTGTTGAAGAAGAAAAGCATTAATGTGGTTGAATAGCAATACATTCAAGTGGCAATTACATAGGGGACAGTCACTGTGAGATGTCCTCATTTGTGACTATCCTTAAAGTGAGTGTACATTATCATGTTGTCTTTAGAGTGACTGTCCTCATTTGTTGAAGAAGAAAAGCATTAATGTGGTTGAATAGCAATACATTCAAGTGGCAATTACACAAGGGGCAGTCACTGTGAGATGTCCTCATTTGTGACTGTCCTTACAGTGAGTGTACATTATCATGTTGTCTTTAGAGTGACTGTCCTCATTTGTTGAAGAAGAAAAGCATTAATGTGGTTGAATAGCAATACATTCAAGTGGAAATTACACAAGGGGCAGTCACTGTGAGATGTCCTCATGTGTGACTGTCCTTGTCACAAATGAGGACATCTCACAGTGACTGTCCCTTGTGTAATTTCCACTTGCATGAGGACAATCACTGTAAAGACAACATGATAATGTACACTTGCAATGAGTGTACATTATCATGTTGTCTTTAGAGTGACTGTCCTCATTTGTTGAAGAAGAAAAGCATTAATGTGGTTGAATAGCAATACACTCAAGTTGCCTCATGAGATGTCCTCATTTGTTGAGGACATTTCGGCCGCCAACACCTGGTTAGTTTTTGGTGAACTTGATAGTGTTTTATATGAGATGTCCTCATGTGTGACTATCCTCATGAGATGTCCTCATGTGTGACTGTCCTTGTCACAAATGAGAACATCTCATTGTGAGATGTCCTCATTTGTGACTGTCCTTACAGTGAGTGTACATTATCATGTTGTCTTTAGAGTGACTGTCCTCATTTGTTGAAGAAGAAAAGCATTAATGTGGTTGAATAGCAATACATTCAAGTGGCAATTACACAAGGGACAGTCACTGTGAGATGTCCTCATGTGTGACTGTCCTTGTCACAAATGAGGACATATCACAGTGATTGTCCCTTGTGTAATTTCCACTTGAATAAGGACAGTCACTGTAAACACAACATGATAATGTACATATCATCTTCCACTTGAAAAGGTGGAATTGGAATATCAGGCTCGCATTCCGGTTTCCAAATGCCAATTTTGAAATGTCGTCAGGTCCGCATGGGTGTTATTATAATTACACATTTTTTAATACTCTCATTTTTAGAAGAATTATCACTTTATCAGATCACATTTATGCAGAAGTATCCCACTCTTTAAAAAAATCCTGTATCAGATAAATATATGTTTTTGTGTTTGTAGAGGTTTGCAGGTGTTTTCATGTGTTACTATCACTTTTGCACTGCCAAAGTTCCAAAACAATGAATTTAAGCCAGTCAGCAGTGATCTAAGTCAGCAATGTAAACTTAAAATAAAAAAATAAAAAAACTATTGCACTGATGAACTTTTTTAAACTGAGTTTAGGAAGGTTCACGTCAAATTTTTTAAAAAATCAAATCAATCAATATCCAACATGGCTTTAAAATTAATGTTTTTTGAGCACGTGTGGATACAGTATCCTATGTCTAAAATCAATTTTTTTAGCATGCATGGATACAATATCTGATGCATATTGGGGCTGTATCCATATCAGGTATGGCAGTAAACACACCGAAGGAGGGGTATGGGTGTATCCAACCACTCTGGTATACATATGATATTCATACATTTTCTTGGATTTTCTTGGATTTGGCCCGAGTTCACCCATGCGGAACACACAAGTTGTGGGTAGGACCCTAGCCAAACCCATAGAGGGTTGGACTTAACCTAAACCCAGTACCCAAGGTCGCCGGGTAGAACCCTAGCCAAACCCATAGAGGGACTTGAACAGTTGAACCCAAACTCAGTTAAGACCAAAAAAATCAGATGGGATAAATAGAAAAGAACGCACACAAGTTCTGGAGCTTACATCTAAGTAAATAAAAAGATGTAATCTAATTCTCTTGCAACATCATTGTAGCATTGTGTTGAATTATCTCTAGCAGACTGCTACTGTGTAAGCGGCTGTATCGAAACAATGCAAACCCTAGAGCGTAAATCGCTTCACACATTTGCAAAAGATACTCTCTTCCCACCACATTAGCAAAATTCTGAAATAAAACCAGCAATATAAAACACTATCAAGTTCACCAAAAACTAACCAGGTGTTGGCGGCCGAAATGAAGAAGCTTGTGGGTTTCAGCACGGTGACTGAAACGAAGAAGCACAGAAGACCCGCGTTAGGGTTTCAGCACGGTGACCGAAACGAAGAAGCACAGAAGACCGAAACGAAGAAGCACAGAAGACTCGTGTTAGGGTTTCAGCTTTTTGATCACGCGGATGAAGCAAATAGCCGTTCGAAGTGAAAATGATGGTATAAAAGGCGGACGTCAAAAAACATAACAACGCCCATGCGGACCCGACGACCTTCTCAAAATTGGCATTCAGAAACTGGCATGCGAGCCTGATATTCCAATTCCACCTTTTCAAGTGGAAGATGGTATGCTCATTTTTTTGGCAAAATTGGCATACCGAAATTCCAATTCCAGCCATGCATGTCGACCACAAACAATGAATTCCAAATTCTGGATTCGCAATTCAGGAATAGCGGCCGATATGCCTGTTTATTTGCTGGAATTAGATTGGAATTGGGATTGTCAAAACATGAAATTGGAGTAGGTATTTGTTAATTCTCATTTACCCTCAAAATCAGTATTTGAATCTTCCATCTAAATAGGTGGAATTGGAAAATCAATTCCAATTCCACTTAAATGAGAATTGGGGGTAAAGCAAAATTTATAATATTTAGAAATCCATATGCAAACAAAAATTTCATCTCCTCATGAGGAATTCCAGGTGTTCCAAAAATCATTTTTTGGATTTAAAACTTTCAAAATTATCAAATACTAGAATTTTGACAATTCCAGCAACCGAACGGACCCTTATGAGTTTGCCTAGTAGTTGTATAGTTCAATCTTGTAATACATTTATACTCGATATAATATTAAAATATTATGCATCTAAATTAAAAAAATTATAAATGCTTGTTGAAATAGACCAATGCTTGAACACATGAGAACCTATACATGTTATCTTAAAAACACAAATAAAATCATTAACAAGTGAAATAAATAATTTTTTGTTATAAATAAAATTATCAAAGTTTTCAAAGTGTTCTATTATAAGTGTGTCATTTAAAAAATAATATGTTCACTTAATAAAATAAGATATTGTTATCCTAGTGAACAATTATTGGGTATCAATGTATATGCATTGGGGTGTTTCATATTAATAATTTGTCTTATCATAAATATAAAAGGTGAACACTATAAATACCTTGTATTTTCTTATAAAATAGATCGTCAAAATGTTTTAGTGTTCAATTATTGGTCCATTTGTGTTGGGTATAAATTTATTTTATATAAAATGTATTATTTTAATAACAACAAATAATGTTAGAGATAATAATTATTTATGATAACTAATAGGTATTTGATCCATTTAAGTTGTATATATGCTATATTTTACATAGAAATACAATATTCTACTAATAATAAATGATATTTTTTAATTCAACTATTAGAATTTTTAAATTACATTTTTGTAGAATCTTTAAAAAGTTTTTTTTGTCAATAGCTACATATTGAAAAATTGATATTATTAACATATTTGTTTTTACAACATTACTATTAGAATTTAATTTTATAATTAATGTTGAATCTCATATACTTGTTTTACTTAAATCACGAATCTAATTGTTTCAAAATAATATCTCTACATCTTTTACATTATTTTTCCAATTAAATAATATTTTGCAAACAAAATTTTAATAAAACTATATAAGATTACAAAAGAAAGTCGATTTGAAATTTCAAAACATATACGAATATATCTATTGTTTTATTCTATTTATTAATTCATGTGAAAAAACAGCTTGGCAGACTATACGCGCAATAACTATTTAAAAGAATTCTTGACTCTCTAGAATCCAGCATGTCCAATCAATGTATGGCTGTCTCCCTCTATTGGTGGCAACTTATCAATAAAATAATTACTATTTAATAAATGTTTTATTGAAAAGTACTAAAAATTAGATAACAATTTTAATAATTATTTTTATTCTATTTTTTATTTATTTTGACTTTTTAGAAGTAATAATTATTATATATTTATTTATAATTTATAATTTTATAATTTTATTTATGAAAGATAAATTTTAATTATTTTAAAATACAATAAATTATATTTTTTTTTAAATCTAAAATGTTATTTATATTTTTTTAAAGTATTTTATTAAAAATATTTTATTCATTATAGGTGAATCAAAACAATGATGCTCTTAAAATTTTTGTAGAATTGTTATACTTTGTTATGTATATTTTGTATATTAATTTTTTAATAGTTTTAATTTCTTAGGAAAATGTGGTTTCAAATAATAAAAAAGTGTTGTTACAAAAAGGTAACCAATGAAAAAGACAGATAAGCATCTAATCAACAATCTAATCCAGTCAACATTTCTAATTAAAACTCAGCCAATAAACAATGGTATTAACAAAAGACTATAAGAATCTCCAACAGAAGGAAGAGGATTAAAACTAGTTCAAACATAGAGTTTGAATATTATGAAGTTTGTACACTTTGAATATTATAAGTTTGTACTTGGTCAATGGTGTGAGCTATATCCATACTTGGTTGATGGTGCGAAGCTTCAAGGCTTGTTTTTCAACTACGAGAAATGATCTAGTAGTTGAACATGTTTTAATAATTGTTATAACATTTGTTGATTTAATATCTAATATTTTTAATAATATTGCACCAATAGTTGTAACTTTTAAGTTCTTAATATTGATGATAAGTATCTATAATTGAACTAAATGTGTATCTTAGATCTAAAAAACAACAATCACAAGATGTCACATCAACACACAATAAAACATGACTTAGTGCACAACTATCACTTTGTCATTTTGGAGTTTTTTTTGGACACCTCAACAAAAAGCATGCTAATGTAACAACATATTTGATTATGTGGCCCTCAAGCCTTAATTACAAGCAAGGGACTTGTCAAATAAGCTTATATAAAAAATGGTCCACTGATTTGAAATTTCCAAATAAGATTTTGTGAAGCACAAAATTAGAGTGCTCAACTATTAGATCACTTTCCCTTATGTAATTAATGATCTTCTTTTTTCAACAACTTAATACAAATTTGAAAACTTATGTTTGAGTCAATTTCTTTTTACCATAATTTAATTCTAATATTGAAAATTATCTTATGTCTACACACTTTATATCATATTTCAAAGTTGACTTACGTAACCTTTCTCCTTTTTTAAAAACTAATAAACTTTGGTTAATTGTAACCATTTATTATGTCTAAAAAAGGTTTTTTTTTTCATTTTCCTATAAATTATTGATCGTATTTAACCTTCTCTTTAATTCATAGATGTATAACACATTGCTGACCTCCTACTATCTCATTTTACTTGTTGACTTATTTAGCCTTCTTAAATTCATATAACAAATTGTTAACCTCCTACTATCACCAAATATGTTCAAATTTGTTCACATGGGTTTTAATCAAAATAGAGAAAATAGAGTGTTTTTGGTCAAGGGTAAAGAAAAACATGAACACGAGGAATTACAAGAATAATGGTGTATGTGTCCATGATGGTTGATTAGGTTCTAGTTTTGTTCCGAGTGTACTACGAAAGGAAAATGTGCCCCTCATATTTTTTTGGAGCTTTGGAGCTCTACTCATTGATCTCAAACTCCTTATAAGTTAGTGATGCCCCATGAATAACCAAACATAATATAAAGGGATTTGTAATATTAAATTTGTTGATCCCATTCAATTATAAAATGATTATAGATTTTCAAAGTTATATTTAGTAATTGTGGATTTTGAATTATTACAAATTAGAAATATCTATTTTTTATGATAAGTTTGTATTGCATGTTTGAATTGTATATATCATTATAAAAATTGATTTAAATATACAAATGGCATGAAATTTACGGTAATATGAGAAGAGGAATCTACTAACAAAGAGATGTGTTGTTAATTAATTCAATTCCAACAAAAATTTATATGAGATTTAAATTGTAAATAAAAACAAAACCTTAAATAAGTTTGCACAATAAAACTAAGTCAAGATAAAATGACAAAGAAAATGAGTCATTTAAATTTAAATTTATTCATTTCACAATACTCATATTTAATTATTCTTTTAAGATTTAAATTGAAAATAAAAATTTATGAACTTTTTATTCAAAGGTTCATGTTCTATTCTTTTTGTTCTTGCCAAATTATTTGATGGTATAGTTTAGATTGCAAAAAATGAGGATACCTTCACTAGATATTTGCTATCTATTGAGATCAAGAGTTTTGGACAATTATAAAAGTATTACTAAATAAGAATAACATGAACTGTTGTACAAACGTGTTACTTTGGGTAAGTGCACCAAGATGGTGAACAAAAAGGGGTATAAGTGGTCAATTTTTTTCTACAATAAAGTAAACTTGAACTTTTAAGAGAAATTTGGGGGTCGTGCATTCAAAATTAGGAGTTGTGCAAAGAAAAAGAATTGTAGTACTATGAATCTAGTTTTTAAATTGCTAAAGGTTTTTAAAAATGGATAAGATTAAGAGGGTCAAACCCATTGTGCAAAAAAAATGTTCCTTATTTTTTATGAAAAACATAGCATAGTTGATTTTGTGCACTTCACAAAAGATATAGTTAAATTTAGTATTTTGCAAAACTTTTTGGTAGAATGATAGGTAAGAGTGAGATCTAGAAGTTGTGCATTTTTTTAATTTATTGTTAATTTTTTTTTAAATTTATTTTTGAAGTGGCAACATCCTAAATATCTGGTGCATGTTCATGTGTTGGGCATAACTTGCATCAACATAATTAAAAATGCAATTTTTTAAAAAAATGTATAGAATCAAGTGTAGAACAATAATATGCAATTCGTTTTGAATTTGGTCAAGTAGATCAAAAGTTATTAGGAAAATGGTAGACATATGTTTGTGAGGACTGTGAAGACACTGGTAAAGAAAATTAAAGTTTATTATGCTAATGTTGTCCAAAAATAGAAAAATTTGTATGGTTAGAAAGTTGAAAAGATGTGTGAGATGATGGTGGTAATTTTACAGATATATACTTGATGATGTGTTAACCTCATGACGAGGAAATCAAGAAAACATCTTGGAAGATCAAAAGACATGTAAAGGGAGAGAAATGGAAGGAAAATGGACTTCCAAGCCTTAGGATTGTCTCTTACCTAACCATAAAGCATACGAGTTCCTTAGTACTAAATAACCTACAAGCGTTTTGTGAGACTAAAAGTAGTTTTTCTAGTTATACAAAACCCATACATGTTTTAAAGAACTAAAAGCATATATTTTTAGTTCTACAAAACACATAAGTGTTTTGAAGAAATAAAAATTTATGCTTGTAAACTTAGCATACACTATATATGATGTAGACCAAGGCAGGGAGGATCCAATTAAGGACAGTCCAGCCTTGCAGCCTCAGAATTACACAACGGAAAAATCAACACAATAAGATGTTTTAACTCAATTTTCATTAACATGCCTGGTTGTAAGGCCTTTTGGGTTAGGGCTAATTACAATTAGAAGTAATTCTGCAAGATCAACAAGATCCAATACAATCCTAGCTAGTTCAGCTCTAAAAACTATCAGCAACTGATGAAAACCCTAAGGCAAATCTAAACTTGAGCTCGCAAGCCTCCAAGAAATCTCCTTATTTCTAAGCCTCAACCACTAGCTCTACTACAAACAAACTATCAAAAATCAATTTGATCTGCAAGATCTCGCCGGATCTTTTCCACAACTTCGCCACTCAAATATGCTATCAAAGTCTCCTATCTGATCATCCAAATCTGCTACCTCTAAGTTCCCTAAACAACTACCCCAAACATCCTATAAATACTAATCATCAGCCACAAGTCGGCTGGATGAAACCATTATCTCCCCCAACAAATATTAAATGCAATACAAGTCGGCTCTTAATAGCTTTACAATTATTAAATACAACATGTCAGCCTGTAACAACAACTACCAACAATAAATGCACCAAGTCGGCCCAACAAATCACATAGAACTCCAGTTAGTAAACTAGAACTATCGAGAACCGGTGAAATAACCGAGCATGCCAAGCATCACCGAGAACCGCAGGCATCGTCGAGTAACACTTTCACTGAGTGCTAGAGATTATCGAGTTCTCTTCAACGACCGAGCTTCCTTCAATGACCAAGACCGTCGGTCAAGGCTGCAACCAAGTAACACTAGCCAAACAACACACCTCCCATGCAAATTCACCAAGTACCCTAGAATGCCCCTGCATCAAACACCCTAGGTTTGAAAAGATGTTCATATGTGAGAAGAACATCTTCCGGGATTTAACATATAAACCCCGAACTAGTTCTTCACATACAAGTCCTCCACCTTTTCAGTTTGCATACTCTTCCACTTTAGCTTTCTCTATCTCTTCAAGTCTTTCCTTGACAACACATAGGTTTGTCCTTCACACTGATCAACCACACCTTCAGGATCCACCAACTCAACTCGGCTACCAATACTCAGGCTTCTCCTACTGAGCGTTGTATCCATCAAAGGCATCAGGGAAAACTTCCTATCATCCTTCTCAACAGTAAACACATTTCTAACACAATCATACATAGCTTTGTAATCATATTGCCAAGGTCTACCAAGAAATATATCACAACTATCCATTTTCACAATGTCACATAACACAAGATCCTTATACTGGCCAATCTGAACATCAATAAAGCATTGTTCTCTTACTTCTAGAGAATGAACATCTTGCAACCAACCAATCCTATAAGGACAAGGATGCTTCATTCTATTAAACCCAATTTTCTGAACCATGTCCTCAGCAACAAGGTTAACAGTACTACCACTATCAACAATAACATCACAAATTTTACCTCTCGACTTGCATCGGGTCCTAAACAAGTTACTCCTCTGACAAAGTTCCTCCTTTGTACCGAGCAATGTTCACCGAAGCAGCAAGTTCTCAGATTCAGGTTCATTCTCATTCACCACAACAGTTCGTCAATCACCAAGCTTCTTCTGTGTACACTCAAAAGAGCGGTGTCCTTCTTCTCCACAGTTATAACAAGTACCCTTAAAGATAACTCTACCTGTCTTCTTCTTCGGTTCCACAAGTTTCTGTTCATCTTTTGCATCAGTCGGTTTATCCTTCACCAAGTGATCAATCTTTTCCTTCCCTCGGAGATTACTATGTTGTTTCCTCTTCAACTTATCTTCTGCCTTCAAAGCATACTGATAAGCATCTTCAACAAAATCAATCTACAGCATACCAAGCTCATCGTGAATATTGAATCTCAAACCATTCACATACCGAGCTACCTTTTCCTTACCAAGTTCTCTGTGTCTAGACTGAATCGTAAGTTTGTAGAACTCCTCGGTATAATCTTCAACAGACAATTCCTTATGTTTCAGATTCTGCAACTTCTTAAACAAGTCAAGCTCATAGTCAAAAGTTATGAACTTAGCTTTCAACTTAGTCACCATCAACCTCCACCGATTGATCTTCATTTCACCTTCATCTTCTCTATCTCTTTGTAGTTCTTTCCACCAAAGAGCAGCATGTCCTTTCAATTTTGTCTATGCTAATCTCACTCGAAGAGGATCTTCAATTTCTTCCAGCTCAAAGAAATCTTCAAGTTCACCAATCCAATCAGTCAAATTCCCAGGCTTCAAAGTACTAGAGAAAGTAGAAACTTCCATTCGGTAACTATTACTTAACCGAGCTCCAGATCTAGGCAACCGAGCAGTTTTGTCTTCACTAGATCTATCCCTCTAGTCATCACCACTAGATCCAACAGGTTCAAAGTCTTCAGCAGCTTCCTCATAACCATCTTCAGTACCAACATTTTGGGGTACACCAGCAACAACTCTTATGATCTCGGTGACCATGTCATTCTTCATTAACTCCATCTCAGATCTAAAATCTGATTTCACCTTCTCTGTAATCCTAGATTCCACAATATCATAGAGATCAGCAATCACTCTAGGGTCCAATATTCTCGAAGGCATCATTAAAGATAAGAGAAACCCTCTGCAAAAAACCCTACACCGACCACCTTGTGGCAATCTCCAAGTTGTATGCAAGTCAGGTCAACCTGTCACCTTGCACAAACAACTAGGGCAAGATCCACAAGTTTAGTGCTACGGATCTGCAACCCATATCATACGATCTCTTCACCAACAAGATCAAATTCACAAGATCAGCCTTGCTAGGTCAACCTTTGCTCCATAAGATCAACTCTACTTTGATACCACCTGACGCAGACCAAGGTAGGGAGGATCCAATTAAGGACAGTCTAGCCTTGCAGCCTCAAAATTACACAGAGGAAAACTCAACACAACAAGATGTTTTAACTCAATTTTCATTAACATGCCTATCTGTAAGGCCTTCTGGGTTAGGGCCAATTACAATCAGAAGTAATTATGCAAGATCAACAAGATCTAATACAATCCTAGCTAGTTCAGCTCTAAAAACTATCAGCAACTGATGAAAACCCTAAGGCAGATCTAAACTTGAGCTCGCAAGCCTCCAAGCAATATCCTTGTTTCCAAGCCTCAACTACTAGCTCTGCTACAAACAAACTATCAGAAATCAATCTAGTCTGCAAGATCTTGCAGGATATTTTCCACAACTTCACCACTCAAATCTGCTATTAGAGTCTCCTATCTGATTGCTTCCTTCAATGACCAAGCTTCCTTCAATGAAGGTGTTACTCAAATATGTTTTTTTAATTTCCCAAATTAGGTTTGGTTTCCCTAAGCCTAAACATTTCAAAATTCAAATAACAGGCATGTGTTATGTAAAATTTTGTATTTTTTTATATCACGTGGCCACTTTTCTAACCAACCACTTGGTGCATTTACCCCTTTCTTTAAGATTATAAATGGAATGCTTATTTCAATAAGCTTTGACCATTTTCTTTAAATAAGAGACTTTATTATTAAATAGAAGGAGCAATTGGAGTTCTTTGCATTATTAGAAACATATATTTAAATTATGGAAAATTATATCTCTCATTAAATATTAATAATCATATTATATTTGTAAATAATTATTAATGAACAATAACTAGTTCATACGTAAGAATTAATATTATTGTCGGTAATCTTGAAATTGCATTAAGTACAATATCACTTTCATATAAGTATGCAAAATATAAGTACTTTTAAGTAGTTATTATGAAAACATTCATGTTCAACACCTATAAATGCTCAAAATTAACATGAATTCATGAGGATAATTATCCCAAACAAATCAATTGTGTGCTTATACACAACACATGTAGAATACACATCATAAAAAATTAAAATGTGAGATATTTTTCTAATTCCATTCCTTGAACTACCAAGTTACTTGTGTGTACATACAAAGGATGCACAAAAGTAGTTGATTATTTTAAGCATAATTATCAACATATTGTGCTCTATATCACTTACTCATAGCAAGATTTGGGTGTTATTTACATTAAAAGTGGCAAAAAATGAGGGTGTCGTCCCTTAAGAACAATAACCCAAAAGGCGTAAAAATAATAAATTAACGGTCACAAAACATTAACAATAAAACTAATATAAAAAAATAACAACTACATAATATCCATAGTCTTCAAAGAAAAGATAAAACCTTTGGATCTATCACCTAGAAAACTATCTAAGTTGCTAATAGCCTAACAATGAAACCACCAAGGAATACCTTGGTAAGTATAATAACTATTGGAAAAAAAAAAGTGGGACACAAATTTTTGGGATCACCCAAAATAGAGAGAATATAAACAGTGTCCATATGGTGTCCAAGATGGAACCCATCAAATAATACCAAAAACACCAAAAGAAATGACATCATCCCTAGTGAGTATCCTTGTAATTAAATCAAACTTGATGTAGAGCTGCTGAGAAATCCTCTGTAAGGAACTTAAAATTTTTCTTATAGCTTCCTTCATCACCACAATCCTCACCTAGCATCTTTTTCTACAACGAACAAAGGGATGTTGTAGAGCTATGCATCGCCCTCAAGGAGAAGCTAAAAAACTTACCAACTAATCATTCCAACTCTAAAACATGGGCATTATTTTAATTTCCCAAGCAGTTATAACATGTAATGCCCCACCAAGGAACTCTTGGACAATTAGCCAGATACACACCAATACACATGCAATCATTTTTTTTGTTGATACTTAATACTCTTCACTAATCTTCATTATCATAAATAAATTCAATGTTGAGTTGTGAATCATCCAACAAGAAGAATTATCTCCACAGACATATCCAAGGGTCCAATGGTTACAACCTTAATATCCAAAACAATGAGATACAACCTGAAGTGCACACAATTATACTAAGAGAGGGAGTGAATCAGTATAACAATGAATTTTACCAATTTAAACTTTATTCATCACAATAACATCAATTTCTAAATTCAAAATAATGCACATGAGAACATAGTAACACAATATTTAGGTGGAAACCCATGCAGGAGAAAAGCATGGCAAATAATTTCTTTTATATATATTTCTTCTTTTACAATGTTTGTAGGCACCAACCCCTAAGTTTATGAGCACCTACTCATTGAAAGCTCCAAATCCCACAATTTGTAGGCACCTACCTACAAGAGGCATCAACCCCTAAAAGAAAAGCACCAACTTCACTTGAAAGAGATCATTTTTTGTCTCAATAGCTACATATTGACAAATTGGTATTATTAATATTTTTTTTTACAACATTAGAATTTAACTTTATAGTTAATGTTGAATCTCATATACTTGTTTTACTTAAATCATGAACCGAATTGTTTCAAAGTATTGTCTCCTGACATCTTTTACATTATCTTTCTAATTTAAATAAATTTTTTGCTAACAAAATTTTAATGCAAAATATATAAGATTACAAAAGAAAGTCGATTTGAACTTTTAAACTTTGATACATTAAAGTTTAGATTATTCCCAAATACTGAAAGAACCATTTCATCATTTTAATTATGATTTTTATGTAAATTTAAAATTTCAATACATATACGAATATATCTATTGTTTTATTCTATTTATTAATTCATGTGAAAAAAAAGCTTGGCAGACTATACGTGCAATACCTATTTAAAAGAAGTCTTGACTCTCTAGAATCCAACATGTCCTATCAATGTATGGTTATCTCCCTCTATTGGTGGCAACTTATCAATAAAAAATTACTATTTAACTAGCACTTGCACCAACAAGGTGCAATATTTACACCGATAGTAACATATATGTGTACTCCTCCTAGTCTCTATTTGCTTTTTATAAGTTTTGTGGCGGCCCCTACACACCAACCCAAAAGAATATATATATATATATATATATATATATATATATATATATATATATATATATATATATATATATATATATATATATATATATATATATATATATATATATATATATATATATATATATATATATATATATATATATATATATATATATACTTGTGCCTGATGAAAAAACAATGTTTCTCCCTTCAGTTGGATTGGAATGGCAAAAGCAACAATCATATCTATGTTTTAATTTTATGAATATTTTAACAATTTTTAGTTTCCCAAGGGTCCATAGTAATTGAAATTCATGTATACTTTTTCTTTTCCAATTCAATCCTATAGTTATAAGTCATGGTGAACTACGAATGCAAATATAGGATATATTTGACATAAAATATATACACCCTAACAGTCCAATGAATTGAGCATAGTGAAATCGCATCAACATGTTACATATCAATCTTACCATTAAAACTTGCACACTTTACAGTTATATCTTCAAACTGAGAATGAATTCTTTGGTCATGCTACATGGTTCTGTTTTCAAGCTCTACCAATTAACCTCATCCTAACTTTAACATGAAATATATACAAGACTTATCCAACATAACAAATTCTATGTCTCTTGAGAATCCACCAAAACTTTGAAGTCTCGAAACTAAAATCTGACAAGCAGTGTGTAGCCCTCATCATAGGATTTTGGACATATCTTATTGTATTTGTATTGGTGTTGAAAAGGGTCATTATTTGAAATTGGTACTAGTATTTGTGTGCTAAAATGTTGACACACTTATATGAGTCATTATATCCAAGATTGCTCAAGAATGAGGTCTCAAATGGTGACTTGTAGCTCTCTATTCATGAAGTGCAAGGGTTTATAATGGAGGCCCTTAGTTTAGACCTAGTTTGTGCCCATGCAAGCACACCATAAAATGAGAGATTCAAAGAGGAAAAGCAAGAATGCTAGTCTCCATGATCATCAAATATGCATGCAAATGAAAATGGAAGCTATTCTATATGATAACAATGCATGAAAGCAACTAATATATGAAAGAAAATACGCATGCAAGATTATTCTATGAAATGAAATATGAATATAATCTACCATGCAAGTGCAAGATTAATCTAAATGGATTTCCACGGAGGCATGAGAGAAGAAGACAAGAAAAGAGAAGTTGCAATGTTCAAGCTCAAGTGCTCAAGCTTTCCTCCAAAATCGCTCTCCAAACCTACATCATAACCATAACATAAAATCTGGATCTCTAAAACCTGGATGCCTAAAATCAGAATCCTCAAATGAGAAGGAGAGGGCTCCTTTTAAAGAGAAATGAATGGTAGATATTAAGAGGCAAAATCCAAGTGTGGAGAAAAATTGTCATTTTGACTTTGGTGCACAAGATTCTCAAGAGGCAAAATCAATGGACATGGTTAAGAGACAAAAAGATGTGTGGAAGAGATTAAGAAGAAAAAGGAGATTCCACTCATCTTGGAAAGTGTGCATTCACTGTGTAGACAAAAAGTCTTTTTCTTTTTATTTTAAATTTAGAAATTTATTTTTCATGTGCACACATAGGATAAGGTGGATTTTATTATTTATTTAAAAGATTTTTTTTTATTTAATTAAAAGGGAGCATGTTCTCTTAGTTAAATAAAACTTAGGATAAAATGATCAAACCTTAGGAAATATTGAAATAATTGAATTAATTACGATTTGACCAAGGAAATTGATTTGAATTGGAAATATTGCAAGGCATTGATTAAGGAAATTGATAAATTGATTCCGTCATTTGATAAATTGAAGAATGGGGGCCCACAGTCTAGGTGACCATTTTAGGGTACATATAGTATTGAGGTTTGGAGATAACCATGAGACATATATTGAAGTGTTCACCTAGGGAACCAAAATATTTTGCTAGGAGCATGGCTTTATAAGTCCAATCAACACACTTAAATTGGATGTAAAGAGCCATGCTTATAAATATAAATTATAATTATTAATATGCAGGCTTGCACCATGAAGTGTTAGGAATGGGAACACTAAGAGGGGGGGGGGAGTGAATCAGTGTTCAATGTATTTTAACTTTTCACTTTAATCTGAATACTAAATTATAAATGCTTAAGTACTGAATTAAACATTCACATAAACATGAAACATGAAATCAACACATGACACCAATATGGTTACGGGGAAACCCAAATAGGTAAAAACCCCAGTGGGACTTGATACCCACTAACAATCTACACTAGTGTTTTGTGATCCTTGTTAGAAGATCCTTTACCCTATTAGGAGTCTTTTACAATGATCCCTGTTAGGGGAGTGGACTCACTATCCTAGAGCTCATTGCTCAAATGATGAAGGCTACAACCTTTTGAATTAGATACACACTATATCTGCAGGTGAACTATTGATGTGACACTGCTTGTCTGATCAGTTCCTTTGGTGCGCTGATGCTTTGACCTCTTACAAAGATCTAATACATCATATGCTCTCTTTGCATACCTCTGCTCTACTTATCTCAACTCTAATACAACTTTCTTGACTTCTATACCGATTACAATGGGCGCACCTTATATTTATGCGCTCATATCAAATATACAATTAGGTCGGCCCTATAACTAATTACAAATAACGCTTCCAAATGAATTGGCTTAAGCGTGCTTACAATTATACATGTACATATGTCGGCAACCTAAATAAAATGGGCGCATAGCCTCTACAACATTAATTTACAATTGCAAACCAAAATAGTCACTGTCGGCTCTATGCTCTGTTCTCTGTTGGCACACATTGGCTGTGCAACTTCAACTGACTGTAACTTTCACATCTACGCATATCTACTTATGCACTCTTAGAATAAGCATAAGTATAGTCTAACAATCTTAACTTCTAGGGCGCATACCTTAATTCATCCATACACACGGGCGTAGGTGCTCTGAGCTATAGGAACTCTGTATGTTGTCTAGTCTTCAACACTTAACTGATTTCTGATCTTTACACTTAGTGCGCTGACTCCAAACTGCTCTATGACTTTGTTGCCATAATGACAACACTATATCTAGTCATATACTTCAATATAGACAACTTTCCAACAATCTCCCCCTTTGTCATTGATGGCAACAAAGGTTTATGGCCAAGTCTCTAACTAATCCTTTACACAAATTTTTTTTGTCTTCTATACATTTTATACAAACTCTTATATCTCCCTATACATATATGTACTCCATATTCTATACAACTCCCCCTTTGACATTAATGACAAAGGTGCATCAAAAAATTTTATCTACATACACTCACCGAGGAAAAACATCTGGATATGTAATCTTGAGTTTCTGGATCTCCTTCTTCCAAAAGGTTATCAGAGAATTGACTATTTGTAGATGGGCGCATAATGCATATTGAAGCTTCTCCATCTTCTCCAATTTTGTGCTCGAACCTTGATCATAAGTTATCATGGTCGCATTAATCTCCTTTATGTTTTGATTGAGAATGTCTAGTGAGGGCGCAAGAGTGTTCCTCAATTGAGTCTGTCTAGACCTTATCTTCTCCATTTCTTTCCCTACCTTCTCAATTATGTCCAACTGACCTTGATAGACATTGTTGCAAATGTTTGCATTAGTGGCTATGTCTAGCACTGAAATCTTCACCTTCTCAATCATTGCCTCTACATCTTTGATCTTCTTAAGATGGACATCAGTGAACTTATCCTGATCCATGGATTCTGCAATGACTTTCCTTCCTTGATCTACAAACTCCTTCAATGATGCCTGGCCAGACTTAAGAGAGTTCAAGTCTAGTGCGAAATTATTCATTAGTTCATTGAGTCTCTTCTTTAAGTATTTCTCCTCTGCCACTATGGTCACAGATTCTTCTAGGCTTGAAAAATTTACTTTGAACTGAGAGATGACTGTGCTCACATCATCAACTAAATGTACATTTACCATTTTCTTATCCTTTGGCAGCAAACTGTTCAAAATATTTATTGATTCCACCAAGAGAGGATTCCTCATTACTTGCTTCTCCTTTGCCTTCTCCATAGCTAGGACACTAAACTTAATCAGGTCTTCTTCCTTCCAGGAGTCCAAATTGCTAGTGTCAGGTGTGAAACTTGACAACAATGTTGAGGCGGGAGTGATGGGAGTGCTATCCATCACCTCTTGCTTCACCTTGAGCAAATCAATAGAAGATTCATCTTTCTTTTCTACCTCTACTCCTTTCTTTTCTTCTTCTTTCTCATCAGATATATTTTCTATGATTACTTCTTTGTGCTGAGTGGAAGGGGTATTGCTGCATAAGATTTTTTCTTCCTCAGTGCTAACAAATGCTTCCTCAAACTTGTCCAAGTCCTTACCAGTAGCTGCCATGGCTATTGCCACATTATCTATGATAATTGTGCTATCTTTGGGTGATTCTGACATGGGCACTGAGTCCTGATGACCTATCATTGGTACATTTGTGAGCTCTGCCACTTTATCATCCTTAATGGGTGCATGAGTGATGGGAGCAGTGGGTGGTTTGATCTGTTGCTCCAATAACACTTTTTCAAAGGCCTTCTTTGTTTCCTTCGTAATCAACTCATAATCTTTATTCATGATGTGAAGAGTCCTCATTTTAGTTCTTAGGTGCGGCTTCACCAAATTCAATATCAGTTTCTCTTCTTCTTTAGAACATACAGGAATAGTATTTTCTAATACTTTTTCTCTTATTCTTTGATCTTCTTCATTTTCTTGTCTCTTTAGATGTTCTAAAATGTCCCATGCATTATCTGGAATTTATGTTTTCAACTCAAGAACTATCTTATTGAACTTTATCATATGTTTGATAATCATACCATGAATTTCTACCTTATCAATCTCACTAAATGATTCATAATGTTTCCCTACTTGATCAATTCTGCCCTCATCAATAATTCTAGAGCTCAAAACTTTAAGGCTAGGTCTAAATCCTACCTTAGGAGGTGCTTGAATGTTTTTCCTACTCCTTAATACTTATGAGGATGGATGACTGGTGCTAGCTTCTTTCTTTCTCTTGAATAAAGGCTTATACTCTGAAGGAGTATCTTTGGGCACATAAGGAGTACTATCTTCCTTATCCTTCTAACTGTCATCTTTCTCAATTTTTATCTTCTTTACCTCGGGATCTTCTTGTTCTTCTGCTGCACTCTTCAATTCTAGAGAAATCTTCTCATCCCTTGCTTTATCAAGGTCTACTTGCGATACACCATGAATCCTTAGAATCTCTGATGTGACCTTTGCAACCTTTCTTTTTGTTGTCGCACTATTCAACTTAGCATCAACTTCTCTAGTCTTTTCTTCATAGGTTCCCCACCTAAGTTCATTGACATCCTTAGGGGCTGATAGCAGTACCTATGCATAAGCTTCAAGAACTTGTTCTTCAACCTCATATCCAAGTGGATGAATCCACTTAGTCCTAGGCTCCACAACTTCCATACATGTAGTATCAATCTCCACCATAAAGCATATTGTATCCTTATACTTCTCTACAATACTCTCAGGAATCATGTACCTCATCTGCATTCTTGCTCTGAAAGTCTTCAATTCCAAAGTAATGTAATCTCTAAGTGTATTTTTTGTGGTTGCCTTGTTTGATATTTGAGGCATGGTAGGAATGGACTTGTCTAGATACAAGTCTGACACTTTACCAACTATATGAAGGTACATATAGATGATTAGGGACCCAAACTTGAATATCTTAGTCTTATCATGTTTTATAGCTTTGATATTGTCTATCAACTATGTGCACAAGATCTCACTCAAGTTGAACTCTCCATCTTCTTGCACAAGATGGATGGCTGCTAGAATAGTGCCTACAGACACACTATTCACCCTACTGGTGTGATGAAATCTGTAACCCAATATCATTGATATCAACTTGATGTTTAGTTTCTCTATAGGCTCAATGGTCATGCCACACTTATCACTTCTAGATTTACACACTTGCTCCACCATTTTCCTGACATCCTTACCCATAGGAAGGATGGCGCCTATCTTAGAAAGGCCTATCATCTCATGAATTAGGTCTCCTGTTATTCTTACTGGTACATCTCCAAATCTTCACAACAACTTCCAAGGCTCAATCTACTCTCCAATCACTCTGAATATGAATGCAATGAGTGAACAAACAACTTTCTATGTACTTAAAGTAAGAAATCCATCATTAATGCAACTCGCGTAAACCAGGCTATCACTTCAAATTTTCAAACTCGAGTTCTGCTAACAATCAGCACGTGTGCTCTTACACAAAGGTTTCTATACACTCCAAAAGCTTAAGTCCAAAGGCACATACTTTGAGGATGAGTATACCAGCCACGTAGGGGACTGGAGCTAAATTAGCTCCCCCTATGACCCTGAGGGCCATTTATGCAGATGTAGAGGGTGCGTCCACTTGGGATGCATCCAATACAATCTCAACAAAATTTTCCTTCTTTCCTTCTAACTAAATCAAGCTCGCAACTTCTGAGGCCTTCACAAACTTGACTTCTGCTTCAGGATCCAAAACTGGTTCTTCAATCTTTTTAGGGCTTTCTTGACCTTGCGTCCTTGATCTAAAAAACTTTGAGATATGTCCAGCCTTGTTATAGGTGTGACAAATCACTGGAGGTCTATTATTCCTTGGCGCATTGACATGAGTCACCATTCTGCATGTTTTGGCTGAGTGACCATTATAGTTACATATCTGACATGTAACATTCTAAGAACTTCTAACATTTGTTTGATTTTGATTTCTTTGATCATGTTGAAACCTTCTCTTCTTACTAGTCTTGCAATTCATTGCTCTATGACCAAATCTATTACATGTATAATAGTAACCATTAAAAGGTTTTACCTCTGTATAGTTCCTTGCAATGTGTCCATGCTTGTTACATGCAAAACAAGTGCATTCTACTAGCTTGCTCTCATTCCTAGGAGGACCACCATTGTCTTTGGTTTGATCTTTAGACTTCTCATTATTAGTAAGTTTCTTTTGTGAATCCTTTCTTGCTCGCATACTGTCAATCTGATTTTGTGCTTCATTGTATTCGATACAGCTAGTATCTCGTTTGATTCTTCTTGCATACAACTGTGATTCTACCAATTCAGCACTGGTGTGTAATTTGGCTATATGATCCTTTGACTTTTTTAATTTAGACTCCAAGCTTTCTTTGTTGTTTCTTAGCTCCAAGATTTCCATGTTTGCTTGCCTTAGTTCTTCATTCAGCTGAAGGTTATCTTTGATTTGTTCATCACAGACTTCTTGATTATTAGTCAGCTTATCATCAAACTCTTCAAGTTGTTATTTCAAGGACTTATTTTCTTCATTCAACTTCTTGATTTTTTCTTCAAGATCATTGCTAGAGCGTCCTTTCAAATCCTTTCTTAGTCTTTTGATATCTAATTGAGCATCACTGACTTTTTCTTTTAGTTCTTCAATTTCTTTTTCTGAAGTGTCTAGGTCTTCAAGAGCTGCTTCAAGATTCTTCTTCAGATGTTTCATTTCTGCTTTGTCCATGATCTCCTCAAGTGGTTAAACTTCTTTGCTGAGGACCAGAGCTCTGATACCAATTGTTAGGAATGGGAACACTAAGAGGGGGGGGAGTGAATTAGTGTTCACTATATTTTAACTTTTGACTTTAATCTAAATACTAAATTATAAATGCTTAAGTACTGAATTAAACATTCACATAAACATGAAACATGAAATCAACACATGACACCAATATGGTTACGGGGAAACCCAAATAGGTAAAAACCCCGATGGGACTTGATACCCACTAATAATCTACAGTAGTGTTTTGTGATCCTTGTTAGAAGATCCTTTACCCTGTTAGGAGTAGCTTTACAATGCTTTTAGTACAGTAGACCTTGTTAAGGGTCGGACCCTATTAGGATTCTTTCACAATGATCCCTATTAGGGGAGTGGACTCACTATCCTAGAGCTCATTGCCCAAATGATGAAGGCTACAACCTTCTGAATCAGATACACACTATATCTACAGGTGAACTGTTGATGTGACACTACTTGTCTGATCAGTTCCTTTGGTGCGCTGATGCTTTGACCTCTTGTAAAGCTCTAATACATCATATGATCTCTTTGCATACCTCTGCTTTGCTTATCTCAACTCTAATACAACTTGCTTGACTTCCATACTGATTACAATGGGTGCACCTTATATTTATGTGCTCATATCAAATATACAATTAGGTCGGCCCTATAACTAATTACAGATAATGCTTCCAAATGAATTGGCTTAAGCGTGCTTACAATTATACATGTACATATGTCGACAACCTAAATACAATGGGTGCATAGCCTCTACAACATTAATTTACAATTGCAAACCAAAATAGTCAATGTTGGCTCTATGCTCTGTTCTTTGCTGGCACACACTAGCTGTGCAACTTCAACTGACTGTAATTTTCACATCTATGCATATCTACTTATGCGCTCTTAGACTAAGCATAATTATAGTCTAAAAATCTTAACTTCCAGGGTTCATACCTTAATTCATCCATACACACGGACACAGGTGCTCTGAGCTATAGGAACTCTGTATGCTGTCCAGTCTTCAACACTTAACTGATTTCTGATCTTTACACTTAGTGCGCTAACTCCAAACTGCTATATGAATTTTTTTCCATAATGACAACACTATATCTAGTCATATACTTTAGTATAGACAACTTGCCAACATGAAGGACATATTCATTGTTCAATATACATAACTAATAGCTATCCACAAAATTTTGCAGTGAAAAAATTATTAATGGCCAACATTAAACCATCTGAAGCGTTTGGCCCTTCTTTTATGCCACCTTCTCAATAATTGTCTGCAAAAGACCAAGATTAACATGAGAATTAAAGCCTTGTACTTACTATTACAAAGAATACAAACATCAAAATAGAACATTAGTCAAAGAATAAAAAAGAGAGATGAATTATGAAAAATCATATCAAATATCTAACATTCCAAACATTCATTGAAGTCACTAAAGTGGAGTTGACTTCATCTACCAAACCAAGATTTTACTGTTAGGGCATCACCATAAGCATGGCCAATTATATACATTTCCCTACTAAATGTAATTTTATATTTTACAGGAAAATATATGAAGAGTATATAAGCAAATAGAGATGGGTACATAAGCATTTAATATTACTTGAAATGCAACAAAAAGAGCTAGCAAATGAGATGGCAAAATTTTTTTTATATCGGTAAAAAAAAATTGCGGGGACCCAATTTATCATCCATTTTTCTTTCACCACAACATGGCTATGGAACACTTCAAAAAAAAAATCTATAGGATAGAGTTTTGATGCTATGTAACATTCTCAAAAAAAGAATTTTGACCACAATTTTGTCCATTGAATACCTTGCATAAGAATATTTTGTAATTGAACTAACCTTAGTTTAAATGAATAAAGAATGGTTGTAGTTTATATTGACTTGGATGTTGTTTCAAGTATGTTAGGAAAAACTTTAACAGATAACAATTTATATACATGAAATCCTTTATGGTATTGTCAAGGTATGGGATTATTGTTAGAATGGAAATTAGAAGGAATAATGAAATTGTTACGTTTCAGTGTTCATACCTATTTGTAAAATAATTTATAACAAATGTTTGAAAGTTGAATAGAGTAATTTGTATCTATGTTTGGCATATTTAAATTCTATGGACTGATATAAGTCTATATGTCATTCTAGTGTATCTTTTATTGTACTTGCACTATAAGATGCATCAAGCAATCAAAGTTACATAACTCTTAGTAATATCATCTTGTTAATATCATAAATTTGGCTATAATAGTTTGCATTTTGATTGAATTTGGATGTTTATCTAAATGACTTATTGGTTTATTGCACCAGCCATTTAAACCCTTATATAAGAAAGAGTCTAGAGTGATGTTAAGAAAATAATTGTGTCTATGTGTTGTGTGAACCTGGGTCTCTACCTAAAAAATTATTAGTCTGATGCATTAATCAATTTAAACCCTTCTATAGATAAGAGCTCTGAGAGATGTTCACAGAATAATTTTGTCTGCGTGTTGTGTGAACCTAGGTTTCTATCTAAACATTAATTAGGTTGGTTGTGACATACATTTAAAGCCTGAATATCAAAAAGCCTTGGAAGATGTTAATAAAATAATAATATGTTAATAAAATAATAATTATATACGGTAACATTTTAATCATGTCCATGATCAATAATATCATTCTTGCATCTTAATGCAATTGTCTTGCCAATCTCTTGTGAAAGTTATCTTGGTCTTGCATTCGACCCTGGGGGTGTTGTAGAGTCACTTAAAACTCTAACATTGTATCAAAGGTCTCAAGGTGTGAAGACCTCTTCTCAAGAAGTGCAATCTTGGCTTGATTCAATTGTGGGTGTAGAATAAAGGTATTTGGACATCACCATTGCATAGTCTATTTGGAGAAAATTTAGGGTTTTGTATTTTGTGGCTTTCTATTGCAGGTCAATATTGGTGCTTGTTGGTACAAATCAGAGGTTGGCATCATATTAAGGAGGTCCAAAAAACCTTAAATCAAATTTTATTTCATCCAAATCGGACACCCAAGGCCAAATCTAGAGCTATTTGAATTTTGGAAGTGCGGCGGCGGCGATTCAGAAAAAATAATTTCAAAGGTGATTTTCAAACAATGATATTTCAGTCATCTGGACTCCTTTTTTCGAGCAATTTTTTTTTGTTTTGGGGTAGAATTTCATGATCTACACAATGGTTTAGGTGGTTTTTGATCTTTGTTCCTGAATCCAATGAATTAATGATTTGGTTTCTGATATCTTAATGATTAAAATGATTAAATGATTAAAATGTTACCCTATGTTGGTGTAATTAAGTATTCACTAATTACACTTTACTTAAGTTTACTTAGGATAATGCATTGCATAGTAGTTTGTGATTGAGACACTTAGGAGTTTGCATTTCTTTTTAGCACATGGTTAGGAGAATCTCCACTTTAGGTGTGATAATTGTCATCACATACCTCTTTGTGTGTGAGATCCACCTTTAGTGCTCTTATCACATTATCATCCTCTCATGTTTCACATACTTTCATGGACAATGGAGGATGATCCACCTTTGGTGGACATGTGATTCCACCATGTCTAGTTGATAGCTTATCATTTGCATAACTTCTAGTTATCATGCATTGCCTATATATTGAGGCATTTCTACATTGTATGTAATCAATCTATTATCCATCATTTGATCATTATTGAATTCTTCATTTCATCATATTATCTTGTCTCTCTTGTTTGTGCTATCTCTTGAGCTTCTAGATCTTGGTTTCTACTCTTTGCCTTAGGCAAATTCTTACATGGTATCAAAGCCAAAGGAGTCTTCATTGCATAGCCATTAGAGAGCGATTGATTGCTTCAACTTTTGGAGGGCCACGAACCAAATCTGGGATCAACATTTTGTGGGAGCATTTTGAGCAAGATCGGACCTCACCATTACATCCAGGTGGCTATTTCCATAAATTTTGACTATAAATTTGCCTATATTAGGCCAAAGTCAAATTTGAGGCAAATTTTTTTTGCAAATCGGACCTCTAAGGCCCAATCTACAAAATTGGGTAATTATTTTCCAATTTTATTTTTAGATATGCATTTATTTCCATTTCTGTCAATATTATGGATCTGCAATTATTTCTATTTTTAGATCTAAAAATTTTTCCTTCTTTTGGTAAATTTTCAGATTTAGAAATTTTTTTCCATTTTTGGAAATATATTTGTGGCAAAAAAATTGTGGCCTCTCTAGCCTGTGATTGTAGACAGAGTTACAGGTCAACACGGCAACCTAGCCCGCACAAGAAACACAAGACCCTGACCAAAGACACTCATAACAACCACTCCTGACGGTTGGGCAAGCACCAAGCGTACTTTATCTTCTCACTGGGCATTTGGGGTTATAAACAACGTAGAGGATATTTGTGTGGTGAATGTGGGATTAAAATCCCACATTCCCCCCACCTCCGCTCAACCTTCAGTTTGCAATGCCCCTTCACTCCAAAACTAGCGGGCTTCTTCCACACAGCCCTCCACGCGGGCCTCCACGAGGTGTAGTTCAACACGCAGGTCGCCACCGTGCGCAGGCAAACTCCCGCACTAGTTCCTTTGCTCGACAAACCTCCTCCCTACTCCCCTCACCAGTTCACCTCCATGCACCGCTGGTTCCTGTGCCACCTCCACGAACAACACCACTAGGATCTTCTCATGATGCCATCAGCACCTCTGCTCACCGCACTAGCATGGGCATCAGGCATCAAACCCCCACTCATGGGCTCCCCGCCGCCAAATGCCACATTCGCCGACCCACAACACCCCAACCAATAGAACACAAACACGTGGTAGAAAGAAAAGTCGATATTTTTAAAAATTTTTTTTGCAATTTTTAGTAGTTTTAACTGTTTTAAATTTGATGCTTGTTTGGATGTCAAACTGGGCATTTTTCTTTGGCAATGACGGTCTACAAGACGTCAAATTTATGCCAGTGATTGCATCAGCATTTCATTAGCTTAAGTTTGACGGCCATTTGACCATCAAAATTGGGCCTTTTTACATTGTGACGACGACCATTTAACTATCAAATTTAAGACAGTAAGTCAGGTGACGTCAGTAGTTTTAAAAAATTTCCAGCGCTCACCATTTGCAGTTTTGATTTGGCAGTCCAACTTTGGGAGGCCATAACTTGGTCATCCGGACTCCAAATTGAGTGCAATTTTTTTTTATTTTGGCTAAACTTTCTTGAAATTTTCAGTGGTGGTGTTTGTTTCTAGTTTTGGATCATGAGTTTTGCAGAAATTGTAGTTTTTGGTGACTGTACCTGTCTGATCCCTATTTTTGCAACTTCAAAGGCTTCGTACGGGCTCATACAGACACATTTTCATGTGCAATTTTTTTTGAAAGTGCATGATTTTTCGTCTACTTTCCAGATCTGATACTAGTTTGGAGAAATTCTAAGTAGACATAGTACTTTCAAAATATGGTCTATTTAGGCCTATTGTGGCACTTGTAATTGATTAAATCCTTGAGGGATCTTCTGTCCTATCTTCTTGAGTTTTTTGTAGCTTCATAATTTTAGTTGTAAACATCAAAATTAGAAGTCCACTTTGATCCATTTTGTCAAGTGGCATTTGTACACACACTAGCTATAAAGTGCCAAAATCATCATTTTTTTTTTTGGGGGGGGGGTTCTTTGATTGAGTGAATTGGGGGGGTGTCTTGTGTGTTGGTGTTTCTCTTTCTTGTGCTCTTTTTATTTCTGCATCATGGGTTCTATTGCAAAATTAACTCCACATAACTATGCTACATGGAAAGATAATGTATGGAGCAAGTTAATGGTTAAAGGTTTAAATCCTTATGTGGATAGTACATTTAAAAAACTCGCTGATGATGATACTGCTGCAACACAAATTTGGTCAAGAAAAAATTATAAAGCATTAGGAGTCTTAAGAGAGAATATGTCTCAAGCTATCATGTATCACATCAAAACCATAAAAGATGCTAAAGAAGCTTGGGATAAACTTGAAGAATTATTTGGTAAAGTGGATGAAGACATGGGATTCAAAATTGAGACCGATCTCCTCAAATTAGATCCCAGGAACTTTGACACAATTCAAGATTATCTCACCAAAGTCAATGACTATAGAGCACAACTTGATGATTGTGGTAATCCCATCAAGGATGCGAAGTTGGTTAGTCACTTGTTGAATCCTCTTCCTCCTGAATATGCAACTTTTGTTTCAAGTTACAATACTCACAAGTTAACAATGGGTAGTGCCTTCACTAAGCCTTCATTTAAGTCATTTTCAGAAATGTTGGTCTTAGAACAAACAAAATTGATGAGTATGGGGATTCTCAAGTCTTCAAAGTCTAAGGCATTGGTGGCTAATAATGGGAATCAAGGGAATCGAGATGGTAAAGGTTCCAATAAGAAGCAAAAGAAGTGGAAGGCCAAATCACAATCAGACACTCAACAATCTTCCTCCTCACATCAAGGATAGTCTTCTCCCAACAACAACAACAACAACAAAAACAAGGGGGATAGTTCTAAGAAGGAGAAGAAAATTTGTGCATATTGCAAGAAGCCAAATCATGATGAGCATCAATGCCACAAGAAACAAATTGATGAGTTGACAAACATAATCAAGAAGCATCACATTGATTTGTCAAATGCCTACAAGGGAAAGGATTCATCACCTTCCACTTCAAAGGGTAAAGGGAAAGCATTTGTGGCAAGTACAACTAATTCAGAGGAATGGATCTTTGATTTAGGTGCCACACATCATATGAGTGCAACAAAGGAGCAATTTTCTTCCTTGAAACCATCTACAATACCTCACATCTATGTAGGAGATGATACTCAAGTGGAAGTTGAAGGAAAAGGGGAAGTTGAGATGGAAAATGGAGCTTTCAAAGATGTTCTCTATGTTCCAAACCTTAGCACAAACCTCCTTTCAATTTACCAAATCACTCACCATGGAGGTGGAAAGAAAGTTGAATTCCTACCTGATTCAGTTGTAGTAAAAAATCTTAAGGATGATTCTATGGTGGCAATAGGAAAAGCAAATCATGACACAAGGCTTTAATCATTTTCTAATTTTGTACCTAAGACTCCTTCTCATGCCTTGTTGACACACTCAAATTCACAAAGTAAACTTTGGCATGAAAGATTTGGACATCTCAACTATAGATATCTTCAACAACTTAGTAGCAAGGATATGGTCAAAGGTCTACCTCAAGTCAAGTATTCGAAGGGTGTATGTTCAGGATGTGAAATGGGCAAACATCCTGAAGAGAAGTTTGATAAGGGGAAGTCTTGGAGAGAAACATTTGTTCTTGAGTTGGTTCATACTGATGTGATGGGCCCATTTCCAGTGCCATCATTTGGCAAGGCTCATTATGTACTCACCTTCATTGATGACTTTTCACACTACACTTGGGTCTACTTTCTTGGTCACAAGAGTGAAGTGTTTGATAAATTTCTCACCTTCAAGGCTCATGTTGAGAAGCAATCAAGTAAAGCCATCAAGATTCTTCAAATAGATAATGGAAGGGAATATGTGAACTCAAGGCTTATAGACTTTTGCACACTTGAGGGTATTGATCTTCAACATTCAGTTGCCTACACTCCACAACAAAATGGTGTTGCAGAAAGAAAGAATAGGACCCTTAAGGAGATGACCACTTTTATGATTCATGCTAAGTCTCTTGATCAAGCCTTTTGGGCTGAAGCTATATGTTGTGCCACTCACATACAAAATCGAACTCCTCATAAAGCTTTGGATAGAGTTACTCCTTTTGAGGCTTGGTGTGGAAGAAAACCAGTTGTGAAACACTTTAGAGTCTTTGGTTGTCTAGCTTGGGCATGCATACCTCCACAAAAATGTAAGGCATTGGAACCAAAAAGCAAGCCTTGCATATTTGTTGGTTATCCTGAGACTCTTAAGGCATACAAGCTTATGGATCCTGAGACACATGAGATCTTCTTTGAGAGGAGTGTTCACTTTGAAGAGAATTGTCCTAGCTTGGATTCTTCAACTCCTCCTACTTACTCCATTTCAGATAATGATAGTGATGATAGTGACTTGGAAGATGCAAATCCTTCAACCCCGACTCGTAGGCCTCCACCTTCATAGGGTCAAGACATAGTTGAGGACATTCCTTCATCATCTTCTTCTTCCACTAGACCTCGTTGGGCACAACAAACACTTGATTCAGCAGGTTCACTTGTGGGGAATCCTTCAGACACTAGGAGGACAAGGTCACAACACAACTCATTTCCACATGCTTATATTACAATTGCTTCTGATCCACAATCATTCAAGGAAGCTTCATGGATTCCTGAGTGGGACAAAGCTATGGAGGATGAGTATAACTCTTTGATGAGAAATAACACTTGGGACTTAGTTCCTCTTCCTAAGGGAAGAAAATTGGTTCGATGTAAGTGGATCTATTGAACCAAGTTTGCAATAGATGGAAGTGTGGATAAGTATAAGGCAAGACTTATTGCAAAAGGTTTCTCTCAGGTTCCTGGTATTGACTACACTGAGACCTTTGCACCTGTAGCCAAGATGAACTCCATTCGTTTGACACTTGCTATTGCTGCAGCTCATGGTTGGGTTGTACATCAGATGGATGTTAAGAGTGCATTTCTACATGGGGATCTTCATGAGGAGATTTATATGGATCAGCCATAGGGATTTATCCAGGATACTACTATGGTTTGCAGGTTAAGGAAGTCTATCTATGGCCTCAAACAGGCTCCTAGGGCTTGGTCCATTTCTATCAGGTGTCAAGTTAGAGGCTAAGTGTTCCACACCTCTTGTTGATGATACTTTATATAGACAGCTTGTTGGAAGTCTCATCTACTTGACACATACACACCCTGACATATCATTTGCCATTGGCATGGTTTCTTGCTTCATGCAAGAGCCACATGAGCTTCATTGGAAGGTAGCCAAGCGCATATTACACTACATATAGGGTACACATACACATGGGATTCATTATGTAGCAGGTACAAGACTTTAGTTGGTTGGATATACAGACTTAGATTGGGCAGGTGATCTTGATGGTCGCAAGTCTACTTCAGGTTACATATGTCACCTTGGTTTAGGCCCCATTTGTTGGCAGAGTAAGAAGCAACATGCTCTTGCTCTTTCTTTGACTGAGATTGAGTATCGAGGGGCTGTTACTAAAACTACAAAGGCTATTTGGCTTCAGCATATCCTGAAGGAGTTTGGTTTTAGTATTCCATGACCTACAGTCATTCATTATGATAATCAGGGTGCTATAGCGATCTCTAGACATCCGGTCCAACATTAGCAAACCAGAAATATTGAGGTTCATATGCACTTCATCAGAGATTTGATACATGAGCAGGTCATTGAGATGTAGTATTGTCCTACAACAGAGTAGGTTGCAGACATCTTCACCAAACCCTTCACTGAGAGTAAGTTTCTTCAGTTGCAAACTCTCTTGGGGGTGCAGGATATTCCATCAAGGGGGGTCATATGACTTCTCTATTCTATCTTATGGGGGCGATCTTTTCCTCATATGAGGTCTTCTCTCTTAGATTCTATTATTGTACTCATCTCTCTTTTTGGGGGAGGGTTTTTCCCATGAGGTTTTCCCTCTTTCTCCACCTTATGAGAGATTGCATTGTTCTTGCATGTACATGGGTACCTAACATGGCCTAGTAGCCGGGACCCATCTTGCATTATGAGCTTAAGTGCATTCCCTTAAGTTGCACTTAAGGGGGGGTGTTGGTGTAATTAAGTATTCATTAATTACACTTTACTTAAGTTTACTTAGGATAATGCATTGCATAGTAGTTTGTGATTGAGACACTTAGGAGTTTGCATTTCTTTTTAGCACATGGTTAGTAGAATCTCCACTTTAGGTGTGATAGTTGTCATCACATACCTCTTTGTGTGTGAGATCCACCTTTAGTGCTCTTATCACATTATCATCCTCTCATGTTTCGCATACTTTCATGGACAATGGAGGATGATCCACCTTTGGTGGACATGTGATTCTACCATGTCTAGTTGATAGCTTATCATTTGCATAACTTCTAGTTATCATGCATTGCCTATATATTGAGGCATTACTACATTGTATGTAATCAATCTATTATCCATCATTTGATCATTATTGAATTCTTCATTTCATCATATTATCTTGTCTCTCTTGTTTGTGCTATCTCTTGAGCTTCTAGATCTTGGTTTCTACTCTTTGCCTTAGGAAAATTCTTACAATTAGGTTGGTTGCGACATACATTTAAAGCCTGAATATCAAAAATCCTTGGAAGATGTTAATAAAATAACTATTTGTTGTGTAAATTTAGATTCCTACCTAAACAATCTTTAGGATGAATGCATCAGCCACTTAAATCTTTCTATAATGAAAAGTATTAAAAGGCCTTAAGAAAATAATCATGTCTATATTTTCTAGACCTCAATTTCCACTTGAACAGTCTTTTGATTGAATGCACCAACAGTCTAAATATTTTTATAACAATGACCCTTGAGAGATAAAGAAAATTATCTCTCTATTGTGTGAACTTGGAGTTCTACCTAAAGATTTGATTGCACCAACCATTTAAACTCTTCAATAAGAAAAAGTCTTATGAAATGCTAAAAAAATAATTAAGGATGCTATGCTATCAATAGAAAGAAAAAATAGAATTATTAATAAAAGTGGATAAGGATCAACATTAAATTGAAGAAATAAATTAAGCTCTATGATTGTTGGAGCATCTCATTATGTTGACAGAGTTACCAAAACATGAACCAAGTACTAGGAGATCTTTGTAGAAAAATATTATTACTGAAGGCAATAAACTAATGCTCAAATGCAAACTTGTCAAAAGATTTTTCATTAGAGATTTGAGTGTTTTTAATCTTTGAAAATATTGAAGCACATTAAAAATAAACAAAATAGGGTGAAGATTTCAGGAAACTCTTCTAATCAATGAATGGAGCAATGAGTAAAAGTATGCTTAGTAGTCTTAGGAAATATTTTATCCACAAAAAATATTAATTCTCATGGAGAAATTAAAAGAGGGTGAATAAATAAAATTCTTATTGCATTCAACTTAATGGATGGAGAAATCCTACTATATAATATACACCAAACTCCCTAGCAATGAACTACATAAAATATATATATAAATTCTTCAAAAATGATGAGGAAAAAAGAATAGAATATAAGATGTACTCACTATTTTTTGGTTACATCTCTAATCATCGAATCCATAATTTAGAATTAATGTCCATGCCTACTCCATATCCATTAAAATCATGACCACAAAAAAATAGCACAAAATATCAAATGAACTGAAATTCAAACACAAGTAAAAAATATGACATCAAAATCAAAATGCAGGCATGGCCTGACGCAAGATAGGGCAGGATGAGGGGCCAAAGGCACACCAAAATCACTAACCTCCTTGTAGAAACAACACATGAAAGCAAACAACACAACATGGAGAGAGAGAATTCAGGAAAACCATATATTATCCTTCAATAGATTCATACATGTTGGGCTATAAGGCTTTCCTAGTTACGGCCAAATACATTTAGAATTCAATTACCACATTAATCCTCATACATGTGAGGATTCAATTTCTCAATCCTATCTCCTATCTTTCCAAAAACTATTCAAAACTACAACCAGCTACTATTTTTATACAAGAGGCTACTGAAACAAGTCGGCCTTCAGATTCATCATTAGAGAAAGAAATGACCATATCTAGGTCCATACGTTTCCCAATTATCGATACAAACATTAACTCCATGACTAATATTTAATGCACAAGTCGGCCTCAACAAAAATTTAAAATAAACCACTCAATGAGAAATATAACCAAGCGAGAGGAAAATAACTCGATGAACCAACCGAGCCAACTCAATAAATGAAGGAACCGAGTAGCAACCGATCCCCATCGATGGAAACATGAATACATCACCAAGAGCCCAAAAGAAGCTATTGAGTAGGACTAACAACTCTAACTTACTTTTGGTGATACAAGATTTCCAAGAACCTGAGATTCTCTTGCATCAGACACCTAGGGTTGTTTTGAGATGATTCTCTGAATCATGCAGCAGGTACAACCCAAGTTGAATCCAACTCATATTGTATAATTCATGAATGATCTTCAATCCATCTATTCTTCCACTTTACTAGATACTCCATGTACTCTTTTCCTCTTGTGCTTCTGCCAATTCTTTGTTCCAAAATCTTCTCAACTTCTTTTGTCTGCTTCTTAGGATAATGACTCAGTATTGTCATTTCTTCATCAAATTCATGATACTCATACAAGTCCACAATATTGAATATAGGTGATATATCCATGTCATCAAATAACTCAATATCATAAGCATTTCCAATGTCAAACTTCCTCAATATCTTACAGGGACTAAATTTCTTCATTTTAAACTTTCCATAGGTTCCAACAGGAAATCTTCCTTTCTTCAAGTGTACTATTACTTCATCCCCAACTACAAAAATCTTATGTCTTCTTGATCTATCTGCTCTGTCCTTGTATTTATGATTACTATTCTCCAACTTATGTTTTACTTCCTCATGCAATGTCTTCATGAACTCAACAAACTATTCTCCTTCAACACTACTCTTTTCTTCTCTAACAATGTCCTTCAAATCTGATATACCTCTCGGTTGTATGCCATTAACAATCTCAAAAGGTGTTTTCCCCGTACTTCTATTCATTGAATTATTGTATGCAAACTTTGCTTGTGCCAACATAGAATCCCAATTACCTAGTTTATTTCCAACTAAACATCTCAAAAGATTACCCAAACTTCTATTTACAATCTCTGTCTATCCATTAGTCTGTGGGTGAAATGTAGAACTATACCTCAACTCGGTACCCAACTTTTTCCAAAGAGTCTTCCAAAATTATCCAACAAACTTACTATCTCGGTTAGAGATGATACTCCTCGGCAATCCTTGCAATCTGACAATTTCCTTAAAGAAAAGATCTGCTATATGCACTGTATCTAATGTTTTTCTATAGGGTATGAAATGTGTCATCTTATAAAATCTATCTACAATAACAAATATAGAATCATTACCTCTTACTGTCTTCGGTAAGCCAAGAAAAAAATCTATACTGATATCAATCCAACGTTTCTTGGGAATGGAAATATGTGTATATAATCTAGTATTCTAACTTACTCCCTTTGGAACTTGACAAACTCCACAACTTTCACAAATTTTTGAACATCCTTATACAATTTTGGCCAAAAGTATTTCTCCTTAAGAAAATTCAATGTTTTTTTAATACCAAAATGTCCAGCCAAACCACTACTATGTTTCTCCTTTATCAAATTAGTTCTCATTGATCCTCTCGGTATACACAACTGAATATTTTTAAACAACATACCTTCTTGAATGAAATAGTCTTCCCACTTAGTACTCAGTTGATCTTGAATAGGTGCTCTGCACTTTCTCCACGACTCAGAAAAATAGGGTCAATTTTATACAAATATTGCATGTCATCAAAACCAAGAATTTCAATTCTCATTTCGGTCATCAAAGATATTCTTCTACTCAATGCATCAACAACTCAGTTAGTGAATCCACTCTTATGTTTTATCACAAATGTATAACTCTACAGATATTCAACCCATTTCATATGTCTCCGATTCAATTTATTCTGACTACCCAAATATTGTAAAGCCTTATGATCAGTATACAACACAAATTCGCTCAGTATCAAATAATGTCTCCATTTCTTTAGGGCTTGAACAATAGCATATAACTCTTGATCATACATATAATATTTCCTTTTTGCATCATTCAATTTCTCACTAAAGAAAGCAATGGGTTTACCTTCTTGACTCAAAATAGATCCTATTGCACTACCACTTGCATCACATTCAACTTGAAATACCTTATTGAAATCAGGTAAAGCCAACACAGGCAATTCAATAACCTTCTGCTTCAAAGTCTCAAAACTTTTATCAGCTCCATGTGTCCACTTGAATTCTCTTTTATCTCCTCTCATAGTCTCAGTCATAACATTACAAATTGAACTAAAATTTTTGATGAATTTTTGATAAAAACTTGCTAAACCATGAAATGATCTTACCTCACTAGAATTTTCAGGTGTGGGACAATTCAAAATAGCTTCAACATTTTCAGGATCCATTTTCAAACCATTAATTGAAATCACAAATCCCAAATACACAATCTCTTCTTTCATGAAGAAACACTTTTTTAGATTAATCAACAACTTTTCTTCTTTCAATCTCTGCAATATTTTTTTAATGTGCAAAAAATGCTCTTCTCTACTCTTACTAAATATTAGAATGTCATCTAGATATACAATCACAAATTTACCCAAGAATTTCTTCAAAACCTCAATCATCAATCTCATAAAAGTACTCGGTGCATTAGTTAAACCAAAAGGCATAACCAACCACTCATACAAACCTTCTCTTGTTTTGAAAGTAGACTTCCATTCATCACCTTCTCTTATTCTAATGTAATGATATCCACATTTCAAATCAATTTTGGTAAAATACTTTGCTCCAGTCAAACTATCCATTATGTCATCCATTCTCGGTATAGGAAACCTATATTTCACTGTTATCTTGTTGATTGCTTTGGAATCAGTTACATTCTCCATTCTCCATTCTTCTTAGGTGCCAATACAACTGGTACTACACATGGACTCAAAATTTCTCTTACCAAACCTTTCTACAATAATTCTTGGATTTTTCAGTTAAGTTCTTGATTCTCAATGGGTGTTAATTGATGTGGTACCTTATTCGGTAAACTAGCTCTAGGAATCAGATCCATACAATGATCAATGATTCTCTTCAGTGGTAAACCATCAGGTACATTTTCAGAACTGATCTCTCTGTACTTGGTGAGTATCTTATCAATCTCTTCAAGAATAGTATCTACTATTTTCTCACTTGGTTTGTTAGGAATCACAACAAAGAACACATCATTCTTCTTAAAAAACTTTTTTCCTTCCATCAAACATACTTTCACAGATGTACAAACATTACTAAAGGTTACAAGATTTGTCTTCTCCCATCAACCCAAATAGTATATTTATTCAATCTCCCATCATATATAGCATGTCTATCATATTTCCAAGGTCTACCCAATAGAATATGACGATAATCCATAGGCATGATATCACATAACACTTTATCATAGTACTTGCCAATTTTTAAATTCACATAACATTGTTCACTTACCAATAGTGTATGCTCATCCTTGATCCATGAAATTTGATAGGATCTCAGGTGTTTCAACCTTTCCAACTACAAATTTGCAACCATTTCCTTAAATTCCAAATTCTCTGAGCTTCCACTATCAATGATTACCTTCCACACTTCGTCAACAACTCTGCATCTAGTCTTGAACAAAATTTTCCTTACCGGATCTTCCTTATTACTTTCACTCCAAAGTGCTCTCCTAACAATCAAGTTCTTTTCTTTCTCTGGTTCATTCGGTGACTCTTCTTGCACCAAATAATTTCTACTACTACTGACCTTCTTATTTGCATGTGTACACTCAAATGACCTATGTCCTTCCTCTCCATAATTGTAACAAGTTCCTCGGAATCCACCTCTTCTATAACCACCTCAGTAATTACTGCCTCTTCCTCTAGAAGGATTTTCACTTTTCCACTCAATCTTGCCTTTATCTTGATTTGGTTTGTCTTGATCAGATCTATTGTTTTCACCATAAGATATACCTCTTCTCTAGGGAATCTACCACCTCTTCCTCTTTGTCTTTGTTCGTGTATTTTGTTCAATTTCTCCTTAGCTTTTAGGGAAAACTGATAAGCCTCTTCAACACTCTCCAGCTTAACCAAACTAATTTCCTCTTGAATAGAAACTCTTAACCCATTCAGGTACCTAGCAATTATTTCCACTACATCCTCCACATGTCTAGATCTAATGTCTAACCTATATAATTCCTTAGTATAGTCTTTTACCGATCTATCTTTCTGCCTCAAACTTTGTATTCACCTAACTAGGTTAATCTAATAATCACAGGGTAAGAACTTACCTCTCAATTTATTCACCATCTTATTCCATACCTTGATTTTATCTTTTCCTTTCCTCTTTCTATCCAATTGTAGATGCTCCCACTACAAGGATGCATGAATTTTTAACTATGTGCTTGCAATCTTTACCTTCTTTTCCTCAGGGACATTTTCATATTCAAAATACTTTTCCATCTCGGTTATCCAATCCATCAACTCATTCGAATCCAACCTTCCACTGTATTCATGAGTGTTGAAATGTGGTGTAGACTTCAAGTTTGTTAATGCTTTCAAAAGTCTTTCTTCACCTTGATCCATCACAGGTGCAGGTTTTGCTTCACCTTGTTCATCTTTGACCTCTTCATCACTAACATCCTCAAGATTTCTTCCTCGGTGTTGAGCTGTGTCAATAGCTTCTAACCTAGAAGAAATTTGTCTTAGCATGTCTGCCAATCTTGGATCTACATCTCACCTCCCATGAACCATCTTGAAACCCTCTACAATTGCAAGTCAGATCACAATCTACTACCCCACAAAAATTATCAACTAGGGTTTTCAAGAAGGAACCATCGACCTAAGTTCACAATTTTAGATCCAGATCTCAACCTCACCCTAATACCACCTGACGCAAGATAGGGTAGGATGAGGGGCCAAAGGCACACCCAAATCACTAACCTTCTTGCAAAAACAACACATGAAAGAAAACAACACAATAGGGAGAGAGAGAATTTAGGAAAATCATATATTATCCTTCAATAGATTCATACATGTTGGGTTGTAAGGCCTTCCCGATTATGACCAAATACATTCATAATTCAATTACCACAGTCCTCATACATGTGAGGATTCAATTTCCCAGTCCTATCTCCTATCTTTCCAAAAACTATTCAAAACTACAACCAGCTACCATATTTATACAAGAGGCTACCAAAACAAGTTGGCCTTCAAATCCATCATTGGAGAAAGAAATGACTAGATCTAGGTCCACATGCTTCCCAATGATCGATACAAACATTAAATCCATGACCAAAATTCAATGCACAAGTCAGCCTCAATAGAAATTCAAAATAAACCAGTTGGTGAGAAAGATTATCAAGTGATAGGAAAATAACTCGATGAACCAACCGAGCCAACTCAGTAAATGAAGGAACTGAGCCCCATCAATGGAAACTAGAATACATCACCGAGAGCCCAAAAGAAGCTACCCAGCATGACTAACAACTCTAACTTATTTTTGGTGATATAGGATTGCCAAGAACCTGAGATGCTCCTGCATCATGGCCACACCAAAAGCATGTAGCAGGTTAAACACAAAAAAGAAGAAGAACAAACTTCAATTTACCCTACTTCTAAACGACCTATTTAAAAGAACCGAAGTCAATGCTTTTTTCAAGGAATGATGTTCTATTTTTTTTCTCAATGGCCATTTGAGTGTCGTCAAGCCACACTCCTCTGAGTATTGTTATTCATTAAAGAAAAAAAATGGATTGATATGCACTTTGATCAATTTTTTTCTCAACAGCCATTTGAGTGCCATTATTCATTAAAGAAAAAATTGGATTGAATATACACTTTGATCTATTTTTCTCAACAACCATTTGAGTGTCATTAGGGCACACTCCTAAATGTAAGTGATAGTTAAGAAGAAAATAAATTGAATTTGCATGCTCCTCTCATATAATATCCCACATAAAAAAAATAGTCACAATCCATGAAGATGTAAATGAAGGAAAATCTACTAACAATTGTTCAAGGTTTTCTATGTTGCTGATGTTGGAGGGAATTGAACTCATTATCTATTTTCTATCAAGCCTCCTATTTTCTCACAATATCAACCAAAAACACAAATTAAATGGATATTCATAATTTCTAGTATGTGAAGGAGACATGAAAAAAATAAACAAGGCATATCATGAAAATCCATATAGTTAGATTGTCAATAATCACAAGACAGACAAAGTATTTACAAGTCCCAAAGTAGTGGGTATTACTAATACTTAAACATAGTCGACATGAAATTAATCAAAATCAAACCTTTTATGTTGAGATGAAGAAAAAAAGACATTAAAGTATCAACTTAATTAAATACATTGAAATCTTAGTTTATGTTAGCCTGATCTATATTCAACAGGTTGTGCATGTCTCAAACACAACTAATGCTCAAAATTGCACTTCTAAAAATCTCTATTATAAGGATGTTAAAAATTATGCATTAAACCCCTAAAATAATGATGTTCGATATTGTACTCTTGAAAATGAAATTGATAAAATGGACATAATCATGGTGTTACAAACAAAAGGGGTAAAGAACCAAAAAAATGATGCTCAAATTTTCACTCTTTTGAGTATCTCACATGACAAATGTTCAAAATTGCCTTAATAAAAAATTGAGGAATGAATTTTTTTAAAAAATGGTGAGTACCTAAACCTAAATAACCATTCTCAAGACGTTATTCATAAAAGAAACTTTGAAGAAATAGAATCCTACCCCAACTCGGTGACAACCTCAAAGTTGAACAAATATTAAAGAAAGAAACTAATCGTGACCAAATTGCACTTGAGAAAACCTCACACAAAAAATGGTCAAAATTGCACTTGCTAAAATTGTGAACACCAAAACATAAAATGCAATGCCTAAAAAGGTAATGCTCAATGTTTCACCTACGAAGATCTATGATAATGATGCTTAAAGTTGCATAAACAAAAACCTAAAATAACTATGCTTAAAATTTTCCATTTCAGAAGCCTCAAGAAAAAAATTAAAAAGTAAAATTGAGCCTTACATACCTGTATGGGGTTTCTTTAGTGTTGTTTTGCCCTTCAGTAATCCCTATACTGAATAAGTGCCTACCACAACCTGCGGAAGGCCTTCTCAACAACAAAACCATTGATAAACAAAACAATATTTGACAATACCAATGAGAGCTTGTCTATCTCTGTGACCCCCAATTCCATTTCCTCTACAATCCATAAAACACCATTACCCACAACCAAAAAGAGCACATCTTCTTCTGTTCTACTTGTAACAATTTTGTCAGTTCAAAAATATCCCTAATATTGGTGAACGGGTATTGGTCTCCAGAATCACAAAATCACATATATTTGAAGGTCTCTACAAGTGTCGAAGATGCTGCAAACCTTTTCAATGGACTCCTCTCAATAGTAAAAAATGTTTGGAAGCTTCATACATAGAATCACATACAAAACTGAAACAATTTTTGCACCAGTAACATCTTTAAAACCATAACTAATGTCCACTCCCTACGTTGGCGTTAAAAATAAAGACTAATTCACTCCCCACTCCTTGCATTTGCGTTAAAAGAGGAAAATGGGTTTTTGTTAAGTTGGGGGAAACTTTTGACGGAAAAAATTTACTAGTACATTTTTTCTGGTATCAGACACTTTTTTGATATCAAACAATTTTCTGTCAATGGGCGATGCCCACAATGAAAAGCCTATCGACTTAATAAATGTTTTATTAAAAAGTACTTAAAATTACTTAACAATTTTAATAATTATTTTTATTCTATTTCGTATGTCTTTTGACCTTTTAGAAGTAATAAATATTATATATTTATTTCTAATTTCTAATTTTATTTATGAAAGACAAAATTTACTTATTTTAAAATACAATACAATATTTTTTTTAAAATCTGAAATATTTATATTTTATTTATTATAGGTGAGTCAAAACAATGATGCACATACATTTTGTAGAATTGTTAAACTTTGTTATGTATATTATGTATATTAATTCTTTAATAGATTTAATTTGTTAGGAAAATGTAGTTTCAATCTTCTAAAAATAAAAAGGTGTTGTTACAAAAGGGTAACCAATAAAGAAGACACATAAGCATCTAATCAACAATCTGATCCACTCAACATTTCCAATTAAAACTCGGCCAATAAACATTAGTATCAACAAAAGACTATAGGAATCTCCAACACAAGGAAGTGGATTAAAACTAGTACAAACATACAATCTAAATATTATGGAATAAGAAGAGAATACAAGAGGATTACCACATACACATGTTCTCTCCTCCTCATTGTTGAGTAAAGTATTACAGGCTAGTGTAGAAGGATATTGTTGGGCTCCAAAAAGTATTGGACAACAAGAAACACATGAAGAATATTCTCATATTTAAGGTGAAATCTATAGAAGATTTGTGATAGAAGTTTTATTATATTTAGGATAACTTATGAATCAAAATAAAAATGTGTTGTTGATTAAAAGTTATTGTTGATACATGAATACAAGGTGTTGAAAAGGGTTGTCTCTTTGCAAACTCTAGTAAAGGTTGGGGGCAGTGCTCTTGAAACAAATTTTCATTTATAATTTATCATTGTGAATTCTAATCATTTATCGTTATGTTACACATCTAACAGTACTAAAAATTTTGAGCACTTTGTTTAAGGAAACCCTATTTTATGAGGGTATTATATTATAACTATGTATTGTGAGAGTAGATGATAGCTATTGAGTTGCCTCTAGATCTTCGTTGTTGGTACTTCTATGAGAAGCTTGCTTTGCAAGTATATCATAATCTATTCTTGATTCTTGAATAACTAGAAGGGTTTTCCCCACATTAATCATTATGTTGCAGTATGCAAGTTATTTATGTTTATTTATGTTAAGTTTTTATAACTATTGTAGAGATCTAAGAAAGTTTTTGCATAAACCTCCTCTCAAGGTTAGCATAGGCCGCCTTATCTTCCTTGCATAAAACACACCATTACGCTCCAACTAATACATTTGAATGTTTAAGAGAAATGAAATATATTGATTCACATGTTGTATATAATAATGCATTATTTCTTTTCTTACTATCATTTTTTCAATTATGATTTACATTCTAGAGAAGTTGACTTACACTCAGTCACACCCCAATTATTTAGGATTCTTTAGAAAAATATTTTAAATTACCTTGCAACTTCCAAGATATAAATATCATTTCAACTTATGGATAATCATATTTTAGTTTTTCTCAATATTTAATTATGTGTGATGCTTCCTTCCATTATCATGCATGGTTTCTTCACTTTTAGGTAAGTCTCTTCTTCATTTAAACAATTGGACAATGCCCACTTATTATACTCAAGAGCTATATCCATATGTGGTCGACGGTGTGAAGCAACAAGGCTTGTTTTTCAACTAGGGAAAATGATCTAGTAGTTGAACATGTTTTAATAGTTGTTATATAACATTTTTTGATTTAATGTCTAATATTTTTAATAATATTGCACCAATAGTTGTAACTTTTAAGTTCTTAATATTGATGACGAGTATCTATAATTGAACAAAATTTATATCTTAGATCTAAAAAACACTTAATTCACTGCTTGGTCTCCTCTGCCACTTTCTCTGTTCTTGTGAATGGTTCTCCTACCCCTTTTTTCAAGTCTTCTAGAGGTCTTTGGCAAGGGGACCCCCTTTCTCCTATTCTTTTTGTTATTTTGGCGGAATGTTTGGGTAGACACATTGGTAGATTGGTTAATAGAGGTGAATTCAAGGGTCTAAAACCTTCCTCCAAGGACTTGATATGTTTGCATCAATAGTTTGTGGATGATTCCATAATAATGGGTGAAGCCTCTATTAAAAATGGTAAAACCATTAAAAAAGCCCTTGACAACTATGCTGGTGCTACATGCCAGAGTATTAATTGGAATAAGAGCTCTATATTCTTCATTAATGTGCCTAAAAAAAGACAAGAAAGGTTAAAAAGAATTTTGGGGTGTGAGGTGGACTGTCTCCCAGGGTCTTATCTTGGTTTACCTCTTTGCCTCAATCCTCCGGATTCTTTTTGGCGGGATATGATTGAAAAATTTCACAAAAGTCTTGCTGGTTGGAAGGGTGCTCTTCTTAGCTAGGCTGGCAAGATTGTTGTTCTCAAAGCTACCCTTCAAAGTATTCCTCTCTATGCTTTGAGCCTTTTCAAAATACCTAAGAAGTTTTTTGAAAGTATAGAGAAAATCCAAAAGAACTTTCTATGGTCCGGAGTTGAGAAAAAGAAAAGTATGACTCTTATTGCTTGGGAGAAGGTTTGTAAATCAACTAGGAAAGGGGGTCTTGGTCTCCGCACTATAAGAAGTATAAATGAGTTTCTCATGGCTAAACTCCTTTGGAGAATGTTCAAGAACTCGGGAGAATGGAGCACTATATGGTACAATAAATACAATAGGGACAACTTTGATTTCATTAATTTCTTAAACTCTAAATCTTTCGAAGGTGGATCGTGTATTTGGGGAAATGCTTTAAGAACAAAAGGATATGATAAAGAAGGGGGTGAAATGGAAGGTTGGTAATGGTAAGGAAATTATTTTTTGGGATGACACTTGGCTGCTTGATAAACCCCTTAAGGAGGTTCCTATTTAGAATGAGATGTTTATCCTTTGTAAACAGATCTTGGGCACTCATGTGGAGGACTATTGGTGGGGGGGGGGGGGGGGGGGCAAATGGACTAACTTGTCAAGGTTTGATCCTTCTCTTAGGAGGTTGAATAAACTTCTAAATTCTATTGTTCTTATTGATGATGAGGATACTCTTATTTGGAGATATAGTACTAATGGCTTGTTCTTGGTTTCATCCCTATACATGCAGAACTTTGAAGACAGTCCTGAACCTTGTTGGGCTAAAGCCTGGCTCAAGGGGTTAACTCCTAAAATTAATGTTTTCTTCTGGATCTTATTGTAGGATAAAGTTCTTACTATTGACAATCTCAGGAAAAGAGTCTTTTTTCTAACTAATAGATGTTGTCTTTGCAAAAAAGATGAGGAGAATATCAACCATATGACTATTCATTATTCTTTTACTAGTCAAATATGGGAAAAATTATTTGATCTAATGAATATGGAGTGGGTGTTTCCTCAAAACATTTAGGAGCTGTTTATGTGTTGGAAACCAATGACTAACAATAAGTTTTTAATCTCCTTTTGGAATTTCTTCCTACCCTTTTTGTGTTGGGGGGTTTGGAAAGCAAGGAATGAAAGAATTTTCAGGAATAAGGAGTCCAATTGGGATAGTATTTTTCACAAGATTAAGAGTGCTCTGTTGGAGAATTTGGGGTTGATTAAGAACTATCAAGACCCAAAGAATGATTGGGAGGCCAAAGTCTATAAGAAGTGGAAGCTTGAAGGAAGGAAGGTTCAAGACATTAAAAGTAATATGAGAAAAGAGGCTAGGTGGGACTGTCCGCCTAATGGATGGGTCAAAATCAATTTTGACGATGCCTCAAAAGGCAACCCTGGAACTGCTGGCTGTGGAATGGTTATCAGAGATGAGTTTGGGAAATGCAAAGGGGCTATGGAAATTCCTATTGGTTCTAACACCAATCAGGTGGCAGAGGCTAATGCTGCTCTTTATGGGCTATTATTAGCCAAAAGGAAGAGTTATACTAAAATCTGGATTGAAGGGGATTCCCTAAGTATTGTTAATTGTTTGAAGAATACAATGACCCCTTCGTGGACCATAGAAAATGTTATTAGTAAGGATAAAAACATTATTGAAACCTTTGAAAAATGCATGATAACCCACATTTTTAGGGAGGCCAATTCGGTGGCTGACTGGGCTGTGAATGTGGCTTGTAAAAGCCAGGTGGAAATTGAGTGGAATGATGGTTCAGATATCCCTTGTGATGGATCATCATTAATTAATAAGGAGAGGATGATGAGTAAGAAACACGTTTTGAATGAAGAGATTATTAATGAGTATTGAGTGTAGCAATTTGTCTGATGATCATGAAGGACAATGGCCTGATTCCAAGATAATTATTGGGGTCCTTTGGCATGATTTATGGGTTTTACATAACATTAATAGTTTTTATTACAGTTTGAAGGCTAAGTTGCAGAGTGTGGGGATTCATTTGGACAAGGGCTCTCTGTTATCTTACATAGCTATGGGAGGTAGGAAGAAGAGGTGCGAGCCAGAAAACTGTAGTGAATGGAAATAGAACAAGGAGATATGGAAAATTGTCAAAGAAGGGGGTTTGGCAGACTTCTTGGAGAGATTGCATGGAGGGAAAGTTGCGGTGACTAGAAATTTCATCAAAACTTGGAATAAGGGGAGTGTTCTGGTTGGCACACAAACTATGGAGGTGACTGAGGAGGTGATTGCAGAAGTGACTGGCTTGATGACTGAGGGCATCAACTTCTATAGGGGTAGGAAGATTTCAGATAAAACTTTGGAGGCTTTTGCGCCCATGGAGTAGGAGAGAAATCAGATGGTTAAGGTGGACAATTCGTACTTTAACCCTAAGTTCATTTCCAAGCCCTCGCACCTTGTTTTATTTGTTATTATAGGCTACATTACCCTTGATGGTCGGTATGCTAAAATTTACAACCATCACCTTATCCTTCTAAATCACTTTAGGCATGGGGTAAAGATTAATTTTTCTTTTTACCTGCTGAGTTCTTTGAATTCTTCTCTTCTCCACTGGCAAAGGGATCCAGAGGGTGATCATGCTTGCCATGAAGGGCTCATGGTCCTCATCTTTGAGGTGTTGAAGTTGAAGAAGGTGGAAAGAACCAAGCTTAATAGAAAAGCCCTCGAGGAATATGACACTGATGGGAAAGAGTCTGAGGAGCCTTTTATGGAGGATATGGAAGATGAGGAGGGGGATTCTGAGGATTACCAAGAGGTCAATCCTAAGAAAAATAAAAAGAAAAGGGAGATGGAGGATTTGACAACTGATATGGAGTTAGAGGATGAAGAGAGCAGGGAGGAGAGTTCTAAGAAGCAGGGGAAAAAGAGATTGGAACCTATTGGCAAATGCACTAGAGCTAAAAAAAGGGAAGAAGAAAGTTGTGAAAAGGGTTTTCATATCTTCTGATGAGGGCTCATCCTCCTAGGAAAAGATTGATCAGGAATACCGTGTGGACAACAACCCTGCTATGGAGGAGAGTGGGGATTCCGGGAAAAATGTGTGGGTTGAGGAAAATATCTTGCAAGAGGTTGCACATGCTGTGACTAATATTGAGAAAGATGGGCATGAGAAGGATAAGGCCAGCTTGGAGAAGGAGAATGTGGAGAGTCCTAAGGAGAACATGGAGGAAGGGAACAAGGGTTTTGAGAAAACAAAGGGAAGGAATATGGATTTTGAGAATCTGGGGTGCTTGGCCTTCTTGTCTACCCTTAGCATAATGAAAAATGATATCACTGCGATGAAGACCCACATTCACCAGCTGCAAAAAGAGACGGGGGTTCTCAAGAGGATGAACCTGGGGGAGAAAACTATGGGCTAGACAATTGATGAGCTCATTGACATTGTCCCAAGAGCTGAGGGTATTGCTATCTTCAATGACAAAATTACTGCCATGGACGAGAAAATTGAAAGCAGTAATGTTATTACCAGGAAAGTTGAGACTATGGAAAAGAGAATTGACAAGTTGGAGAAGACCATGGGGAATATTGTAGAACAGAGCTATGCTATCCTTAAGGCTTCAAATGAGCACATGAAGATCCTGGTGGACAAGCTCGACAATGGGAAAGGGAACCAAGAGATCATTGAGACTAAAGAGGATCAGGGACCTAGCAAGTGTACGAGATCCAGGTTCAAGAAGATGGAGGATGGCAACAAGAATGACATGGAAGATCTGAAGATGTCTACTGCAAACATGCAGATTCTTGCTGATCAAGCTGCAGAACTGATGAAATGTGTTTAGACAGTAGCTTGCTGTCTTGCTTTCCTTTTTTGCTGTCCTTTGTCTTTTGGTTGTTCTTTTTGTTTAAGGACTCGGTTGTGTTGTTTTTCTTGGTGCTGATGCACTTGTCCTTTTGGAGCTTAAATTTTTTATCTGTAATCCTTTTGTAAAAGGTTTCGGGTCCTTTCAAAACCTATTTTTATGTAATCAAAACAATCACATGATGTCACATCAACACACAATAAAACATGACTTTGTGCACAACTATCACTTTATCATTTTGGGGTTTTTTTGGACACCTCAACAAAAAGCATGCTAATGTAGCAACATATTTGATTATGTGGCCCTCAAACCTTAATTACAATCAAGGGACTTGTCAAATAAGTTGTTATAAAAATGGGAGTGATTTGAAATTCCCAAATAAGATTTTGAGAAGCACAAAATTAGAGTGCTCAACTACTAGATCACCTTCCCTTATGTAATTAATGATCTTCCTTTTTCAAAGATGTTGAACTTACAACTTAATACAAATTTGAAAACTTATGTTTGAGTCAATTTTTTTTTACCATAATTTAATTCTAATATTGAAAATTTTCTTATGCGTGCACACTTTATATCATATTTCAAAGTTGACTTACGTAACATTTCTCCATTTATTTAAAACTAATAAACTTTGGTTAATTGTAACCATTTGTTATGTCTGAAACAGATTTTTTTTTTCATTTTCCACAAATTATTGATCTTATATAATCTTCTCTTTAATTCATAGATGTATAACAAATTGCTAACCTCCTACTATCTCATTTTCCTAGAAGTTATTGACTTATTTAGCCTTCTCAAATTCATATAACAAATTTTTAACCTTCTACTATCACCAAATATGCTCAAATTTATTCACATGAGTTTTAATCAAAATAGAGAAAATACACTATTTTTGGTCAAGGGTAAAGAAAAACATGAACACAAGGAATTACAAGAATACTGGTGTATATGTCCATGATGGTTGATTAGGTTGTAGTTTTGTTATGAGTGTACTACAAAAGGAAGATGTGCCCCTCACATTTGTTTAGAGCTTTGGAGCGCTACTCATTGATCTCAAACTCCTACTTCTAAGTCAGTGATGCTCCATGAATAACCAAACACAATATAAACGTATTTGTAATATTAAATTTGATGATCCAACTCAATGATAAAATAATTATGGATTTTGAAAGTTATTTTTAGTAATTGTGGATTTTGAATTATTCTGAACTAGAAATATATATATTTTTATGATAAGTTTGTATTGCATGTTTGAATTGTATATATCATTATAAAAATTGATTTGAATATACAAGATGACATCAAATTTAGGGTACTATGAGAAGATGAATCTAATAACAAAGATATGTGTTGTTAATTAATTTAATCCCAACCAAAATTTATATGAGATTTAAATTGTAAATAAAAACAAAACCTTAAATATGTATGCACAATAAAACTAAGTCAAGATACAATGACAAAGAAAATGAGTCATTTAAATTTTAATTTATTCATTTCACAAAATTCATATTTAATTATTCTTTTAAGATTTAAATTGAAAATAAAAATTTATGAACTTTTTATTAAAAGGTTCATGTTTTGTTCTTTTTGTTCTTGCCAAATTATTTGATTGTATAGTTTAGATTGTGAAAAATGAGGATACCTTCACTAGATATTTTGCTACCTATTGAGATCAAGAATTTTGGACAATTATAAAAATATTACTAAATAAGACTAACATGAAATATTGTACGAACATGTTACTTTGGGTAAGTGCACCAAGATCATGAACAAAAAGGGGGGTATAAGTGGCCACTTTTATCCTCAAATCAGGTAAACCTAAACTTTGAAGAGAAATTTGAGGGTCATGCACTCAAAATTAGGAGTTATGCAAAGAATAAGAATCGTGGTACTTTGAATCTAGTTTCTAAAATACTATTTTTTTAAAAATAGATAATATTAAGAGGGTCAAACCGATTGTGCGCGAAAAAATGTTCCTTATTTTTTAAGAAAAATACAACGTAGCTAATTGCGTGCGCTTCACAAAAGATATAGTTACATATAGTATTTTGAAAAACCCTTTGGTATAATGATAGGTAAGAGTGAGATCTATAAGTTGTGTATTTTTTGTAATTTATTGTTAATTATTTTTTAATAATTTTTTGAAGTGGTGACATCTTGAAAATCTAGTGCATGTTAGTGTGTTGGGCATAACTTGCATCAAAATAATTGAAAATACAATTTTTTTGAAAAGTGTATAGAATTAAGTGTAGAACAATAATATGTAATTTATTTTGAATTTTGTCAAGTAAATCAAAAGATATTAAGAAAATGGTAGACATATGTCTGTGAGGACCATGAAGACACCGGTAAAGAAAATTAAAGTTTACTATGCTAATGTTGTCCAAAAATAGAAAAGATTATATGATTAGAGAGCTAAAAAGATGTGTGAGATTATGGTGGTAATTTCACAGATACCCACTTGATGATGTGTTAAACCTGATGATGAGGAAGTCGAGAACTCATCTTGGAAGATCAAAAGACATGTAAAGGGAGAGAAATGAAGAGAAAATGAACTTCCAAGCCTTAGAGTTGTCTCTTACCTAACCATAAAGCATATGGGTCCCTTAGTACTAAATAACCTGTAAACATTTTGTGAGACCAAAAGTAGCTTTTCTAGTTCTACAAAACCTGTACGTGTTTTAAAGAATAGTTAAAAGCATATATTTTTAGTTCTACAAAACACATACGTGTTTTGAAGAAATAAAAACATATGCTTGTAAACTTAGCATACACTACATAAATGTGTGTGTATATATGTATGTACACATACACACACACACACATATATACATACATCTATATATGTATATGTATATATATGTGTGTATATATATATGCATATATATATGTATCTATATATATGTATATATATATATATATGTATATATATATATGTGTGTGTGTGTGTGTATAGATATGTATGTATGTATATATATATATA
>BSBK01001260.1:0-322500 GCA_027943335.1 Chamaecyparis obtusa | reverse complement strand
AATCGTTGTTTATAATCAACTAACAATATTTTAGTTGGCATAATATACCACTGCCATAAACATTAGATTTTCCCATTCATATCAAATTCACATCACTAGGAGCTCTTAATTTCTTATAACCCAACTATAGATTACTTGCACAATAAACTCACATAATAGAAAATGTATCTTATTTATAACAAACAATACTTTGGGTTAAATAACAACAAATAATAGCGGAAGTAAAATTAACATAAGGCAATAAGAAAAAGACAATAACACGGATATACCCAGGAAACCCTAGTGTGAGGAAAAAATTGCAAATGTTGGATCTTCTATTCAGCCTAACAACAAACTTTCTCTTCAAGAATACATTGAATTTTTCTACGACAATTTTACATATATAGAGCCCAGCTGCTTTACTTAGCTTGCAAGAAAAAAATCTTTCCTTGCATTCTTTGGCTTTAAATCATATAAAATCACTCTTGATTTTATGCAACCTCGCAAACTCAAAAATATCCTATTAAAGAATTAAAAAAACTAAAGTTGGTGCTAAACATCCAACTCGAGTTGCTTTAAAGAAACTTCACTCCACCTTCCTAGCTTAAAAAAAAATCAACGCTCCCTCTTAGCAAGGAAGGTGTTTTGCACAACACCTAGCTTATCCTTGAAGAATACAAACTTATTCTTCACCAAAGCCTTTGTTAGGATGTCTGTTATCTATTTTTTAGTAGGAATGTATTGGAGTTTCACTATCCCCTTCTCCACACAATCTCTAATGAAGTGGTACTTTATCTCAATGTAAATTAGAATTGTCATGAAACACTGGATTATATGAGAGTTTGTGATAGGCCAACACTGGGGCAAATAATAACAAAAGAATTAATAATTTAATGATGAAGTTCGGCTGGTCTATACGTGTCAATCCGAGAGCGTAAGCTTGTGAAAGGTGTCCGAGCAGTATGCCATCAAGGGATGATAATTGAGATTTGAGAGTTTATGAATGCATCTACAATACACGGAATTTAATCTATGAAAAACTAAAGAAATCCCAGCGACAGGAACTGTCACTTCCTGGCGACAGGAACATCAGAAACGTAAATAACTCAATAAAACTAATCTGTAATAAAATTAATTACTACTCTTAATAAACCATCATCTCATAATCTAATTAATATGAAATATTATTATCTAATCAACTATAGATATTGAATATATAAACTAATATACTATGATTAAATATAACTATGTAATGCTAAGCTAATTAAAACACAAATGGAAACTAACTTAAATGCACTTCATACAGAAATAAAATGAGATCACCAGGTAACTTTGGAGTGGGCCCTTCCTCCTCAGCCGCCTGGTGATGAAACCAAGTAGTAGCCTTAAGTCTCCCTAATCATGCAAATATAAACTTTATATTTCCAAATGAGAATGATCTATTACAATGCTGTACGTTCTGTAAAACCTGTACTCTATTGTGTTCTTTTCAGAACTGTATGTTATCCCATACATCTATCTCTTGCTGCTTATATAGATGCAACTTTAAAAATGCAATAACTATAGTGATATATACTCCATGCAAGGAATAGCAAAAATCTGATGTGCAGGTATTTTGTTGTTACCATCCCAACAAATTATTATTGTCTTCATATCCATTAGGCTGCAGGTTTGTTTTGGCCCGTAAACAATAGGTAATAAGAAGCAATTCAGTTGTAACAGAATGCTTAGAACCATTGGTTTTTTTCCAGCATGCATCCACGTAGTTTGCTGTAGGTACAGGTTGAATACGTAACATTTTGTTATTGTTTATAGCAACAATATCATCTTCAACCAATATAGTTTTGAAACAAACAGTTTGGAGTTTAGTGGTCTTGATTTTCACGTGAGAATATATTATCTCATCTCCTTGGAAGCAATAACCTTTTTATACTTGGTTGGATCCTTTTCTGTCCACGTAAGAATTCAGCTGAGCTGGAGAAGTTGAGCTGGTAAGAGCAGCAAAAACAAACTTTGAAAATTGAAATCCAAACCCGTAATAGAAAAATCACGTTTTGAAAATGGTCTCTAACTTTTCCATCATGCATGTTATGAAGATTCTGCCGCGTGGGATTGTAATTGGGCATGTTCTGGACAATACCCATGTCTCAGATTTTTGAGATTCATCTGCATTTGTTCAGAAAAGGAAATGCAAAACTGACTGTCCTCATTTTAGTTGGTAATTATTCCTATTATGTTCTTTCTCAACATACTCCTTGGTCAATACTCTTGGAAGGAATAATGCTTTAAATTGTTGAGGAAATAATGAATGCCAATAAGATATAGCAAGCAATTCATTTCAAAGTGGATGAAACTTTGTATTTCTGAAATAGCTATAGGAAGATGCATAGCGGGCGACAGAAAGAACCATAACTTGTTGGATAAATACAATTTCATCTATTTATTCACATATTCTATCTAATAACTATATTAAATATTACTCATAAATATTCGATCATATGCAACATAGAAGGAGAAAATGGAATAGAAAATGGAATAGAAGATAGGGATTGAAATGAGTGTGAAGGCTTATACGGAGGATAAAATATGGTATAATTTAGGACAAATATTGCTCTCATCATTCCTCCCAGCTTAGCTTATTGCACGTCCTCGTGCAATCACTATGATCATGAGGTCTTTAGTTTGAATTAAAAGCACTTGGATTTATGGATTTAGACTTTGTCTCCACCTTGAACCATGATAACTCATAAACGCAAATCCCTTTCACTGCTCCACATGACAAGCTTTGTTATTTTTTTTTTTTTTAATAGGGATATCTCTTTCAACGTTTCATGAGTTGTTTCTCTTTTCTCTTTTCTTTTTCTTTCCTTTCATTTTTTTATAGCATCATGGTTCAAAAGGTTGCATATAGGGGAATTTTATCTCAATTTGCACAAGAAGAGTTTAAATGGGCGAGATAGGAGAGATGAGGGAAAAAAAACAAAGGCTTTGTATGATGAATATAATGGATAATGGGATGGAATTATTAAGGGTGATAGATGGAAGATAATAGGATGACATTCCTCCCCCCAACTGAAAGGTTGACCGTCCACGGGAAACAAGGAGATGATAGGGAGGGTTGTTGCATATTGATCAACATAATAAGTAATACAAATAAAGTTAAGAGATAAAATAAGAAAAAACAAAATTGATTGTTTTACCAACATGCATGTTCAGAGAGACCAACCTAGGAACATAGAGCAACTCAACAACTGGCACCTCCAAAATAGATGAATCAACAAGGAATGAAGAGAGGCATCCAGAACTGTACTGCAACACCACAAAAGACCACCATCGGACTGAAAGCATCGAAGAGAAGACCACTAGAAGGAACCAAAAAATTGGGACCAAGAAGGTAATCTGAGGGACCACCATCATCAAACTAAAAGCAATGTAGAACAAATAGTGGGTAGCACATTCCACTAAAACAACTCAATTGAGCAGATAGCACATACTATAGGTGATCAAAGTGTTGATGACCACGCTAAAGAAGAAATTCAAGAGGGAGTGACAGGAGGTCCCAAGAGCTAAAGAACCACAAAATCCATTGAGTGTTCCTGAAAAGAATGATTAGTAGAAAAACCAAGAACACCAATTATTGCATTTTGTTCTTTTTTTTTTCAATATTTTTTCTCTTTTTCATTTTTCTTTCTTTTTTTTCAAATTTTGATAACGACGAGTGACCGCTGGCAAGCCAGTTTTCAATCACTCACCGCTTAATGGCGCTATAAAAATAGTTTTCACCACTAAGAATTTATTTTGCAGTTAACATCCGCCGGAAACCAGTTTTCAGATATTAACTGGCCAACAATGCCCGAAGGTTTTCATTGTTGGATCTTTTAGTGCATTTTTTTTTTTTTTTTTTCTTTCTTTCTTTTTTTTTTTTTTTTTCTTTTTCAATAATTGCATAGAATGACCAAAGATCCAGAAATCCTGACATGGATGATGGAAAAATGATACCATCCAAAACTTGAGTTTTGTCCATGACCACATAGAAGGCTTTGTTGAAACTTGAAATGATGACTAAAAATAATCTCCACCAAACTTGGGAATACTGAAACACTGCACAAATCAACCTTGATCTATGTATCTCACACTGCTAAATTTAGAAGTGCCTTGTAGAGATTGGGAAGACGTACTAGCATACTTGGATGAGAGAAGTACTCACAAGGATTATGATAATCATATGACATAGTGCTCTGATAATGACAAAACTAGATCACCAATGATAGTCTCCAATGTGGCCATAGAACTTTAGAGAGGAGGAGACACAACTCAAAGAAGGAGTGTGATGATCTGCAATGTCTTCCAAGTCTTTCTGGATGTGTAGCTCAAAATAATCATGAATCTCAAAGACCAAGTTACATATTTTCCACCATGTGATAAATCATCAAGGAAAATAAATCTCAGTTCAAGGTGGGGAACACCTTATGCCAAAATTTGCATGTGATCCTGAATAGTGAAGCACAAGTGAAACGGACATGCACCGAAGAGCTAGCAAGCCCACATAATGTTAACAAAGCTAACATAGTGTGTTTTGCAATGCTTGTGTAGAGAAGCATCATCAATTGGTTTTGCACCTCACCAGAACAATAGACCTGTAACCATATTCTTGAAACCAAGCATATCAAGTATAGTAAAGAAACTTAATCCAATTAATAACCCTACCATGAAATGAGTAATACATGTATACAAATGGTAGGTAAAGTCATTAATATAAATAAATACTTGATAAAAACAAAAGAGTGTGATTACTATGATTATACCAATGGCAATCAACATAAAAGTACATACCTTGAATTGTTCAGATGTCACATGGTGAAGTTTACAAAAAATGAAACAATCAATGAATCTTGATTGGAAATCATCCTAGCACCACAAATTTGGAGGGATTCCCCCCAACTTAACTTCATGCTACAAGGTCACAAAATCATTGGGATAACCAAATAAATTAGGTAACCCATAGAGAGTAACACATCTTTAGAATTTTGTGAGTCTTATTAAATCAAATATTTCAATAATTCAATGGATGGATTCCCAAATGAATTGTCGGTTATAAAAACATAGGGAATTTGAATTATCCAAGGAATCAAGAAATGGATTTAATACTTGTTATCAATGAATGATCATCGTAAGATACAAGAACCAAGAATGAAAATGTATAGATGGAAATGCCTTGGTCCTTATTAAATGAATCATCCATAGTTAACTTGGTTATCTTAGGACAATGGAAAGATTTAGCAATGACAAATAATACTCATCCAATTATAACAGTTGTTGTTTGGTCATTAATGCATAGAATCCCATATGGTCGTGCTTAATCAATTATTGGTCCTAAATCAACAAGTGTGTGAGGGATGCATATTTTAACCATAGGCCTCCAAATATCAATATGTATAAGTACAAAAATAAAATATAGATCTTGGAGGATCTCGTAGCATGTTTGGGAAACATGGAATTCATATGGCTTAGAATTACTTAGTGCATGATTGATATTAACACACATACTCATGAGTCCATCGATTAAAATTGATGCAATTTGAAGTATGGGCTCATTTGTAGGTATTTGGAAATCACTAAGTAGAAAAGAAGAACAAAGTTGATTATAATACAATAAATAATATTGTTGTTCTAATTTAATTAAACCAAAATCCCATTCCTTAAGTACATCGATATATTCCAATGTTGATTTGTCAATTTCAAGCACATCATTAGATGGGAAAGGGATCCATGAAAGTTTATATGTACTATTAATCACCTTATTATGAAGTGTTGTATGAGGCAATATAGTTTCCTTTGGTGGATAAGGTGGAGTGCAATGTGAATGGGATAATGAATATGGTAAGAAGAATGAAGTGGATAAAGTAGATGGGAATAAGGAGGAAGGATGGAATAAAGATGGTAAGGATGGATATGGTGGAATATAAGAGAGATATACGGGTTGTTGTGAGCATGCATGATTACATTCATTGTGTATGCTGGATGGAGATGTATGTTTTGAAGAAATGTGTTGGCTTTGTAATGAAACAGAGTGACAATATATGTTACCAACATAATGCATACCTTGATCTTCTTGGGTTGGTATTTGAAATGGAGTACCAGGTACGAGGAAGAATTGTTCTCTTTCATCTTTATCATGGAAAGGTTCACAGATATCTTGTTCTTCATGTATAATATGCTCTTGGTTGTTTAGGCATAGGCATTGGTCATCTTTCCTGTCGCAATTAGAACAAGCGGTTAAATTTTCATCATCAAAATCACATTTCTCTAAGAATTGATCAATGATTTGCTCATGTTCAAACATAGAGATATAATTCTTACATACCTGTGATAATGGAAGATCAAGATCATTTAAGATGCATTCATTAGGTAGAGAGGGTATTAAAACATCACCTTTGGTCGGCGTATTTTCCCCACCAAGTTCTTCTTTTAAATTTGAAGGCGGGGGTCTGGGGTCTGCAGCCACCAGTGGGGTCAAGGGGCAATGCCCCTTGCCTCTTGTGTTCCCTTCAAATCTTTCATTTTTGAAGCAATTTTCAACCAAAACTGATGTACTTAAACAACCTTGAAAATGCATCATTTTTAACAAATTTCTTAAAAATAGCCTTTTTTTTTTTTTTAAACCAATAACTCACAACAACTAATGATAATATAAAATTGAATCTAATTTATAAAGCAACTAATGAATCTAATTTCTAAGGCCTACTTGCAAATTCTAAAATAAAACTTTAAAGCAATGCATCTATATGATTTACGCAACGCAAATTAAGATTAATTACTTAAGCAAGGCTAGCAATTGCAAAAGCGTTCATCCTAACGCATTGTTCCTAACTCAAATCAGCAAACTAACATGCCTTTGACACCTTTCCCCGGCAGCGGCACCAAAATGATAGGCCAACACTGGGGCAAATAATAATAAAAGAATTAATAATTTAATGATGAAGTTCGGCTGGTCTATACGTGTCAATCCGAGAGCGTAAGCTTGTGAAAGGTGTCCAAGCAGTATGCCATCAAGGGATGATAATTGAGATTTGAGAGTTTATGAATGCATCTACAATACACGGAATTTAATCTATGAAAAACTAAAGAAATCCCAGCGACAGGAACTGTCACTTCCTGGCGACAGGAACATCAGAAACGTAAATAACTCAATAAAACTAATCTGTAATAAAATTAATTACTACTCTTAATAAACCATCATCTCATAATCTAATTAATATGAAATATTATTATCTAATCAACTATAGATATTGAATATATAAACTAATATACTATGATTTGTATGTGACTGAATGTGACCTCTAAATCAGGCACAACACAACATGGTCATTATTCACTTGATAGAATTTGAGAGAGAGTATGAAGAACTCAATCCAAATTCCATGGTGAGGCGACCTGTTGCCTCCTATGTGAATGGGGTGTTTGAATACTCTCAGAACGAGAGCCAACAGCCGAGAGACCAATTCAACAATGGAGGATTTTCAAAAACATGAAAATGAGCAATCTAATTGAAATTAAACTAAAATGAGATGCAATTAATCTAAAAAGGATGCTTGAAAGTAAAGATGAAATGCAGATTTTTATTTGATTTTGAAATAAAGATGATATTAGACTAAGAACAAGTAAGCAAATTTAGTCTAAAATGTGATGCAAAGATTATACTAATAATGAGATATTAATCTAATAAATGCAATAAAAGCTTTAAAAAACAATGAGATATAAGACTAAAAAATGCTATAGTAAGGATGCTCTCAAAAATTTCTCTTTCTAATGAAGAAAAAGAGCCCAAATAAATAGAAGAGCCAAGAGGAGGAGGAAGAGTTTCTTGATTCGAAACTCCTGACCCTTCATATCCCTTTTGGGACAAATAAGCATGAATTACTTTATTAAAAGAATGGAAAATGCCACATGAGGACCTTTCGAATATCTCAAATTATTAATTCAAGAAAAAGGTGTCCATTCAAATAACAAGCAATTATTAATTCCTTTTTATGGGTAATTAGCTAAAGAGGGTGGTTTGATTTAATTTAATTTAAAGCGCATAGGACTTTACAATTAAATTAATGTATCATAGGGGTAATTTAGCCAATTAAGTCAAAGACTTTAGGAATTAATTTAGCATTTGATTATTGCAATTTATGGTCTTTGCAATTGACATCAAGTCAAATTAAGTCAGATAGGAGAGAGAAAATTGCCTAGGGAACTAGGACTTTGGTGATGAAAAATCGAGATAATGCACCAAAATTGATGAAATTAAATAGGTGCCAATTTTGGGGTATTACATGATTAAATATAACTATGTAATGCTAAGCTAATTAAAACACAAATGGAAACTAACTTAAATGCACTTCATACAGAAATAAAATGAGATCACCAGGTAACTTTGGAGTGGGCCCTTCCTCCTCAGCCGCCTGGTGATGAAACCAAGTAGTAGCCTTAAGTCTCCCTAATCATGCAAATATAAACTTTATATTTCCAAATGAGAATGATCTATTACAATGCTGTACGTTCTGTAAAACCTGTACTCTATTGTGTTCTTTTCAGAACTGTATGTTATCCCATACATCTATCTCTTGCTGCTTATATAGATGCAACTTTAAAAATGCAATAACTATAGTGATATATACTCCATGCAAGGAATAGCAAAAATCTGATGTGCAGGTATTTTGTTGTTACCATCCCAACAAATTATTATTGTCTTCATATCCATTAGGCTGCAGGTTTGTTTTGGCCCGTAAACAATAGGTAATAAGAAGCAATTCAGTTGTAACAGAATGCTTAGAACCATTGGTTTTTTTCCAGCATGCATCCACGTAGTTTGCTGTAGGTACAGGTTGAATACGTAACATTTTGTTATTGTTTATAGCAACAATATCATCTTCAACCAATATAGTTTTGAAACAAACAGTTTGGAGTTTAGTGGTCTTGATTTTCACGTGAGAATATATTATCTCATCTCCTTGGAAGCAATAACCTTTTTATACTTGGTTGGATCCTTTTCTGTCCACGTAAGAATTCAGCTGAGCTGGAGAAGTTGAGCTGGTAAGAGCAGCAAAAACAAACTTTGAAAATTGAAATCCAAACCCGTAATAGAAAAATCACGTTTTGAAAATGGTCTCTAACTTTTCCATCATGCATGTTATGAAGATTCTGCCGCGTGGGATTGTAATTGGGCATGTTCTGGACAATACCCATGTCTCAGATTTTTGAGATTCATCTGCATTTGTTCAGAAAAGGAAATGCAAAACTGACTGTCCTCATTTTAGTTGGTAATTATTCCTATTATGTTCTTTCTCAACATACTCCTTGGTCAATACTCTTGGAAGGAATAATGCTTTAAATTGTTGAGGAAATAATGAATGCCAATAAGATATAGCAAGCAATTCATTTCAAAGTGGATGAAACTTTGTATTTCTGAAATAGCTATAGGAAGATGCATAGCGGGCGACAGAAAGAACCATAACTTGTTGGATAAATACAATTTCATCTATTTATTCACATATTCTATCTAATAACTATATTAAATATTACTCATAAATATTCGATCATATGCAACATAGAAGGAGAAAATGGAATAGAAAATGGAATAGAAGATAGGGATTGAAATGAGTGTGAAGGCTTATACGGAGGATAAAATATGGTATAATTTAGGACAAATATTGCTCTCATCATTCCTCCCAGCTTAGCTTATTGCACGTCCTCGTGCAATCACTATGATCATGAGGTCTTTAGTTTGAATTAAAAGCACTTGGATTTATGGATTTAGACTTTGTCTCCACCTTGAACCATGATAACTCATAAACGCAAATCCCTTTCACTGCTCCACATGACAAGCTTTGTTATTTTTTTTTTTTTTAATAGGGATATCTCTTTCAACGTTTCATGAGTTGTTTCTCTTTTCTCTTTTCTTTTTCTTTCCTTTCATTTTTTTATAGCATCATGGTTCAAAAGGTTGCATATAGGGGAATTTTATCTCAATTTGCACAAGAAGAGTTTAAATGGGCGAGATAGGAGAGATGAGGGAAAAAAAACAAAGGCTTTGTATGATGAATATAATGGATAATGGGATGGAATTATTAAGGGTGATAGATGGAAGATAATAGGATGACATTCCTCCCCCCAACTGAAAGGTTGACCGTCCACGGGAAACAAGGAGATGATAGGGAGGGTTGTTGCATATTGATCAACATAATAAGTAATACAAATAAAGTTAAGAGATAAAATAAGAAAAAACAAAATTGATTGTTTTACCAACATGCATGTTCAGAGAGACCAACCTAGGAACATAGAGCAACTCAACAACTGGCACCTCCAAAATAGATGAATCAACAAGGAATGAAGAGAGGCATCCAGAACTGTACTGCAACACCACAAAAGACCACCATCGGACTGAAAGCATCGAAGAGAAGACCACTAGAAGGAACCAAAAAATTGGGACCAAGAAGGTAATCTGAGGGACCACCATCATCAAACTAAAAGCAATGTAGAACAAATAGTGGGTAGCACATTCCACTAAAACAACTCAATTGAGCAGATAGCACATACTATAGGTGATCAAAGTGTTGATGACCACGCTAAAGAAGAAATTCAAGAGGGAGTGACAGGAGGTCCCAAGAGCTAAAGAACCACAAAATCCATTGAGTGTTCCTGAAAAGAATGATTAGTAGAAAAACCAAGAACACCAATTATTGCATTTTGTTCTTTTTTTTTTCAATATTTTTTCTCTTTTTCATTTTTCTTTCTTTTTTTTCAAATTTTGATAACGACGAGTGACCGCTGGCAAGCCAGTTTTCAATCACTCACCGCTTAATGGCGCTATAAAAATAGTTTTCACCACTAAGAATTTATTTTGCAGTTAACATCCGCCGGAAACCAGTTTTCAGATATTAACTGGCCAACAATGCCCGAAGGTTTTCATTGTTGGATCTTTTAGTGCATTTTTTTTTTTTTTTTTTCTTTCTTTCTTTTTTTTTTTTTTTTTCTTTTTCAATAATTGCATAGAATGACCAAAGATCCAGAAATCCTGACATGGATGATGGAAAAATGATACCATCCAAAACTTGAGTTTTGTCCATGACCACATAGAAGGCTTTGTTGAAACTTGAAATGATGACTAAAAATAATCTCCACCAAACTTGGGAATACTGAAACACTGCACAAATCAACCTTGATCTATGTATCTCACACTGCTAAATTTAGAAGTGCCTTGTAGAGATTGGGAAGACGTACTAGCATACTTGGATGAGAGAAGTACTCACAAGGATTATGATAATCATATGACATAGTGCTCTGATAATGACAAAACTAGATCACCAATGATAGTCTCCAATGTGGCCATAGAACTTTAGAGAGGAGGAGACACAACTCAAAGAAGGAGTGTGATGATCTGCAATGTCTTCCAAGTCTTTCTGGATGTGTAGCTCAAAATAATCATGAATCTCAAAGACCAAGTTACATATTTTCCACCATGTGATAAATCATCAAGGAAAATAAATCTCAGTTCAAGGTGGGGAACACCTTATGCCAAAATTTGCATGTGATCCTGAATAGTGAAGCACAAGTGAAACGGACATGCACCGAAGAGCTAGCAAGCCCACATAATGTTAACAAAGCTAACATAGTGTGTTTTGCAATGCTTGTGTAGAGAAGCATCATCAATTGGTTTTGCACCTCACCAGAACAATAGACCTGTAACCATATTCTTGAAACCAAGCATATCAAGTATAGTAAAGAAACTTAATCCAATTAATAACCCTACCATGAAATGAGTAATACATGTATACAAATGGTAGGTAAAGTCATTAATATAAATAAATACTTGATAAAAACAAAAGAGTGTGATTACTATGATTATACCAATGGCAATCAACATAAAAGTACATACCTTGAATTGTTCAGATGTCACATGGTGAAGTTTACAAAAAATGAAACAATCAATGAATCTTGATTGGAAATCATCCTAGCACCACAAATTTGGAGGGATTCCCCCCAACTTAACTTCATGCTACAAGGTCACAAAATCATTGGGATAACCAAATAAATTAGGTAACCCATAGAGAGTAACACATCTTTAGAATTTTGTGAGTCTTATTAAATCAAATATTTCAATAATTCAATGGATGGATTCCCAAATGAATTGTCGGTTATAAAAACATAGGGAATTTGAATTATCCAAGGAATCAAGAAATGGATTTAATACTTGTTATCAATGAATGATCATCGTAAGATACAAGAACCAAGAATGAAAATGTATAGATGGAAATGCCTTGGTCCTTATTAAATGAATCATCCATAGTTAACTTGGTTATCTTAGGACAATGGAAAGATTTAGCAATGACAAATAATACTCATCCAATTATAACAGTTGTTGTTTGGTCATTAATGCATAGAATCCCATATGGTCGTGCTTAATCAATTATTGGTCCTAAATCAACAAGTGTGTGAGGGATGCATATTTTAACCATAGGCCTCCAAATATCAATATGTATAAGTACAAAAATAAAATATAGATCTTGGAGGATCTCGTAGCATGTTTGGGAAACATGGAATTCATATGGCTTAGAATTACTTAGTGCATGATTGATATTAACACACATACTCATGAGTCCATCGATTAAAATTGATGCAATTTGAAGTATGGGCTCATTTGTAGGTATTTGGAAATCACTAAGTAGAAAAGAAGAACAAAGTTGATTATAATACAATAAATAATATTGTTGTTCTAATTTAATTAAACCAAAATCCCATTCCTTAAGTACATCGATATATTCCAATGTTGATTTGTCAATTTCAAGCACATCATTAGATGGGAAAGGGATCCATGAAAGTTTATATGTACTATTAATCACCTTATTATGAAGTGTTGTATGAGGCAATATAGTTTCCTTTGGTGGATAAGGTGGAGTGCAATGTGAATGGGATAATGAATATGGTAAGAAGAATGAAGTGGATAAAGTAGATGGGAATAAGGAGGAAGGATGGAATAAAGATGGTAAGGATGGATATGGTGGAATATAAGAGAGATATACGGGTTGTTGTGAGCATGCATGATTACATTCATTGTGTATGCTGGATGGAGATGTATGTTTTGAAGAAATGTGTTGGCTTTGTAATGAAACAGAGTGACAATATATGTTACCAACATAATGCATACCTTGATCTTCTTGGGTTGGTATTTGAAATGGAGTACCAGGTACGAGGAAGAATTGTTCTCTTTCATCTTTATCATGGAAAGGTTCACAGATATCTTGTTCTTCATGTATAATATGCTCTTGGTTGTTTAGGCATAGGCATTGGTCATCTTTCCTGTCGCAATTAGAACAAGCGGTTAAATTTTCATCATCAAAATCACATTTCTCTAAGAATTGATCAATGATTTGCTCATGTTCAAACATAGAGATATAATTCTTACATACCTGTGATAATGGAAGATCAAGATCATTTAAGATGCATTCATTAGGTAGAGAGGGTATTAAAACATCACCTTTGGTCGGCGTATTTTCCCCACCAAGTTCTTCTTTTAAATTTGAAGGCGGGGGTCTGGGGTCTGCAGCCACCAGTGGGGTCAAGGGGCAATGCCCCTTGCCTCTTGTGTTCCCTTCAAATCTTTCATTTTTGAAGCAATTTTCAACCAAAACTGATGTACTTAAACAACCTTGAAAATGCATCATTTTTAACAAATTTCTTAAAAATAGCCTTTTTTTTTTTTTTAAACCAATAACTCACAACAACTAATGATAATATAAAATTGAATCTAATTTATAAAGCAACTAATGAATCTAATTTCTAAGGCCTACTTGCAAATTCTAAAATAAAACTTTAAAGCAATGCATCTATATGATTTACGCAACGCAAATTAAGATTAATTACTTAAGCAAGGCTAGCAATTGCAAAAGCGTTCATCCTAACGCATTGTTCCTAACTCAAATCAGCAAACTAACATGCCTTTGACACCTTTCCCCGGCAGCGGCACCAAAATGATAGGCCAACACTGGGGCAAATAATAATAAAAGAATTAATAATTTAATGATGAAGTTCGGCTGGTCTATACGTGTCAATCCGAGAGCGTAAGCTTGTGAAAGGTGTCCAAGCAGTATGCCATCAAGGGATGATAATTGAGATTTGAGAGTTTATGAATGCATCTACAATACACGGAATTTAATCTATGAAAAACTAAAGAAATCCCAGCGACAGGAACTGTCACTTCCTGGCGACAGGAACATCAGAAACGTAAATAACTCAATAAAACTAATCTGTAATAAAATTAATTACTACTCTTAATAAACCATCATCTCATAATCTAATTAATATGAAATATTATTATCTAATCAACTATAGATATTGAATATATAAACTAATATACTATGATTTGTATGTGACTGAATGTGACCTCTAAATCAGGCACAACACAACATGGTCATTATTCACTTGATAGAATTTGAGAGAGAGTATGAAGAACTCAATCCAAATTCCATGGTGAGGCGACCTGTTGCCTCCTATGTGAATGGGGTGTTTGAATACTCTCAGAACGAGAGCCAACAGCCGAGAGACCAATTCAACAATGGAGGATTTTCAAAAACATGAAAATGAGCAATCTAATTGAAATTAAACTAAAATGAGATGCAATTAATCTAAAAAGGATGCTTGAAAGTAAAGATGAAATGCAGATTTTTATTTGATTTTGAAATAAAGATGATATTAGACTAAGAACAAGTAAGCAAATTTAGTCTAAAATGTGATGCAAAGATTATACTAATAATGAGATATTAATCTAATAAATGCAATAAAAGCTTTAAAAAACAATGAGATATAAGACTAAAAAATGCTATAGTAAGGATGCTCTCAAAAATTTCTCTTTCTAATGAAGAAAAAGAGCCCAAATAAATAGAAGAGCCAAGAGGAGGAGGAAGAGTTTCTTGATTCGAAACTCCTGACCCTTCATATCCCTTTTGGGACAAATAAGCATGAATTACTTTATTAAAAGAATGGAAAATGCCACATGAGGACCTTTCGAATATCTCAAATTATTAATTCAAGAAAAAGGTGTCCATTCAAATAACAAGCAATTATTAATTCCTTTTTATGGGTAATTAGCTAAAGAGGGTGGTTTGATTTAATTTAATTTAAAGCGCATAGGACTTTACAATTAAATTAATGTATCATAGGGGTAATTTAGCCAATTAAGTCAAAGACTTTAGGAATTAATTTAGCATTTGATTATTGCAATTTATGGTCTTTGCAATTGACATCAAGTCAAATTAAGTCAGATAGGAGAGAGAAAATTGCCTAGGGAACTAGGACTTTGGTGATGAAAAATCGAGATAATGCACCAAAATTGATGAAATTAAATAGGTGCCAATTTTGGGGTATTACATGATTAAATATAACTATGTAATGCTAAGCTAATTAAAACACAAATGGAAACTAACTTAAATGCACTTCATACAGAAATAAAATGAGATCACCAGGTAACTTTGGAGTGGGCCCTTCCTCCTCAGCCGCCTGGTGATGAAACCAAGTAGTAGCCTTAAGTCTCCCTAATCATGCAAATATAAACTTTATATTTCCAAATGAGAATGATCTATTACAATGCTGTACGTTCTGTAAAACCTGTACTCTATTGTGTTCTTTTCAGAACTGTATGTTATCCCATACATCTATCTCTTGCTGCTTATATAGATGCAACTTTAAAAATGCAATAACTATAGTGATATATACTCCATGCAAGGAATAGCAAAAATCTGATGTGCAGGTATTTTGTTGTTACCATCCCAACAAATTATTATTGTCTTCATATCCATTAGGCTGCAGGTTTGTTTTGGCCCGTAAACAATAGGTAATAAGAAGCAATTCGGTTGTAACAGAATGCTTAGAACCATTGGTTTTTTTCCAGCATGCATCCACGTAGTTTGCTGTAGGTACAGGTTGAATACGTAACATTTTGTTATTGTTTATAGCAACAATATCATCTTCAACCAATATAGTTTTGAAACAAACAGTTTGGAGTTTAGTGGTCTTGATTTTCACGTGAGAATATATTATCTCATCTCCTTGGAAGCAATAACCTTTTTATACTTGGTTGGATCCTTTTCTGTCCACGTAAGAATTCAGCTGAGCTGGAGAAGTTGAGCTGGTAAGAGCAGCAAAAACAAACTTTGAAAATTGAAATCCAAACCCGTAATAGAAAAATCACGTTTTGAAAATGGTCTCTAACTTTTCCATCATGCATGTTATGAAGATTCTGCCGCGCGGGATTGTAATTGGGCATGTTCTGGACAATACCCATGTCTCAGATTTTTGAGATTCATCTGCATTTGTTCAGAAAAGGAAATGCAAAACTGACTGTCCTCATTTTAGTTGGTAATTATTCCTATTATGTTCTTTCTCAACATACTCCTTGGTCAATACTCTTGGAAGGAATAATGCTTTAAATTGTTGAGGAAATAATGAATGCCAATAAGATATAGCAAGCAATTCATTTCAAAGTGGATGAAACTTTGTATTTCTGAAATAGCTATAGGAAGATGCATAGCGGGCGACAGAAAGAACCATAACTTGTTGGATAAATACAATTTCATCTATTTATTCACATATTCTATCTAATAACTATATTAAATATTACTCATAAATATTCGATCATATGCAACATAGAAGGAGAAAATGGAATAGAAAATGGAATAGAAGATAGGGATTGAAATGAGTGTGAAGGCTTATATGGAGGATAAAATATGGTATAATTTAGGACAAATATTGCTCTCATCAGTTTGATGCAACTTTGATTATCACATTAAATGAATTTAGGATCTAGCTTTTAATCAAAGAGCCCAGCTAAAACTTTTTGAATCTAGATAGCGTCACACGTATGCATATTTTCTACCATATACTCTACCTCTATAGAACTCTATGCAACTAACTTTTGTTTCCTACTGTACCAAGAGACTGCTCCTTATCCCAAACTGAAACTACACCCCAAAGTGCTCTTCATGTCAAGTGTACTACTCGCCTAGTCTACATCAGTAAACCCCTCGATCTTCACTCCATCTCATTGAACATACTTCAACCCATAATCAATTGTGCCTCATAGATATCTCAAAACATGTTTTGCAACTATCTACTACATACATTTAGGTTCCACCATAAATTGACTAAGCTAGTTCACTACAAAACAAATGTTTGGCCTAGTGTTGACCATCTATATAAGAGATCCTATCAACTATCTATATAAAGTAGGGTCCAATACCTCTAATATAGAAGCATAGATATTCTTCCAATTGGTCACAAGTGGTGTAGACATGGGCTTATAGTTCTCCATCTCAAATCTCTTCAAGATATCAATGAAGAATTTCCCTTGTCCAAGTAAAACCTCTCCCTCTTTCTACCACAACTCTAATCCTAGAAAGTAGTGCATCAACTAAAATATTTCATCTCAAAATCTCCTACACAATCCCACTTGTAGTGTGTTATGAGCTTCTCTAACCCTATGAGAAATAAGTCATCAACATACAACAATAGTATGAGAAGTTCACCCTTCACCTAAATATAGTGCAGGTTTGAATCTGCCTCACTCTGATGAAGCTCACACTCTACAAGTAACTTTCAATATGTGAATACCACACCTTGGGAGCTTTCTTGAGACCATACAATGTTCTTTTCAACCCGAAAACATGAGAATCCATCCCATGTTCTTCAAATCCTTCTAGCTGCTCTACGTAAATCTCTTCCTCAATTACTTTGTTGAGAAACATTATTTTAACACCTATTTGGTGAATCTTCCAACCATTTGAGTAGCTATAGAAATTATAGTTCTTATGGATGAGTACCTAGCTACTGGAGTGAAAGTCTTGTCATAGTCGATTCCTTCCTTTTGAGAAAACCCCTTAGCCACAAAATGAGATTTCAACTTTTCCACACTACCATTTATAGCATGCTTAATCTTATATATCCATCTCAAGCCTACCATAGACTTATGTTATGGTCATGGTACTACCTCCCACATGCTATTCTTTATGATGGAAGAATACTCTTCCACCATAGCATCCTTCCATACTTGGTGCTTGGACACCTCTTCAAAGTTGGAAGGCTCTACTCCAATCAATTCACTCATAAGTGCCACATAATTAGAATAACATATGGGAGCCTTTCTCTACCTAACTGAATCTTGTGGATCATCAACATATTCTTGGGCCTCTCTCAAAGTCTTCTCAGCTGCCCTGTTTCTCCTCTTCTCTGTAATAGGATTATGAGGCTAAGGAATTCTTTGTTCCTCCTGATCATCTTATTCAATTTACATGCTTTGTTCTTTAACTTGTGTGGATAAAGTTTGAGGAATTTGTGTTACCTCAATTAGGGTTGATTGCTCCTCTTGATTCATCAAACTACTAAATTTTTGAAGAGCCCTTTCCTCCTCAAACTTCACATCTCTATGAACAACTATTTTCTTGCGGGTAGGAATGTAAATTCTAGAAGCCTTAGAAGTTTCACTATACCCAACAAGGATACTCTTCTCTTTAGTTGGTTCTAACTTAGTTCTTTTCTCCACAAGAATGCAACAACACACAAGGCATCCGAAGATGCAAATGTGCCCCAAATCTAGTTTCTTACTAGTGGACACCTCTTATGGAGTCAATTTTTCCAACACTTTGTGAGGGCTCCTATTCTACAAATATACGACTATATTACAAGCTTCTTCCCATAAGAACCAAGGTAGGTCTTGATTATGAAGCATAGCCTTGGCTACTCCAACTATAGCCATGTTCTTCCGCTCAACAACCCCATTCTGTTGAGGGTTGTACGGAATTGTCAACTCTTTCTTCATACCTTCCTAAGCACATAAATCTTTGAAGGAATTTGAGGTCTACTCTCCTCCATTATCAGATCTCAGTATCTTGATCTTTTTCCCTATTTGGCTCTCCATAAGAGCCTTAAACTCTTTGAACCTACTAAAAACCTCATCTTTGTTCTTCATAAAATATTTCCATGTCTTTCTGGAGAAATAATCAATGAAAGTAACATAATATTCATACCCATCCAAATATCCTATTGACATAGATCCACACACATCTAAGTGTACGAGATCAAAAATCCCTTCAGATATATTGTCACTACTTGGAAAATTGGTCTTGGCATATTTCCCAAGAGAACAACCCTTGCACACCTCATGCTTTTTTGTCTTTATCTTAGGCAACCCTATCACTATCTCCTTGAGAACATTAAGTGCTCCATGGTGAAGATGAGCCATCCTCATGTGATGCAAAATTATCATTTCCCTCTACATCTTCTTACCAATGCATGTGTTGGCTCAAACTATAACTAAAACAAGTTGTCATGCCTAACTACAATCACTTTTGCAACTTTAGAATCCTTGGGATGAATATAGAATTTTCTCCTTTCAAAGGTTACAATGTAACCCTTGTCTTCCAAAGTAGAAACTAAGATTAAATTATTTTCCATGCCAGGGACATACAACACATACTCCACCAACAAGGGTTTACCAGACTCCCTCTACAATTTAACAGAGCCAACACCAGCTGCATGGTACTTGGCATTGTCACTAAGCTAAATATAGAAATCTAGCTTCTTCTCCTCCAACTTGGTGAAACAATATCTTAATCCCATTGTGTGGAAACAAGCCCCACTATCAATATACAAAACCCTATTGGCAATTGAACTTGAGAGACAGGCAATGAGTGAAAACCCATTCTTAAACCGTGATGCAAACTCGTCCACATCGACTGTAGTAACAACTTGCTTGTTCTGAATGTCCTTATTTTTCTTATTCTTATTCAGATATTGACTGGCATAGTGACCCATTCAATGGCAACACAAATATTTTATCTTTCTTAGATCTTTCTTTTTCCCACTCTTGGAAGAAGAACCTTATGTTTTCCATTTATTAGACTTCTTCTTAGCCTTGCTTGCAAGATCAAGATTTTCTTCGTCTTGACCCTTCTTTGTTTGGTCTCCTCAATGAGCACCTTCACAAATTTACTCTTAAACACAATCATCCCAAAGTCTTGCCCAATCAGGCAGTCGATCTCTACCGACAACACACTTGACAAACACTTCCCATTGCTTTGAAAAACCATTCAAAGCTATACACACCAACTCATCTTTAACAATCGTCTCTCCAATAGTAGCCAACTCATCTTTGATTTGTGTCAACTTGGACAAGTAAGAGGTCACACTCTCGCCTTTGGACATCTTGGTATTATGCAATTTGTCCTTGAGCATCATCTTATGACTTTGGTAGTCGCTCTGATAAAGTCTTGTGAGAGTATCCCACATCTCCTTGGCAGTGTCTTTTCCTGATAGATGAGGAATTAAATGATCTCTTACTCCATCAAGAATGATTATTTGAGCCTTGTCCTTCTTGACTTCATGCGAATCCAAAGAAATAAGATCATTTACAAGTGGTGTCATTATTGTATTAGCATAGATCCACAACATGTTCTCCTTGAGAACTTATGTAATTTGAACTTTTCACTAGAAGAAGTTAGGTGCACCCTCAAGCATGTTCTCATAACGAACACTAGCTTCCATAGCCACAAAGAATGTGGAGATAAAAATATAATTTAATTTTTTGAAATTTGCATCGCAAATCTGGGCTTTGTATTCAGATTTTAAAGCTTTGATACCATGTTAATTTCTTATAACCCAACTACAGATTAATTGCATAATAAAATCATAGAATAGAAAATCTATCTTATTTATAGCAATCAATACTCTGGGTTAAATAACAACAAATAATAGCAAAAGTAAAAATAACATAAGCCAATAAAAAAAAGACAATAACACAGATATACCCAGGGAACCCCATTGTGAGGAAAAACTTGCAAATGTTGGATTTTCTCTTCAGCCTAACAACAAACTTTCTCTTCAAAAATACAATGAAGTTTGCTACAACAATTTTACATATATAAAGGCCAACTACTTTACTTTGCTTGCAAGAAAAGAATCTTTCCTTGCATTCTTTAGTTTTAAATCATATAAAATCACTCTTGATTTTATGCAACCTCACAAACTCATAAATATCTTATTAAAGAATAAAAAAACTAATATATAGCATACTTATTCAAATATTCCAACTTGCCACACGTATATATTCCAAGTTGCCATAGTTATTGTTGTTTATCGACCTTGTCTCCATACGTATATATTTCTTGGAGCTTTGTCACATAGAGTCTTCAAAATTTTCATTATCTGACTCTTCTCTCCAACAATATGCGTTGTGTTATCCTTGCTTTATCGCTGATATACATGGAAGTATTAATCATTGTTCTTGTATATATATTACAGGCTGTGTGTAACGATTGGTTTTTATATGTGTTTCTTTGTCTTTATGAAAGGCACTTCTTCACACAGCTATGTTATATCTTACAGCTTGACTTTTGCCTTGACATACGACCTTGCAGATGACTTGTCTTACGCTTTGGATCGCTGCTTTATGTTTCATCATTTTTCTTGTTTTATTGCATATGATTCTCATTAAAAATATATCGACCACTTAACTTTCTCTTAATCTATTAATTTGCTTTCTTTCTCTAATGCCAATGGATTGCTATTATAATATTGATACTTTTTTGATGTCTTACCTTCTGCTACTTTATATCTATTCATATTGTCTTGTATTATTTAGCGCAATCGGTATTATTGCTACCTTCAATATGTAAGGTTCACAAATCTTTGACATCAATTAATCATTCTTGACAAAGCCCTTCTTCACATCAATGACAAAATCTAACAAACATATTTGAGTGCTCTTGTCATCAATGACAATATTTCCAACATAATCCTACCATTGCATAACCATGAGCATGCTTAGCCCCTAAGTCGGGATATAATCTTCATCAAGAAACCATCCAAAAAGGCATGCTCAATCATCATAGACCCTGTGAACTAGCTCAAGACACTTAGTTAGCAGAGATGTCGAAGGAAGGCATATGTGCCTATCCACACAAGCGTCGATCCACAACTCAAAGATGATGACTGATAGTTAATTTACTGGATTGATATGTCTTAGTCCAGAGGGGTGGAGAGGTCAATCTATAAGGCATAGGTGTTGATTAATGTAGGCGTTGATTGAGCCTATGGAGGCTTTGATTGAAAGTTAATCTTATTTCCAATGATTGGGTTATCTCAGACTAGAGAGGTAGAGATGTCAATTGCTAGGTCGAAGACATTGATCAATGCATGCATCAATGTGCAGGTAGAGGGGTCGATCTGGAAGTCATCTCCCAAACTTAAAATTTCTTAGTGCACAACTTGACTACCGACCTAACTAGCTTAGCTACTCTAAGAGTAAGTAATAGGGGTACTAACACAACTTTATTTGCGTATAATATTAGTACAAGATACATGAATCATTATTACAATATGTTCTTTAACAAATAAAACATCATAAATCATAAATACATGCATGAAGAAGAAAATAAATGTGCAACAATAAAGGAACATGGTAATGCAGTCAAGCTTAGTGGATCCAATTAAGGACTGACCGACCTTGCAACCAAACCAATATGCAGTGGAAATACATAATACAAACAACATATCTGATACGAAATAGAAGTCTTTAATCTTGAATACACCAATTACATGCAATGTGTCGGGCTGTAAGGCCTTCCCGGTTATGACCAATTACAATGCAAGTAACAGTCTACAAGATCTTGCAAGATCTGAATCTTTTCCCCAACATCAGCATCCAGCTAATCCAGGTCTGCAACAGGTCTCACACTGGTAGGCACCCAAGAGAGATCTAAACTTGTACTCAAACTTCCAAGCAATCTTCCTACTCCTAAGTTCGCAGGCTACTAACCTTCCTTACAACAATCGGATCCCTAAACAACTACCCAAGCATCCTATAAATACAGATTCCCAGCCACAAGTCGGCTGATGAAACAATAAATTTTTACAAACAAACATTAAATACTAAAACATTATTCAGCTCTCACATAGCCTTAAAAAATAAATAAACTCTCAAACATGGCCCCAAACAATCACTAGATCTGCATAAAAGAATGCAACACGCCAGATCTAGGTCCCCACACGTCCAACGGTCAATCCATAACATGAGGAGTGTGACCCAAATTAAATGCACTAGTCGGCCAAGCCGATCTATCCAAAACAATCTAGTCGATAAGCAAGAACACCGAGCAATAGAAGAAATAATGGAGCACTAGTCAACCGACCATGCCAAGCATGACCGAGCAACATAATTATCGCTGAGTGCCAGTAAACCAACACCTTCAGTCACCGAGCGTTCTTTAGAGACCGAGTACCCTGGTAACCATATAAACTGAGCAACCAGCCTCCCAAACTGAGAAAGAACTTTCCAAACCAAGACCAAAACTAACAATCTACCTTCAAAGACAAACATATTTTTGGTTGATATAGGATTGCCAAGAATCCTAGGATGCTCCTATATCACATGGTCTATAGTCATCATATGTAGTGGGATTTCTCAAATACCTATTTTCTAGTCTCCAATGGTGGTTGGTCACACCACCCAACCACGAGAACCCTCAAGCCCTCCCCACCATGATCAAGGAGGTAGTCACATTGGCCCAAACAAAAAGCAATCACACACAAGGATAGAAGGCTTACACACATTGCCTAGCAATACCACAAGTATAAGGAGTCACGACCTCAATACATTCCTTCCCCAATCATAATCAATAGCTTAATCAAATCTATAATAAGAAGAAAGTATGCTAAGCTCAATAATCATCCATCATGGATATTGTGAAACGTGGCTCTCAACAAGGCATACACTTGTCACCATCAAGAAGCAATGACAATATGGAAGGTACATCCACTTACAAGTGCTACTCATACCTATAGGCTAAGAACATATGAAAACAAGAGTGGGGAGTGTCATCGGGTGTGCCATTTACAATGACACCACCACTCAACATCAAGCACTCTCTCATACATATAAGATGCTCGATCAATACAAGAACAACCACCCCATGTCCATGGATACATGGGCGATCATGCCTTCTCTAGATCACCCACAACCTCATGATAACACTCATGACATGACCAAGGATTTATTTATCTCGGCTCATTTTATTAATGTGTCCTTAGTTTTCACTTATTAAATAAATTCCCAATGGGTTACCCATGGGCTACCTAGGTGCCTCTTTGTGTCTCGGTCCCCCTATTGGACACCACTCACATCATTGTCTCATATTTCCTACCCAAGTTTCAAGAAACCAAAAATCAAGAAAACAAAATGAAGCACCTACATCTCAATACCAATTGGCTTAAGCAACAAGACCTCAACATATTGAATACATGCATACATACCGATCAAAAATTAAAACCATACCATGCTTTCACCAAATACAAAATGATAATCACATTCTCAAGCTATCAACTTCCACAAGTAAGAATCCAATTTCAAGTTCAAACAAATAAATTGCTTGAATACAAGTTTTTCCTTGAAATCAAAAATGTAAATCATCCATCCATAAAACTCACTAAAAATTTACACTCAATCAATCACGAATCTAAGAAAACTCATTGGTTCTCAAGCATCCAACATCCCAAAAATGTAATCAATTTACCATTATAATCATCCAATAAAAAACAACCATCATAACAGTATAAAAACACCCGTCTTCTCTCCCAAATTAGGGAAACGATAAATCAATGCTAAATACAAATTTTCAAACCATAAACATACTTAAAAATATTGAACTATTCTATTGCAACAATATTTCAATAATACAATTGAAAAAAATGAGAAACGAAGAGATTCTTACCTCCAACCAAGGAACACTTCTAAAAATAAGAAGTCACTAAACACTTAATGAAACCTAATGAAAATTAGAGAGCTAGTATATTTCCACAAGAGAAATTCAATGAACAAATACCTACAAAAACCCTTCCCTTCAATCTTCCACACCAAGCCAATTTTAAATTCAGTCAAGAGGGTTTTTTCAAAAACTTCCCAAAATCTCCCCAAGTTGAAAATTACAAGCCCCCTCAAAAATGAACATTTTCCACAATTAAAAGAGGCTCTAAGAAAAAATATTAAAATAATATAAAATGACTTATGTCAAGCATATTAATAAACTTCCAAAAATCCCTAAATAAAATAAACCATTAATTCTAATTAAATCAAATACTTATACATCATAGTCGCTTATAATCTCAATTTATAAAATAAATATTTAAAATATCATTTAACCAATTGAACAAGCAACAATAAAATACAACTAAACTAAAATGAACACACATTTATTACAGGTTGGCTACATGAAATATCGGGTATCTGAAAGCTACCAACAATGGTAGTCATGGCTCAAATAATAAAATAAGGAAAATTGCCCTTGCGTAGGAACAAAGGGTTTAGGCTAGGGAACTTTTGGTCAATGTGTTATCTTTGGTAACCACCATTGGGGATGTGTGTGTGTTTGTGTGTATAATTTAGGTGAAGTTGATGACCGATACTTGTCCATGTTAGTCTCATAGCGGAAGCATGCATACATTCATAATATCATACAATGACAAACAAATAAAGGGGATTGAGACATCGTGTGGCAAAGACTAAAACATTAGTAATATGTAAACATATAAGAAATCATTATCAAGTATCACAAGGAAACACATACACTGATAACACAACATGATCATGTCCATCACATCATTTAATTATGATGTCCACAAATCTCTAATTGTAACCATATCATTAATCTTATGAAACATAATGCACATAAAACAAAATGAACCCATCAACATAATGCCAAAGATATTACACCAGATCAAAGCAACAAAAGATATAAAAATATAAATGCATCTAGTAATCATTATTTAATCTTCATAATGTCATTCTCATCTAATTAAACACGATTCCCATTATTAATCTCCATTAATTAACATTTTAACATTGCCAATATACTCTTATCTAAGCTATGATGTTAATATTTCCAACCATCATAAATAATATGCTATATTTGAAATTAAAACCATTAACTAAGATAAATTCATTTAGTTCAATGTAAATGAACACATGATGAGTCTAAAAAATAATATAAAATCATCATAGTATCTCAACATCTTATAGGCACATTAATAGCATATCATCATGAGATCACAACATTTTCTATATAATGGGATATCCTCAAATATATAACCAGTCATCATTAAAAGATCATCACACACAAACACACAATTGGAAATACCAAAGATCATCAAAATAATAGTACATCACCATAATAACATCATGTAATAGGACAACATATCATAGCAAGAATCTACAAAATATAATAGTCTGGATATCATCAAAGTGTCAAAAACATATGCAGTCACCACTAATCATACACAACGTAAAGCACATCACATGGTAGTAATGACCATAATAGAAATACCACTACACAAGCACAAAATAAAAAGTAGTCTCAGAATACACAACGAAAATCTGACTTGAATCCAAAATAGGTAGTGTTAGAAAGAAAACATGGGAGGCACTACACAACACGCCTACCATAATTATCAACAAGATAGATTCTAGAGGCTTCAACAATAGTAGGTTTAGTATTAGTAGTTTCTTCAAACATCATTTTGTTGGTTAAGTCAATTAGGCTGATTTAATGTTTTCAAAGGCATAAGAGGAACTATAGGCCATGTCAGAGATATCCTCCATTTCCCCATTCTTTCTAGTTTCCTCCACCTCCTTCCCAGTATTATTCTTCTCCTCACTCCCACTGTTAGTGTCCCCTTCAGAATCTATATCCATTTTAAGCCTTTTTCCCTTTTCCAACGGACAGGCAACTAGTCTAGTTGACTGTCTTAAGGTTCTAGTCTCTTCAATGGCCTCTATGTCAAAATTAATCTCTTGAATATTAAATTTATATTTTTTAGAGGCATTCCATTTCTTATTGGTTAGGGGTTTGGCTTTTATTTTCTTATCCTTTGATTGCCCCTCATTTCTAGCATGGGTTGGGGTTTCAAGGCTTCCCTATTGAGACTTTAAGCCAGGGTTTTTAATTCATTTATTTTTGCTCATCCTAGGTGTACCATCCTAAAAATTTAGTACCCATAATTGGAGGCTCTAGGACCTATTAGACCCCATTTTGGTGATTTTGAGGTCTGAATGTCTTTTATTCTTGATTCTCGTAACATTCATTTTCTTCATCCACAATCTATCACACTCCCCTAAACCCGAGAAAGCTTTGAGAAAACATTGTTTGGATAAGGTCATCTAGGTCATCCTTGTCTAAACTAATCCATCCAGATCAGCCTTGTCCTATACTAGGCCATCTAGGATGGCCTTGTCCTAGAGTATTATGCTTGATTTTTATTCAAGCCCGATGTAAGGGTTTTTCTCCTAGATCTTTAATTATGGTCAACCTACGCAATATTGAATCCTGAAATAAGTATGTAAAAGGACATAAAAGCTACTTATTTTGACATCCATGATTATATACAATGTTACAAGCAATTTATTTGGCAATTTCAAGAGAAAGTCTAAGCATTCAAGTTTTGCATTTGAAGTTGTGGATTCAATATTTGAAGGAAAGCATCCAAATCAAGATCTCCAAGTCTCCATTTCTTCAAGATCTATTCAAGAAAATTCAATCTTCTCTTATTTATGAAAGCTTCTCTCCCATGATGTACAAGTAGAGGAATTTTAAATCAAGTAAGAAGATCCACACATCTACTCTTCTTTCCTCTCCTTCTTTATTGAGACTATAAATCATGTCAACATTCTTGATCTAGGATTTGTGATTATAGATCTTTGCATTTGTGAAGACATCCTTAATTCTATATTCATTTCAAGATCTACACATACAAGCATCTTCATAGGTTGATCAAATCCTAACATCTATCCATGAGGGTTTATTATGCAAGGTGAATACTTACATTTATCTTGTTTACACTACTTTCCTTATGCAATTTCAATTTTATTTCAAGGTTAATTCCTAAACATGACCCCTTTTCTACAATATTTTCCCCTTCTTTTCTATATGTGGGAGTAGGTATAAAAATTTTGAACCTAGATTCAAGAATATTAGTCATAGTCCTAGGCCCTCTATATATTTCATTAGATTTGGAGCTATAGTGACTAGGTCAAACTTTTGGAACATCATCCTGGACTAGGTCATCTAGGTTAGCCTCATCCTCTGGGACTATAATTTTGCAAAAAGTAATTACAGGCATTAGAATTCCAGATCTAGAGTTTTACTTGATTCCAACATCTCTATGACAGTAAAAATTAGATATGAAGTTCCATTTGCCTCTTCTTTCTCCAAGGTGAGTCCATTCTTGTTATTCTTCCCATTTGCACTTACTTTTATACATCATATCTGATATCATTACATTGTTAGTTTTAATTTCCTTTATCATTGCATCAATTCATTTTATATCACATGATCACACTTTATTCAATAAGGAATACCTAAATACCCATTTTACCTAGATCTTTCATTATCACACCTTCACCCTTTTAGGTTGTGCTAATTATATTTGTATGAGGGTGAGATTTATATTCCTAATGTACACCCCTAATTTGGTGAGTAATCTATATTCTATTATTTCTCACCATTTTATATTGTACATCAGGTAAATCAAGCAGACTAGCCAAGGGAGGGGTCATAGATTTTGGGACTTCTTGAACAATAATTGGACTTGGAGGGAAGAGAACTAAATGAAAGTGGTAGAACCTAATGATAAGCTCTTGGTGTAAGAGAATTGATTTTTTACCAACACTTTTTAATAGAAACAACTTCTTTGACATAGTTTTCCAGGAAATGTAATAAGAAAAATATAAATGAGAGTGTTGTGGTTATAAAAGTGATTCAACAGAGGCATATGATAAAAGTAATAAATCCTAAACTTACACTTCCTCAAGCATAAAATACTTCATTACCATTAAACATACATGGTCCTAAGGTTTGGGTAATTTCTCTCTTTCATAACCCCCATGGTGCTTAACCAATGATCATATGAGAGATGTTTCAAACTCTCTTTATTGGAGACATGACTCATATTCTTCTATTTTCTCCCATTGGCGGAGAGGCTTGTCATCTTAGCAATAACATCTTCATTAAATTCAAATGAAATGCCTCCCACTAGAACCCTACGATCATCCTAGGAAGTTGCAAACTAAATTGACAGATTTTCTTCATCACCAGTCATATCCTAAATATAATGAGCCACCCCGCCTCATTTAAAAATATGCCAAATAGTGGCATTGTTTTAAAATTTATCCTTCCTATTCGGCTTAACCCTTACTTTATTGCCTCTTATAGTTTCATTATAAGTAGCAGTCACTCTTTGGTAAACAAAAAGTCCAAAATTGCCTTTGGTGTGAAGAGAAGAAACAAAAACCCAAAAAAACTTTGAGTACATGGTATAATTATGAATAATCATGCCCTCTTCAACTTCATAAACTCTCCTGACTTCCCATGCATGTGGATTGCCAAATCCCAAATGAGAAATAAAATTTCCCCATAATACAAAATCTTCAATTAACCAACAAGGATTAAAAAATATTTTGTAATCTTTGGTACCTTCCCTAAAATGACACCAACACATAATTAATACATCACTTGAATCCATCATATGTTAACCCTTGTTGGAAACTGTAATTGAAGTAATTGTTGTATTGTCATTACTGTAAAACCTTAGCTGGTAAGACAATTGCTATCTAAGAAAGTACTATATCTATTAAATGATGAGAAGGATTAGGGTAAGGGTGATAACAATAGAACCTAGAGAAAGGTTGAGCTATTTGATACTTCAATGAGTACTTGATTATGTGGCACAATGATAAGATAATGTATTGTTTATCTAAGTAAGAAGCAAGACTGAACAAGTAGGCTTAACCAAGCAAAAGTGAAGAAGTCTAGTTTAAGCTGAGTGATGTTAGTGTTGACCGAGAGCCAGTATATGCTGAGGAAATTTAGTGTTGATCGAACATCAATTTATTGCCGAGTGACAACATTAGCCGAGGGAGATAGTTTGAAGAGATGACCAAGCTACACAATGATGACCGAGGAGTTGAACACAGTATTGATCGAGCATTAGTAATTTACATTTGAGGAAGAATTCAGATTCTTTGCTGACTTAGTTGAATTCTTGGATTATGTAAATCGTGTTGATGTTATTAATTGAGTGTATGGAGAATTTAATGTACGGTAAACCATTTTATTATGATTTCAATAAAGAGATTGAAGATGTTTCTATAAGGATGGATGAAGAACATGAATGTTGGAAGGATTTGATGAATCCGACCTAAACCTAAGATCTACGGAGGAGATTAAGCGAAAAAAGATGGATCTACCTATTGAAGAGGTATAAAGGAAAACCTAAGTGTGAGGTTAAAGAAGGATGCTGGAATTGTTGATTTTATTGACTGATAAGTCTAAGTAGAAAGGTTGAAGGTGAAGGAGTTGATCAAAGTTATGATTGCTTGAAGTGAATTCTGAGCATATCAGTGATGTAGATGGAAATGGAACTCAGTCAGTAAGCCAACATATATGTGTGAATTCAATCTGTTATTTGCAAAGTGAGTTGTATGTTTTTTAGATCAGATACTACTGCTACTTTCTAACCATTGTATCTGATGCAGGAGCATCCTGGGTGTAAGAGCAATCTTGCATCACCCAAAAATATTTCTGTTTGTTTTTTCAATAAAGGCTATCTTGTGTAGAGCTGCTATTTATGGAAACTTACTATTTTAGTAAGTTGGTCATATGATCTTGGAATGTTCTGATTTCATAGTTGGAGGTTCATCTCAATCATTTCAGCCTACCAGTTGATTTTTGAGCTGACCTTGTTGTAATAATTGTGAAAAATAAATAATTCTATGTTTAGTCGGCCTAAAAGGCTAAATTTCTAGAACCTTCTCGGGCGGTGGAAATTGCCTATATAAGGAAGGCCCGTAGTGTTGTCTTAGGGAGTTCAGGACAGTTATGGGTAGTAGATCTGGGTATTGATTTGAGGCTTTGTCCTATAGAATATTGTAAGGGAATGCCCATGTGGCTTTGCATATTGTAATTTTGAAAGTTTGTAATTCCACATTTGTGGAGATAATAAGAAGCCAATTTTCTGTACTTGCATATTGTTGTTGTTTCTCTGTTTCTGTTATGTGTTTGTGGTATTAAGGGGAGCACCCTTCATCAGTCTCAATCTAAATCCTTTAATCAAGGTTGACATAAAAATCATTGTTTAAATCCTTTAATCAAGGTTGCATTCTGATGGAATGTACTTAAGTCCTCTAACAAGGCTCACTCCTAACAGGGTGGTTGAAATCCTTTAATAGGGTCACACCTAGCAGTGTGTTTGTAAACCTTTAACAAGGTTGGCTTTTCACATAGCTCACTTCAGAAGAAGGAAAATATCAGTAACATGTTACAAAGTGGTTTTTCCCAAATTGGGTTTCTACTATAAATCTTGGTTTCATACTTGTGTGAATTTTTTGGTGTGAACATTTCTATGTTTTGAAAGTTAAATATTGTTGCATAGTGGACTACATTGTTATATGTTTCTAGCATACATTCTTTAATGACCGAGTAGTGTTGGTAATTATATCTGAGATTGTTGAAGTGTTTAAAAGTTCAATTGATACATCTGGACTTGAGAACAATTAATTCAAATCCCCTCTCTATTGTTCTAAATCATATTAACAATTGGTATCAGAGCTATTGGTGCTTACACAGAACAAGTTTAAAGGTACTTGAAGAAAATGATCAAGATGTATAAAAAGGAGGTACCAAAGTTGAATAAGGGGAACTTCCCTACATGGCAAAGTCTGATGAAATTGCATCTAGTTGGTATTGGCAACTCAATGAAATATTATATTGAACATGACTATGTTACACCTAATGCACCTTAGACTGTCGAGGAGATGAGAGCTAAACATGAACACAACCAAGAAATGTTGGAGATTGCATCTGCCTTAAGCTATCCTAAATTATAAGACATTAAAGATTGCACAAGTGCAAAGAAAATGTGGGACAATCTTGAAAATATATATGGTGGTGATACAAATTTACTAAGGGCAAAAGCTGAAAGCCTGAGAGGTAAGTTTGATGAAATGAAAATGCAAGAAGGTGAAAATATTGCTCAATATTGTGGTAGAATCAAGGAGGTAGTAAATGCTATTAGAGGAGCTAATGGAACTATTGATGATGAGACTGTTATTGGAAAGGTATTGAGAACTTTGCTTCCTATATATGCCATCAAAATTTCAGCAATTCAAGAATCTAGATGTAACCTAGGTAATGTTCTAACACTGGAAAGTCTTGTTGGTAAGCTTACTATTTTTGAGCTTTCTAACTATGATAACTACACTATTGCTAATATTGAATCTACATTCAAGTCACAAATGGTTTTGCATAAGTCTAAGAGGGAAAAAGAAAAATGCACAAGTGATAGTGACACTTCTGATGAGGAACTAGAGGATCTTGAAGCTCTTATGGCCAGAAGATTGAAAAGAGGAAAAGGAAAATATAAAGGTAAACTTCCTATCATATGTTTTTTATGTAGCAAAGTTGGCCATATAGCTGTAAGATGTCCTAAAAGGAATGACAAGGATGAGGAAATAGAAATCAAGTACAAGGATAAGAGAGAAAATAGAGGTTACTGAAGGTATAAGGACTACAAGGATAAAGGTAAGAAATCCTATTATATTGTTGAAGAAGAAACTAGCACTGATAATGATGATTTTGAAATTGAAGTAGTTTATGTTGCTATGAAAGATGATTCTGATGAAGATGAGAAAACTGCACTTGTTTCTTATGTGAGAAAAGGTGATAAATGGATTATTGATAGTGGTTTCTCACATCACATGACTGGTGACAAAAGTAAATTTAAAACCCTAGATCATTACAAAGGTAGAAGTGTTAAGTTTGGTAATGATGCACCATGTCTTGTAAAAGGTAAAGGGTTAATTAAGCTAACTGATAAGATCACTTGTGAAAATGCTTATTGGGTTGAAGGTCTTAACTATAATTTTCTAAGTGTTGCACAGATTAATAGAACTAGTTACCGAGTGGAGTTTCATCATAGAAAGGCTAAAATATTTGATGCCACTAGTGAACTAATTGGAAGTGGAGAACATACTAGAGGTAATTTGTTCTATCTAGATCTATCTGAAGAGACATGCTTGATTGCACAATTTGGTGATGTATGGTTATGGCATAAGAGGCCATGTCATGTTAACTTTGACAATCTAGTAAATATTAGTTAAAAGAAGAAAGTTAGAGGTTTACCGAGATTGAGGAAACTTGATAATGTGATGTGCAAATAGTGCCAGTTGGGTAAAATGACAAAGTCTAGTATCAAGAGCAAGACTTTTACTTCTAAAAATGCTTTAGATCTAGTTCATACTGACCTTTGTGGACCTTTGGGTGTACAAAGATATTGTGGTGCTAAATACTTTATTTTGTTTGTTGATGATTACACTAGGATGATGACTGTAATGTTTTTAAAAGAAAAATTTGATGCATTTCAGTTGTTTAAGTGGTATTTGGCTAAGGTTGAAAAAGAAACAGGTAGAAACCTGAAATGTCTGAGATTTGACCAAGGTGGAGAGTTTATATCAAATGAGTTCAATCTATTCTGCAATGATAGAGGAATCAAGAGACAGATCTTTGCACCTAGAAAACCTCCACAAAATGGTATAGCTGAGAGAAGAAATAGATCTATCATGGATTGTGCAAGGACACTAATTATTGATAAAAATATTGCACTAAAGTACTGGAAAAAAGTTGTAAGTATAGCTGTTTATACCTTAAACTGAGTACAAATTAAAAAAGGTACAAGTGTTAGACCTTATGAATTATGGAATAGTTGTGCACCTAATGTAAAATACTTTAGAATCTTTGGGAGAAAATGCTATATATTAAAAGATAATAGGAATGAAAAGTTTGATGCAAAAAGTGATGAGGGCATATTCCTAGGTTATTCCACAAAGATTAAAGCTTACAAGTGTTTGAACACTAACATTAAAAAAATTGTGGAAAGTGTAAATGTGAAAGTTGACGAATATGCAGAGAAAAATGAAAAGGAAAGAAAAAGAGAACCTAAAGATTATAGATCTTTTGTCTATCTAGAAGAAGGAGAGGTGAGTAAAATACTTGCACCTGATGCAGAGTCACATGGAAGCAATGCCAAGCATCAGGAAGATACTGTCAAGCATCAGGAGGATGCTGCTGAGCTTCAGGAGGATTCTGTTGAACATCAGGAAGAGGCTATTGAGCAATCAGAGGTTGAATTTGATAATCTTATTGATGAACTTGAAGAGCAAGGAGAAAATAAATCTAAACCTAATTTGGCATAGTATGTAAGAAGACATCACAAGCCTGAGAAAATCATTGGAGATAATGAAACTGGAGTTTTGACTAGAAGAAAGTTTTAAGATCCTACATGTTTATTGTGTGATTTTGAGCCTAAGACAACAATGGAGGCATTAGAAAATGAAGACTGGATTCAAGCTTTAATGAGGAAATAGACCAAATAGAAAAGAATGATACCTGAACTCTGGTGCCAAGACCAGAAAACAAAAATGTCATTGGAACAAAATGGGTATTCAGAAACAAGCTTAATGAACATGGACAAATCACAAGGAACAAAGCTAGGCTGGTATGCAAGGGTTATGCACAAGAAGAAGGAATATACTATGGGGAGACATTTGCCCCTGTAGCAAGATTAGAAGGAGTGAGAACTCTACTTGCATATGCTACTTACATAGATTTCAAGGTATACCAAATTGATGTCAAGTTTGCATTTTTGGATGGTATATTAGAAGAAGTGTACATTGAGAAACCTGAAGGATTTGTTGATCCAAACAAGAGAAATATGGTTTGCAAGATGAATAAGGTGCTGTATGGATTGAAGCAAGCCCCCAGAGCATGGTATGAGAGGTTTCACAATTACTTGATATAGATTGGATTTTTAAGGACAAATGACAACAACAATCTGTACATGAAAGATAAAGAAGGTAAAGGGATTTTGTTAGCTAAATTTTTTGTAGATGATATCATATTTGGAGGACAAGATGCCCTATGTAAGAAATTTTCAAATGAGATGCAAATTGAGTTTGAGATGTCTATGTTTGGTGAGATAAAATTCTTTGCCTGTTTGCAAGTCTATCAGATGGAAAAAGGTATTTTTATCACACAATCTAAATATGTCAAAGAGATACTGAAAACCTTTGGTATGGAGGATTCAAGGCCAGTAAGTACTCCCATGGCTACTGGATAGAAACTGTCTAAAAATGATGATATTGCTGAAGTAAACCAAACTCTGTATAGATCCATGATTGGAAAGTTGCAATATGTTGTTCACAGTAGACCAGATATAACTCTAGCAGTTGGGATTGTGGCAAGATTCTCTGCCAATCCTAAGGAAAGTCATATGATGGTTGTGAAGATAATATTGAGCTATTTGAAAGGGACAGAAGACTATGGACTATATTACAAGAAGCATGAGAAATTTGAACTGAGACTCTACACTGATGCAGATTGGGTAGGAAATGTTGATGATAGAAAAAGTACTAGTGGTGGAGCTTTCTTTCTTGGATAGAGATTAGTTTCCTGGAAAAGAAAGAAACAAAATTGCATTTCCCAATCTACAGCTAAAGCCAAGTATGTAGTAGCTGCAGTGAACTGTTCAAATCTGGTATGGATTAAGCAATTGTTGAAAGGCATGAAAGAGGAGATCACTGAACCAGTTGTCATATAATGTGACAACACAAGTGCTATAAACATATCAAAGAATCCAACGATGCACACAAAGACCAAACATATTGCTATCAAATATCATTACTTGAGGGAATTGGTACAAGATAAAGAGGTGAGAATGGAATATGTGAATACGAAGAAACAACTAGTAGACATACTCACAAAAGCTTTATCTAGGGATGCTCAAAAATATCTTACAGGTAAATTAGGGGTACTTCCCCTAACTAAGGCTACCTAGTCAAGCTAGGAGCACTACATCAAATGTGCTACACAAAGTATCTAAAAAATTGATGCAGAAAAGGTCACACTTTAGGAGCAGCCTAGAGTTGTGAAAAGTATAGCAAAGTTGATAATCAGTCATAAAAAAGATGATAGAGGGGAAAATATTGTTACTAAATTGACAAGATGACATCTACATCTGAAAGATGCAAGTTCTAGATACTACTTTGGCATTATTGTCAAAGAGGGAGAGATTCATATGAAAACACATAAAAGAGGAAGTAATTCAGAGAATCAAAGGAAAAGAGACACATAAAAGATTCAGAAGGAGTAACTGTGTGGATGGTCAAGAAAGCTAAGCTAAGTGATTCAAAATCAGAATGAAGCTAATTATATTACAATTATTTCTGATGAAATGAAAAAGTTTTGGATTGGTTGGTGAATCATGTGTTATTTATATGGTGTTGCCATCAATGCCAAAGAGGGAGATTGTTGTAAACTACAATTGAAGCAACTATTGTATTGGCATTGATGTCAAACCTTAACTGGTAAGACAGTTGCTATCTAAGAAAGTACTATATCTATTGATTGATGAGAAGGATAAGGGAAAGGGTGATAATAATAGAACCTAGAGAAAGATTGAGTTACTTGATACTTCAATGAGTACATGACTATGTGGCACAATGATAAGATAATGTATTGTTTATCTAAGTAAGAAGCAAGATTGAAAAAGTAGGCTTAGCCGAGAAAAAGTGAATAAATCTAGTTTAAGCCAAGTGATGTTAGTGTCGACTGAGAGCCAGTATATGCCGAGGAAATTTAGTGTTGACCGAACATCAGTTTATTGCTGAATGACAACATTAGCTGAGGGAGACAGTTTGAAGAGATGACCAAGCTATGTAGTGGTGACCGAGGAGTTGAAAACAGTATTGACCAAGCGTAAGTAATTTACATTTGAGGAAGAATTCAAATTCCTAGCCGACTTAGTTGAATTCTTGGATTATGTAAATCGTGTTGACTTTATTGAATGAGTGTATGGAGAATTTAATGCATGGTAAACCATTTTATTGTGATTTCAATAAAGATATTGAAGATGTTTCTAGAAGGATGGATGAAGAACATGAATGTTGGAAGGATTCGATGAATCCAACCTAAACCTAAGATCTACGGAGGAGATTAAGCAGAAAAAGATGGATCTACCTATTGAAGAGGTATAAAGGAAAACCTAAGTGTGAGATTAAAAAATGATGCTGGAATTGTTGATTTTATTGATTGATAAGTCTAAGCAGAAAGGCTGAAGGTGAAGGAGTTGATTAGAGTTATGATTGCTTGAAGTGAATTCCAAGCATATTAGTGATGTAAATGGAAATAGAACTTAGTCAGTAAGCCAACATATATGTGTGAATTAGATTTGTTATTTGCAAAGTGAGTTGTATATTTTTTAGATTAGATACTACTGCTACTTTCTAACCATTGTATCAGTCTAAATCCTTTAATGAAGGTTGACCTAATAGTCATTGTTTAAATCCTTTAATCAAGGTTTCATTTTGATGGAATGTACTTAATTCCTCTAACAAGGCTCACTCTTAACAGGGTGGTTGAAATCTTTTAACAGGGTCACACCTAGCAGTGTGTTTGTAAACCTTTAACAGGGTTGGATTTTCACAAAGCTCACTTTAGAAGAGTGAAAATATCAGTAACATGTTACAAAGTGGTTTTTCCCAAATTGGGTTTCTACTATAAATCCCAGTGTCATACTTGTGTGAATGTTTTGGTGTGAACATTTCTATGTTTTGCAAGTTAAATACTATTGGATAGTGGACTACATTGTTATATGTTTCTGGCATACATTATTTAATGACCGAGTAGTGTTGGTGATTAGATCTGAGATTGTTGAAGTGTTTAAAAGTTCAATTGATACATCTCAACTTGAGAACAAATGATTCACCCCCCCTCTCTATTGTTCTAAATCATATTAACAATTGGTATCAGAGCTGTTGGTACTTACACAGAACAAGTTTAAAGGTACTTGAAGAAAATGATCAAGATGTATAAAAAGGAGGTACCGAAGTTGAATAAGGAGAACTTCCCTGCATGGCAGAGTCTGATGAAACTACATCTAGCTGGTATTGGTGACTCAAAAAAATATTATGTTGAACATGACTATGTTACACCTATCGCACCTTTGACTATCGAGGAGATGAGAGCTAAATAGGAACACAACCAAGAAATGTTGGAGATTGCATTTGCCTTAAGCTATCTTGAATTTGAAGACATTAAAGATTTCACAAATGCAAAGAAAATGTGGGACACTCTTGGAAATATCGATGGTGGTGATAAAAATGTACTAAGGGAAAAAGATGAAAGCCTGAGAGGTAATTTGATGAAATGAAAATGCAAGAAGGTGAAAATATTGCTCAATATTGTAGTCGAATCAAGGAGGTAGTAAATGCTATTAGAGGAGCTAATGGAACTATTGATGATGAAACTGTTATTAGAAAGGTATTGAGAAATTTGATTCCTATATATGCCATCATAATTTTAGAAATTCAAGAATCTAGATGTAACCTTGGTAATGTTATAACACTAGAAAGTCTTGTTGGTAAGCTTACTGCTTTTGAGCTTTCTAACCATGATAACTACACTGTTGCTAATATTGAATCTTTATTCAAGTCACAAATGGTTTTGCACAAGTCTAAGAGGGAAAATGAAAAATGTATAAGTGATAGTGAAAGTCATAGTGACACTTATGATGAGGAACTAGAGGATCTTGAAGCTCTTATGGCCAGAAGATTGAAAAGAGGAAAAGGCAAATATAAAGGTAAACTTCCTATCATATATTTTTTATGTAACAAAGTTGGCCATATAGGTGCAAGATTTCCTGATAGGAATAAAAAGGATGAGGAAAGAGAAATCATGTACAAGGATAAGAGAGAAAACATAGGTCACCAAAGGTACAAGGACTACAAGGATAAAGGTAAGAAAACCTGTTATATTGCTGAAGAAGAAACTGACACTGATAATGATAATGATGATTTTCAAATTGAAGTAGTTTATGTTGCTATGAAAGATGATTCTGATGAAGATGAGAAAATTGCACTTGTTTCTTATGTGAGCAAAGGTGACAAATTGATTATTGATAGTGGTTGCTCACATCACATGACTAGTGACAAGAGTAAATTTAAAACCCTAGATCATTACAAAGGTATAAGTGTTAAGTTTGGTAATGATGCACCATGTCCTGTAAAGGGTAAAGGATTCATTAAGATAATTGATAAGATCACTTGTGAAAATGCTTATTGGGTTGAAGGTCTTGACTATAATTTGCTAAGTGTTGCACAGATTAATACCACTGGTTACCGAGTGGAGTTTCATCACAGAAAGGCTAAAATATTTGATGCCACTGGTGAACTAAATGGAAGTGGAGAATAGACTAGAGGTAATTTGTTCTATCTAGATCTATTCGAAGAGACATGCTTGATTGCACAATTTGATGATGTATGGTTATGGCATAAGAGGCTATCTCATGTTAACTTTGACAATCTGGTAAATATTAGTAAAATGAAGAAAGTTAGAGGTTTGTCGAGATTGAAGAAACCTTATAATGTGATGTGAAAACAATGCCAGTTGGGTAAAATGACAAAGTCTAGTTTCAAGAGCAAGACTTTTACTTTTGAAAATGCTTTAGATTTGGTTCATACTGACCTTTGTGGAGCTATGGGTATACAAAGCTATTGTGGTGCTAAATACTTTATTCTATTTGTTGATGATTACACTAGGATGATGACTGTAATGTATTTAAAAGAAAAATATGAGGCATTTCAGTTGTTTTAGTGGTATTTGGCTAACGTTGAAAAAGAAACAGGTAGAAATCTAAAATGTCTAAGATCTAACCGAGGTGGAGAGTTTATATCAAATGAGTTCAATCTGTTATGCAATGATAGAGGAATCAAGAGACAGATCTTTGCACCTAGAACACCTCCACAAAATGGTATAGCTAAGAGAAGAAATAGATCTATCATGAATTGTGCAAGGAGACTAATGATTGAGAAAAATGTTGCACAAAAGTACTAGAAAGAAGTTGTAAGTACAAATGTTTATACCTTAAACCAAGTACAAATAAAAAAAGGTACAAATGTTAGACCTTATGAATTATGGTATGGTTATGCACCTCATGTAAAATACTTTAGAATATTTGGGAGAAAATGCTATATATTAAAATATAATAGGAATGGAAAGTTTGATGCAAAAAGTGATGAGGGCATATTCCTAGGTTATTCCACAAAGAGTAAAGCTTACAAGTGTTTGGACACTAACACTAAAAAAATTGTGGAAAGTGTAAATGTGAAAGTTGACGAATATGCAGAGAAAAGTGAATAGAAAAGCAAAAGAGAACCTGAAGATTATAGATCTTTCATCTATATAGAAGAAGGAGAGGTGAGTAAAACACTTTCACTTGATGCAGAGTCATGGGTAAGCAATGTTGAGCATCAAAAAGATACTGCCAAGCATCAGGAGGATGCTACTGAGCTTGAGTAGGATGTTGCCGAACATTAAGAAGAGGCTGTCGAGCAATCAGAGGTTGAATCTGATAATCTTACTGATGAACCTAAAGAGCAAGGAGAAAATAAATCTAAACCTACTTTGGCACAATATGTAAGAAGACATCACAAGCCTGAGAAAATCATTCTAGATAATGAAACTGGAGTTCTGACCAGAAGCAAGTTGAAAGATCCTACATGTTTATTGTGTGAGTTTGAGCTCGAGACAACAAGGAAGGCATTAGAAAATGAAGACTAGATTCAAGCTATGAATGAGGAAATAAACCAAATAGACCATAGAGAAAGGCCTATGAAAATCCCCCAAATAATCTTAAATTTATTCCCCATCTACACTTATTAGATGATTTCTTACCCAACATCAGGGTCTTCACAAGGAGTGGAAAGTGATCAACCTTCCTAAAACATCTAGTTCCCTCAATAGATAGGCCCATAATAGCCATGACTTCAGCCACACTATTACCTTCCCTGAAGATCTATTTTGTAGAAAAAGAGTGGAGGCCTAGTAGAAGTGGTCTTATGTCATCCATAAATCCTTCCATAGACCATCTAGTTTTAACAATTCCTTTAGAAGTTTCTATTATTGTTTTGGAGTCACCTTCTATCTCAAGATTATTGATTCTAATGATTAGTGCAATTTTGATCCCTCGTAAGAGGGATATACATTCTGCAAGTGATTATTAGTTTAGTCATTCAAATTCCTAATAAAAGAAGCTACCAGATCACTATTGGGGTCTCTAATCACTCCACCTCCACCATCATTACCATGTATAGAAGCTGCATCAAAATTAATCTTCTACCATCCTACAATAGAAGGCTTCCATTTTTTCCTTTGTCTAGTTAGAATATTAATATTATCAAAGTGGGCATAAGTCATTGTGAGGTTCCAATCCTAAACAATTTTACTATCCCAGTGGGTAGGGGGTATCTAGGTGGTTTCCAAGTAACAATTTAAAAGCTATGTGTCAATAGTTTGGTCATATCTTTGAAGAAAACTTCCACTATAGTTTCAGTCTCCCTAAAAATTTAGTTGTTCCCTTCTTTCCATAGACTCCAGCAGATGTGTGGGGTAAATTCCCACCATAATATCTTAATCAGGGGGTTAGTAGTTGAGCTTTTCCATTCAATGAATTGGATGATATCATTATTAAAAACTCATGTGATTTTAAACTTTTCCATTGCAATTTGTTAGATTTGTCTAGAAAATTAGCAATATAAAAATAGATGGTGAATAAATTCCTCCTCATGTTTGCAGAGAGCACATCAATTAGGAAATTAAAACCCTCTTCTAGCCAAATTATCCCAAGTTAGAATTTTTTTATGTATTGTGGTTCACTAAAAAAAAATCTTTGGGATTAACTGTGGGTTCCAAACCTTTCTCTAGCAATTCAATGTATTGTCATAATTTTACAACAAGATTTGGGTGTTAAATGTTAGTGTAGGTTTTTATTTACTTAGCATGTTATTTATTTTTCTTTAGTGTTATATTTTTTTCCTACACTTTTATTAATCTTTCTTAGGTTCATAAAGTGAGTTTGACTAGGATATGATGTTGAGGTGCCCCTTCCATAAAAGGTGGTGTCTCCCCACCCTTAATGGGTTGAACATTCCGTAAAAGGTAGAAATTTTTCTAGTTTAGATTATTTGGTGGTTATACTCTATTGGTTTGATTTTTCACCTCCATCCCATTCTTAGTTCTATATAAACTTTCTACTTAGCTTGTATTTGTAATATTATTTTCTATAAATTATGACACTCTTGCATATGTTGGCATTCATGTACGTTGATTCATCTAGTCATTCTTCTGCAACAAATTTTTGAGCTCCTAATAAAATATTATCATCTTGACATTTGTAGATGTCTTGGAATCACAAATCTATAATTTATGTTTTTCATTTACACCTTTATAGCTTATCTCTCTCATAGAAAGATTTTGGTTATGCATTGTTTTAATCGAATTTCTAACATGATATTAAAGTTTTGGTTTGGACAATTTGAGTTTTTGGATTCTTGATTAAGGGAGAAGACTTTTAGTATGATCTTGAAAACTCCTGTATGTTCTCTTGTTTTTTCATGCAAACTTGAGAATCTGAAAGTATTTGCACATATTTATTAATTTCATATTCATGTATATAGTTTTGGTGATATCTAGTGATTGCAACTATTGTGACTATAGTGGCATATTCTTTTAATGTTACATTGCAATTGGAAGCTTGAGAAAGTCATATTTTTCTTTTCTTTACTCAAATTGGCCACCATATGACAATAGAAAACAAAGGTCTTAAGCTCAAATTTGGTGGATAGGTTCTTAATCGAGCATTATATTCCAAAAGGGACCTTGTTACCATATTTAGGAGGTCATAAAGATATAATTTTTACTATAAAATTTCCTACAACCTTGAAACATTGAATCTAAGGCAAAAAAATATAGTAAAGAGGGCCTTACAACTCTCTTGATTGTACAAGTACAATGATGTTAGATATAGAGACACTAAGAGGGGGTAGGCGGGTGAATCTATGTAAATAATAAATGAACTAATTCAACTAGTAAACTGATTATGCTTGTAAATAACTTCCATGTAATCACAAAACATAAGGAAAAAAAAATAGTAAAGAGGGCCTTACAACCCTCTTGATTGTACAAGTACAATGATGGTGGTGGCTGATTATCATAACATAATATGTAAAGAGGAATATTTTTGGAGGCAGAGATCAAGAGCCCTTTGGTTAAAAGATGGGGACAAAAATACTAGATTCTTTCATATGACTGCTATGAAACACAAAGCTATAAATAGAATATCCTCTCTTGTTTTGAATGACAAAACTCTGGCTAAGGAAGAAGACATTAGAAAGGAAATGCTTCGTTCCTTCTCCCTCCTCACAAAAGAGGACAACCTTGATATGCAGAGTCAACATGAAATCCTTGCTACTATCCCCTTTATTATTGATAGAGGCACAAACTCCAGACTCAAAGCTATTCCCAAACATAAGGAAATCAGAGATGCTATTTTTTCCTTTGAAGGTGATAAATCTCTGGGTCCAGATGGCTTCCCCCTTTTCTTCTTCCAGCAGTTTTGGGAGATCACTTGTCAAGATCTTTGGAAAACTATCAAATAATTATTTGGTACCAAATCCCTTCTGAGAGAACTCAATGCCACATTTCTGGTTCTCATTCCTAAAAATCCTGGAGCTAATACGGTTGATTCTTTCAGACCTATCAGCCTCTATAATGGGATATATAAGATCGTAGCCAAAGTCATGACTTCTAGATTGCTTGCCTTGCTACCCTCTATCATTTCTCCTCAGTAGAATGGGTTTTTTCCAAGGAGACAAATTTTTGATTCCATTGTGGTGGCCCATGAGAACATTCACTCCCTTGAAGCTGCGAAGAAATAGGGATTCCTTATGAAACTTGATTTATCTAAAGCCTACGATAGGGTTGATTGGCAATTTCTTTAGAAAGTTTTAAGTAGTTTTGGTTTTGACACAGGGGTCCTCAAAATTATTGATTAACTGGTTTCCACTATCTCCTCATCTATCATTATGAATGGAGGGTCCTCAAATTTTTTCAAACCTTCCAGGGGTCTAAGGAAGGGGGACCCTATCTCTCCAATTCTGTTTTCTATTCTGGCGGAGGGTCTGGGAAGATACATCACTAAAATTGTTAATGAAGGAAGAATTACTAGTCTCCAACCTTCTTCGGTTAGAACCTTCTATTCTTACGAGCAATTTGTTGATGATACTCTTTTCATGGGAGAAGCTTTTGTCAAAAAAGCTAGAAATCTTAAAAAAGCCTTGTCTATCTATACCTCAGCCACGAGTCAACTTATTAACTGGAACAAGAGCTTCATGTTTTTTATCAATACCTCCCCAGAGAGACAAGCTAAGATCTCTAAAATTCTTAGTTGCAGCATTGGTACTCTCCCTTCTTCTTACTTGGGTCTTCCCCTCTGCTCCAAACCCCCTGATAGTGTTTGGAACCTTATAGTTGATAGATTCAATAGTAAACTGGTAGGCTAGAAAGGAGCCTGTTAGCATTGTTCTAAAATTTTTCATCCTCATGCTAAAATTTTTGAAAAATTGGTTTTAAAACCTAGCAGTAGGTATTATGATAGAAAACCCTAGCTTGATCTAAGCCCTATTATGTTTGATTCATCTTGACACAATGGTATAACGACAACCGTTAATCGATCCCAATGTTTAATCGATAGTAAGCTTTTGAAGATGGGCCCGCTTGGATAGATGTCATTATGTCATGGGATAGAACTGATGCCTGTTTTATTATGTTTGATATGGATTTTGCCTCAAGGCTTAGGACATTGTTGTTTTTTGAAAATCCAAGAATCCCAAGGGAATTGTTAAGATTGATTAGGCCCAAGGAATACTATCAGGATATTACCATAGTTCATAATTTTGGTGATATTATATTGTATCTCATTTCTACAGTTTTTTGAGTATATGGTTGCAAGAAGGCACCATACATTTTGCCCTACCAAGTTCCACTGAAGATAGGATATGCAGAAATTTTAAGGCAAATTGGTGACCTGCAGGAAACTACTCTCATTGGTGAAGGAAGAGGGACTTTCTTCCCAGATATCACAATTGCACATCAATATGTTATCACTAAAGGAGGGTGGGTGCATTTAAACCAAGTCTTGCAACCCTACAGGATGCCTACAGCTACAGTTAGATGTGCAGACACTAAAGGTTTTTTGACAAGAATGTTTAAGGAGAAGATAAGGTGTGCTCTTATGGAGCACTAATTCAACTTTCTTGAGGATGTCATAAGAAATGAGTTTGATCTCCAAACTCAATAAATTAAGAAGGAAAAGTGGGTGATCTACAAAAAGACTGTGGATTTTATTAGGAATTTTGATAAAAACTTATGACCCAATAAGGAATTTTGAGCGATGGGCTAGAAAGGTAGATGCTCTTATGGAGCATTTTGAAGGGATCATGCATGCAGTAAATGAGAAGAAAACCATGGTAAGCAGGATAGACCCTAAGAGAGCCAAGAAAATTTTGAGTCAGCCTAGGTATACAAAATTGACCCCCAAAGGAACTTACACTGTACATAAGAGAAGTGGTTATAGTGTTCTTCTACCAAAACAGAAGAGAGATGAGAGTCTTCATTCTACTTCAAGAGGAAATAGACCTATAGATGATAAAATAATGCAGGGACCCTCTCCAAAGAGGTAGAGACAAGAGGAATCAAGGCCAAAAGAGGAGGTGTATTCTTCTTCTCAGTCCCCCTTACAATTAGATGAAGATGGGGTAGCTGAATAGTTAGTGCAAATGAGTAATGAGGGAAATATATATGTTTCAAATGATGAGTTGCAAGAAGGAATGCCAGAGGCACCTAAGGAGGTAGCAATCAATTTAACTATTATAGAGTTTGAGGGTAAGCAAATTGACCCTATTCTAAAGCAGGCTAGTGATTATTTTGTCATTGATGACAAGTTTGTAAAGACTAGGGCATTTTTCCAATTTTTATGGAGAATGAAGATAAATCAGTTTAAAGAGATTTGTGAAAAGAAGAAAGAAGAGTTCCCTGATAGGGACATAATAGAGATTGAAAATGAAACCAAGGGTGAGATGATAAAACAATTTGAGAAGATCACTCCTGAGGAGGGAAGGCCTATGATCTACATTGCAGGAGTTTTGATTCTTCGTGAGTGGGACATTGCAGATGCAATAATTTTTTATCAAATTAGGAAGAGCAAGGTAAAGACCCTTGCTAATACAGAACAAGCACAACAAGCTTCAAGGGGTATCACATTTTGTAATGATCATGCAGCCCTGGTAATGTGGTCCCTAAAGAGGGAAGAAAATAAAGGAAAGAGAGAAGCTCTCTCTTTAGGATATGCCAGAAATATGTTAGTGCAACAAGTAGGTGAGACTTCAAGTGTTGAAGCTTCAAACCTCATTTTGGAAACAACTAATTTTAATGTTAAAGTAGTAGAAAAGGATGCACAAGAGAAGGAAGAGATGAGGCTTAAATTTGAAACTGTCCTTAAGTCCTATAATGAGCTCAAGGTAGAATTGATCCAAAAAGACAAGTTGATTGTAGAATAATCAGGACCACAGGATCATAGGTCACCCCAATTGATGATAGTTGATAGGCCTGCAGTGGCTTCTTCATCAAGCCCTATCATTGAATTTCCACCATCACCATACCCAAAGACAAACCTAGATGTAAGGCTCAGCTGGGAGAAGCAACAGTTGCTTGAAGAAACAAATCATTTCAAAAGAAAAAGGGCAGAGTTGGACAAGTTGAGGGAAGAAAATTTGAAAGATAAAAGCTTGTTAGAGTAGAAGTATGAAGAAAAGATAACAGAGGCTGTGATGCAATTTTCTACAAATTTGAATCCCACAATTCTATTTGACCATGCTAGGAGATTAAGGATATTGCTTATATCATTAGATAAGCATAAGAATGAGTTAGGACCAATCTTCAGTAAATGGATTGAGAGATCTCTGAATGTGAGATTATTTAGATGGTTGTCCAAGTCTCAAAATGATCCTAATCCATTGATCAAACAATTGCATCAGAATGTGAAGAGGCTTGTAGAGAATGATATACTTTTGGGTGATTTTGAAAGAAAATCAAATTTGTTGAAGAAATAATTGACACTTCCTTGTTTTGATTTAATCCCAGGAGTTTTCAAGAAGAATGGTGAACTTAAGGAGTTGATCAAGTGGAGAGCACAAATAGATGATGACTTTTCTGCTAGAATGACTAGCATTTTGACTTTAGAGAATACTTTATTTTTCATACATACTATTGAGACATTGATTTCTGCCAAATCCAAATTTGATTTCATTCAGCGAGAAATCAGTCAGCTAGAGGACAAGTGGGAATAGTTATCCGGAAAAAGTGCAGAGTTTGCAAGTTTTGATTTACCAAGTGAAGAGGTGTATAACAGGTGGAGGTATCATTATATTCCACATGCAGAGAAAGTAGACACTCCACCTACTTCTTGAGACAAATGAAGATTTTAACTTTTTGAGTCCTAAAAGGGTTGTTGAGATATAAAGAGGTATTTATTACAGGAATGACAATGAAGAGATGGCGGTCAGATTTTCTTGAGTAAACCAAGAAGAGAATTGAAGACATAAAGCAAGGTGGCTATCTACAAAATATCTCTCCAAATTTGATCGATGCATTAATTGTAAACCCAGTAGGGTTGTTGTAAAGTATTTAGGTTAAAATTTTGTAAACCCTAGAATGATCAGTAGCTTGTTGCATCTCCTTGTATATAAAGGATTTTCCATGACCATTCTAGGCATTGAGAATCTAGGTGTTGAGAAGATAGAAATTTTGAAACCCTAACCCTCAGTCAAGGATTGTAACATTTTATATTATTTCTTATCAAGCAATAGAGAAGAAGTATAGGTTGCTACTACTATCTTGCAAGCTTACTATTCAAAATATGATGTATACAAATGATCAAGGTTATGCTTAATACAAATCTCAAATCTTTGTCTCTTCTTTGTATTCATTCTGTGAATCTTTAAATCTTTTAGAGATTTATATGTATGTATTTGGCTTTGAGTTCTGATCTAGGGTTTGATTAAATATTGCTTAGGGTGGGATGCATGTTCACTAAATTTATTTGAGGATTTTCTATAAGTAGGAAAGAGTTGGGGTGTTTGTATTTATGTTCAAAGGCTAGTTATTCTTAAACATCTTTGTATTCATTCCGTCTTCTGATATTTTTGCCCAACGGATAAGGCACTGGCCGGTATTTTCCTATCTATTCTTTACGGGAAATGATTGAAATCATTATAATCACACACATAAATCAATACCAGTTGTTTTACTTTTATTTACATTTATAGTTGTTTTACCTAGTGATGGAGAGTCAATGAATAATAGGTTGTTATTTAGTACTTTCTCACTATTATTTGTTGTAAGATCTAGTATTGAATAAGGAATAGAGTTGTATCTATTGGATCAGGTGTACCCACCTTGGTTTTGTAGAGCCAGAAGTGAAGAGGGCAGGCTTGTCCCTATAGTTGGTCCAGTTACTTATAGATTTCTCACATTTGGAACTAACCCCTCCTTAATATCAGTCATAAGTATATTGGTGTCTCATGGAGTGTAAAATCTTTTGAAGAACCAACAGAGCCCTTCTTAGCAATTCTGGCAAACTTCAGCTGTTAAAGTCCACTCTGTAAAATCTTCTTGTTTATGCCTTGAGTCTTTTTAAGATTCCTCACAAGTTTGCGGTGGTGCTGGAAACAATCCAAAAAAGGTTTTTATGGACTGGGGTTGAAGATAAAAAAAGACTAAGCTTGGTTGCTTGGGACAAGGTCTGTAAACCTAAGAAAAAAGGTGGACTGGGTCTAAGACCTATCAAGCTTGTCAATAAAGCCCTCCTAGCTAAGAAAATATGGAGTGTAATATCCCCGCCAGGGAACCCATAAGGAATTAGGTCTTATGACCAAAAATTGCAACTAACAAATTTTTTTCCTAACATTATATCATCACTACTTCACATTTACATTCCTTAAGGTTCCCTTAATGAATACATTTACTAACATATTTACATTACTTATCCAAATTGAATTTCATTTCATTTCTTTACTTTCACATTTTATAACTTAAGAGATAGGGTAAGAAAATAACATTTCACTTACAATTATATTTCTTACTTTATATACTAATTTCATTTCTCCTTCCTACACATTGAATAATTACATCTTAACCTTAGCATAATAAAAAATTTCTTTCATTGCAACATAAGAGAGATAGAAAAGATAATTTCAACATGACATAATATATTTCCAACTTTGATCTTTCAAATAACAACCCTTGAAAGAAGCCTATAACTATCCCTCCCAATTACATTGCTTTTCTTTTCAATTACATCTTTCTAATAATAGATCTCATAATAACAGGTACATGAATGGCCTGAAGGTATTACAACATATCTTTTCACCTTTCCTTTCAATAATACATAATACAAAATACAAAATACAAATATCTGCATCGATGCATAAATTTGAACGCATCCAAGCCACAAACCACAAATAGGACCTCAAAAGATTTTTGCCACCCAACCATGTGGAACTAATGAAGTTCCACCCCCCATGCTAGGAGATAGAACCAAGATACTCACAAGGACCTAAGCAATCTAAGGCTACACAAAACCTTAATCTAAAAGAAATAACATAACAATATATCACTTTACTAATCACAAGGGTTAGGTTCCTAGCATACCCTCTAGGTGAGTATGATCACATATCCTAGATTTTGGAATCCTTCTTGGTAACCATGTAACCCCGGTCCCCCCTTTATGAATAGGGATCCATCCTGGTAGTTATCCATGGTCTCGGTACTCCAACAGGACTATGTGGCCATTAATATGTTTTCTTTCATTATCTTTTGTTTCCTCCCTTTCCCAAATTCATTATTAGGTTATCACTTTTTAGTAACCCACCCATAGGATCATTTGGTAACCACTTTAGGGTTCCAGCACCTATGGTAAGCCACTCACCTAGGGTACCTAGTCCCCTACTGATGCAAGAGCATTTTGAGTTCCTAAATATCTTTCTTAATCTTGGAGGAATTCCCTGGTAGAGGGATACAATACTTTGTTTTTGGTAGTTTTCTGAGTTTCTGTGTTGTGATGATCTATGGAGATATTTGGAATGTGTGATAAAAGGAGTTTGTTACTTTATGTGTGTGGAACATATGTCTAAGGTCGCAGCTCTTGAGGTGGCATGGTTTGGGAGATATTGGATGAACCATTTCAAAGTTGGAGTTGTTTTCCTTGTTGTTGGAGCAGTGTTTTCCTATAGTTTGGGGCTGATTGTGGGATGTGGTGCCATTGATTCTTAATGAATAATCTTTTTCTCTCTTAGGTACTGTAAGAGGACCTAAAAAACTATCATTTTCTAAGGGCACAAGCCCTAATTCATTATGAGTAAAAAGTTATGACCATTTTTCTTGGGGACCTATTTTCTGCTAGTGTTCCCGCTGGAGCCATTCCTTCAGTTTTGGTGCTGATTGTGCACCATGGAAGTGTTGATCCTTAATGAATAAAACTTTTAGATCTTAAGGAATTTAAGAGGACCTAAACTAATACCATTTCCCAAGGGCACAACTCCTAATTGATTATGAGTCAAAAGTTATGGCCATTTTGACCCGGGACCTATTTTCTGGCAGTTTTCATGTGAAACGTGGAGTGTTTCTTCTTGCGCGGTTCCGTGTGATGAGATGGAGCCTTGCGTGGTTAAGGAAATTTTATTGGGTCATGTGTGGACCTAAATCCAAAGGTGAATTAAGTTTTGATCATTCTTGCATTATTTTTGGTTTCTCTTATTGGTCTGGACCTATATTGTAATTAATTGTCTGACTGGCTGACTTGTGGCTTAGCTAGCTATATATTGAGAGCTTGGGTAGATGTTTAGTAGTGAGGAGAGTAGTAGATGATCATTAGATCATTAGGAAGAGTAGATTAGAAGAAAATTTTTGAATCTAGAACTTTGTAGCAGAACTAGTGGCTTGTGGGCTTAGGACAGCAAGGGGTTGCTTGGAAGTGTGAGTACAAGTTTAGATCCTGTGGTGGTTGTTCCTATCAGAGGCTGCCTGTTGTAGATCTGAACTAGTTAGTGGTTTCCTGGATCTTGTGAGATCTTGCTGATACTTTTTTATTTCATTGTAATAGGCTGAAACTTAGAAGGCCTTACAACCGGGCATGTTGAATGAAATTCAGTTTTGAATCGTTATCTTGTTGTATTCTATTGTGCATATTGTTGTTATAATCAGCAGTGTAGGCTTAGACTATCCATTATTGGATCCTCCATCCCTACCCTATGTCAAGTGGTATCAGAGCTTGAAGATCTTGAGTGTGTAAACTAGTTGAGGCTATTTGCACCAGGACCTTGTTGGTGATTTGTTGCCTTGGGTTTTTGAAGATCTTGAAGGATGTCTCCAAGAAACAAGTGCAAGACCTACAAGAGGAATTAAGAAGGTAGACTAGAAAGAAGAAGGTTGTGAAGAGATGATGACAGCTTGTGGAAGTCCCCGATGACTTGGCTAGAGTTGATGAAATTTCTATTGGTTCACATGAGCAGATAGATGGATCTGGCATGGAACTTGCAGAGTATCTTGTTGTGCACAATGAGATTGTTGGTGGTGAAGAGATTGGTTTTGATGCTCAGTTGGTGGAGTCTGACATGAAACTTGTAGAGCAAATTGTGGTTGTTGTTGAGATACCTATGGTTGCTGACGATGTTTTTGACCTTGTTGAGGCTGGTGAGAAGATTTTTTTTCATGTTCAGTCAGTTGTGTCTGACATGGAGATTGTAGAGCATCTAGTTGGGTGTGATCAGAATACTATTGGTGAAGATTTACTTGATGTTGAGGCTGGTGAGAAGATTTGTTTTCATGTTCAATCGGTTGTGTTTGACATGAAGATTGTAGAGCATTTGGTTAGGTGTGATCAGACTACTGTTGGTGAAGAGTTAGTTGATGCTCAACACCTTTGTGATGGTGGTGTTTTTGATTTGCTTTTGATCAATTTTATGGTGTAGATCTTATTTGCTGGATGTGGACTTGAATTGCTGGTGGATAGTAATGAGTCTTGTGATGAGTTGCAGATATGGGATGCTGATGATGAGGGATTTCATGTGGATATGACTTTGGATCTACTTGTTGGGGAGTTGGATACTCTTGTTGCTGATATTGGTTGTGGTGATCAGCGATATGCTGATTGGATGTTGAGATTCATATGATCCTGATGTTTGAATGGATGAAGCATAGATGGTTGATTTTCAAATTTGTTCTCTTGTCCTTGATGGATTGGAAGCCTATGGTGAAGATGAAGTTGATTGCAAGAAATTATCTTGAGATTAAAGTATGGGACATACTTTCTATTTACCTAGGTAGTCTGATGCAGGAGCATTTTGAGTTCCTGAAGATCTTTCTTAGTCTTGGAGGATTTGCCTGGCAGAGGGATACAATACTTTATTTTTGGTAGTTTTCTGAGTTTCTATGTTGTGATGATCTATGGAGATCTTTGGAATGTGTGCTGAAAGGATTTTTTTCCTTTATGTGTTTGGAAGATATTTCTAAGGTCACAGCTCTTGAGGTAGCATGGTTTGGGAGATATTGGATGAACCATTTCAAAGTTGGAGTTGTTTTCCTTGCCGTCGGAGCAATGTTTTCTTGTAGTTTGGAGCTGATTGTGGGATGTGGTGCCATTGATTATTAATCAATCAGACTTTGTGCTCTGAGGTACTTTAAGAGGACCTAAAGTAATATCATTTCCTAAGGGTGAAAGCCCTGATTCATTATGAGTAAAAAGTTATGACCATTTTTCTCGGGGACCTATTTTCTGCCAATGTTCCCACCGGAGCCATTACTGCAGTTTTGGTGCTGATTGCGCATCATGAAGATGTTGATCCTTAATGAATCAGAATTTTTGATCTTAAAGAATTTAAGAGGACCTAAATTAATACCATATCCCAAGGGTGAAACTCCTAATTCATTACGAGTCAAAAGTTATGGCCGTTTTTCCCCAAGACCTATTTTCTGGTAGTTTTCATGTGAAACATGGAGTGTTTCTTCTTGCACGGTTCCGTGTGATGAGATGGGGCCTTGAGTGGTTAAGGACATGTTATTGGGTCATGTATGGACCTAAATCAAAAGGTGCATTAATTTTTTATCATTCTTGCATTATTTTTGGTTTCTCTTATTGGTCTGGACCTATATTGTAATTAATTGCTTGGCTGGCCAACTTGTGGCTTAGCTGGCTATATATTGAGAGCTTGGGTAGATGTTTAGTAATGAGGAGAGTAGTAGATGATAATTAGATCATTAGGAAGAGTAGAGTAGAAGAAGATTTGTGAATCTGGGACTTTTTAGCAGAACTAGTGGCCTACGGGCTTAGGACAACAAGGGGTTGCTTGGAAGTGTGAGTACAAGTTTAGATCCTGTGGTGGTTGTTCCTATTAGAGGCTGCCTATTGAAGATCTGAACTAGTTAGTGGTTTCATAAATCTTGCAAGATCTTGCTGATACTTTGTTATTTCATTGAAATAGGCCAAAACCCGGAAGGCCTTGCAGCCGGGCATGTTGAATGAAATTCAATTTTGAATAGTTATCTTGTTGTATTTCACTGTGCATATTGTTGTTATAATCAGTAGTGTAGGCTTGGACTATCCATTATTAGATTCTCCCTCCCTTCCCTATATCACCTAACCACACACACAAGCCATGAAAACATCAAGTAATTTCAAAAGATCCATATCATAGGTCTAGGGAGCCCTCCGGTGCACTCAGGCCACTCGAACAAGTCCTGACCTTATATTATAGACTCTACCAAAAGCCAAGTATTAACAAAAGCTTATAATGAAAACCATCTATATAAATCCATAAGACACAACATAAAACTTCCCACATGCATTTACACAACATTCCATAGCTTATTTCAAAAGTCTAGGGAAATCTCATGTGCCTGAAATTTGGCTAAGTCTGAATTTTTTTTAAAAACCAAAAATCTAGAATTTGCATCTTAACTCCTATGAAGCTGAAACCTATCTCAATCATCCCGGAAGGTACCTAATTCCTTTATACAAGTATAACTTAAAGTATAAGAAATTAAAGTATCAAACTTATACTTAAATGTTATACTTCTATAAAGCCTGCTTTCCTCGGTTGACAATACTTTACTCGGTTGACACTAGTTTGCTCGGTTGACACTGTCTTCCTTAGTTGACACTAGTTTTCTTAGTTGGCACTATCTTCCTCGGTTGACACTAGTTTTCTCGGTTGACACTAGTTTTCTCAGTTGATAAAGTCTGCTTAGTTAACACTGGTTGCTCGGTTAACACTGGTTGCTTCATTAACACTAACCACTCCTCGATTGACACTAATTTCTCAGCTAATACTAACAGATCAGTTGACAAAAACTACCAAGAACTATAAAATATGACTATCAACTTTGACTTGCAGGCAAAATTGGGTATTATGGGGACTATGGTTGCCTAATCTGGGCATGACCCATTTGAGGTTTCCCAGTTTCCCTTCAGAAACAGCCCATCAATCCATCCTATCTATCCAAAAAATATGTTCTAGATCTAGATGATGAAAGGTGGTGCACAAACAGATATGGACTAGTAGGGTTGAAATAATAGTTCTAAATTCTGGAAGCATTCATGGATATTCTAGAAAGAAAGGAGATAAAAATGAGAATACTAAGGAGCCTACAGACTAAATTAATCAAAATAAAAACAACCATTCACAAAGAAGCCTGCAAGAGGAAGAGAGTAGGAAAAAAGGACTGCATCTCAATCCTACACCTTCATGACCCTTCCTGTTTCTTCCTAGATTTCCCTATTTCATTCAATATTAGATAAACACATCCTCCCACATGACCACAATCATTTCTAACTTCCCAGGAAGATTTTGAAATACAATGTACATAAATAAAACTATATAATCATACATAAGAAGAAACACAGTAGAAATACACAAAGGATAAAACATTTACATATCATTTTGGACACATAGGACAACAAATAGAAATACACAGTAGAAATACATAAAGGATAAAACATTTACATATCATTTTGGACACATAGGACAATAATCATGTTATAATTTAATATCATATCATATACAAACACATTCATACACAAAGAGGAAGAATGGAGATTCTTCCCAGTTTAGACCCTACCTTGGGTCCTACGGAGCATCCTCTTTCCTTGGCTAGAGAATCTCTATGAAACTTCAATCCTTGAGGAGATATCCTTCTGGAAATCTTCCTCTGGAAATCAACTCCAAGCAATCCTCACATAGATGACTTCACCAACTAGAGACTCTCAAACTCACATAAACTTTCACCAAAAATTTCTAGAGAAATCAATTACAAACAACTCAAAAGAAAACAAATCTTCTAAAAATTATCATCCTTCCCGCACACAAAAATCTTCAATTATTTATCCTCCAACTATGTGGTTGGAGGGCCAACCAAATAATTTCCTGTAAAAGACTTAATCAAGGTTTTAATAAATTTAATTAAAATATCTTTTAAATAAAAGCATAACAAGAATAATAGAAAAATACCTTTCAAGAAAAACACCTAGCACAATAGGAAAACAAGTAGCCTAACTTCTAGGAGGTCTTGAGTTCAACTCCCTCCTAGATAGCTAATTTTACCATAAAGGACATTTTCCTTTTATTATTATTATGTTTACTTTTTATTTAATACATTCATTAAATATACTTTATTTCACTCACTTTATTTACTTATTATAAATAACATACCATTTACACAGTTGATGAAAAACATACAATTATTATTATTTATATAAGCATGTATATATGTGTGTGCACCCACATATACACATACCTATATAAAATACAAACAATTATAACATAATTATTTATTATACATATAAAATAGATTAGTTCTAACTCATAACATAAACTCAAACCAACATCAAATCAAGTTCATAACATAAACTACATTCTACTTTCCCAACTAGGATAACTTCCTAAACATAATTTTAAGTCCATGGCTATCCTCGAGAGTAACTTGGTTAAATCTCCACACATCAATAGTTTGAGGATTTTGAAGGCATGCTCAGACCTATGTAGCCAAGTGGAGACGATGCCTGGTACCTACATCTTGCATCACCAACCGATATGCATATACATATATATATAAACATGTAGTGACAAACAAGGAGGGAGAGTGTGACATCGTGTGGACCTCCCATAGGAGTAACTACAACTACCCCTCCTCATCCTACACTCACATAAACCAGTAAATGTCAAACCATAATAGGGTCAGTAGGGTTAGATCATAATATGAACATCATAACACAAATCAATGTAAAACATTTTACTGATAGTTCATTTCTAACCATTCATCATTAAATGCTATTTTAATATTTCCAAATAAACTGTAGTAACCAAATATATAAGCTCAAATGTCTCGTAAAATTCCAACTAAATAATAATCATAGTCCATCATAAAATCCAAAGTGTCAAAGAAAAAGTCCTGTCAGTCTAACATAGGAAGATCCTAGGGTGGGCATTACATGGAGAGTCTATGGGGACAAAAAGCAATGGAATGAAATCATTAGAAGTAAATACCTCTTTAACTCTAACAATTTGGAGGACCTCATAAACAATGATATCAGGGTGAATGGATCTTACATGTGGAATAGTTTCTTCTCTTCAATTGACATCATCAGAGAAGGGATGAGGTGGAATTTGGCAAATGGGATTAAAATTGACTTTTGGGAAGATCCTTGGATCCATGAAGAACCTTTATCTAAGAAGCAAGAGTGGAAGGATATTATTATCCAAGCTAAAGCTATTTTTGGTACCAAAGTCTCTGATTACTGGCATAATAATACTTGGAAGGACCTTGCTAGCTTTGATAGTAGATTGTCTCCTCTTATGATTGAGCTACAGTCCTAGTTCAAAAAGGAAAACCATTCAAATAAAATTGTCTAGAATCCATCTTCAAATGGAGACTTCTCGGTGGCCTCTGCTTGCTCCCTTTCCTTCTCTATGGAAGTTAAGTCTTAGTGTGATTCTATCTGGTATAAACTCCTCACCCCAAAGATCAACTTTTTCTATTGGATTCTCTTCCAAAATAAACCCCTAACTCTTGATAATCTTGCTAAAAGAGGTTTCTCTTTAGTTAATATATGCTTTCTTTGTCTAGAATAAGCTGAATCCTGTGATCACCTCATGCTCCACTATAGCTTTACTCGGAGGGTTTGGAATCTTGTTTTTAAACAATGGAATTTGTGTTGGTTGTTTCCTAACTCTTGGCAAGACTTTGTGACTCAATGGAGATGCCCTTTTGACAATGATCTGGCTAGAGAATTCTGGAACCTTATCCCACCTCATCTGTGCTGGTGTATTTGGAAGGAAAGAAATAACAGAGTTTTCAGGGAGAAAAATGCTAAACTTGACATCATTGGCAACAATCTCTTTAGAGCTCTTGAGGAAAACTTCACCATTTCTATCAACAACACCAAGAGAAAGCTCAGGGAAAGACTCCCAGATCTTGATTGGATATGCTGGAAGTTTCCTTCTTCTAAATCTCAGCTAGTTTCTCCTAGAGATACTTCAGTCTGGATTGATCCTCCTATTGGTTGGGTCAAAGCCAATTTTGATGGAGCCTCCAAAGGCAACTTGGGTGTCTCAGGGGGACGTGGTATCATCAGAGATAGTAACAATAATTGTTTGGGAGCCATTTCGGTCCCTTTGGGTGTTCAAACCAATCACAGGGTGGAGGATTTGGCTACCCTCAATACAATCATGCTGGTGGAAGAATTAGGTCTCAAAAGAGTATGGATGGAAGGTAATTCTTTAAACATAATTAACAATATTAAAGACATCAACACTCCCTCCTAGACTATAGATCACATCATTTCTAAAATTAACATTATTGTTCAAACCTTTGAGTCATTCCACATTTCTCACAACTACCGGGAAACCAATCAGGTTGTTGATGGTCTTGCTAATATTGGAGCCAAAAGTGGGAGAATTCAAAAATGGTATGGAAATACTATATGTAATGATGCTATCATCTTGTATATTAATTATGATAAAATTAGACAAAAGGAAGGAATCATTAATAGTAACATCAATGAGGATACTTCATAATTCAAATCAGTTTTTACTGATCTCAGAGGTCATGCAGAATATTGCTAAGTACATTTCTAAGATGCAGAGTTATTTTTCCATTATGAAATCTCAAAATTTGATGAGCCTTGTCATCATTACCTGTTATTGCTACCAGTTCATGCATGTGAATAGGGGTGAGAACCAAATTAATAGCCTTTATACACTTAAGAGCAATTATATCGATAAAACTATTTCTTCAAAGCAAAGAAAGCATAATCATCTTCCTATGAAAAAAGAACTAGGTGATTGTTCAGTGATGGGAGGTGATTTCAGAAGAGAAGAGCCAACAGAATGCAAGTGGAAGTAGGGCAAGGAAGTCTGGAGTGTTTTGAGAAAAGGCCAGGTACATCGGTATCTTAAGAGACTTCATGTCTTTAATAATGATGTTTCTAATGCCTTTGTTGATGGGTGGGATAAGGGCACGGTGAATTTGGCTGGCAAGTCCTTTAGCCTTAGCCTTGAGTGTCTTTCTAAAATCACTGGCCTCCCTCTAGAGGGTATGAAGTGCTCAAAGGAGATTAAGGTCAGCAATAGAGCCTACAAGTCATTTCTTGAAACGGATGAAGAGCAGGCTCTCATGGTTAAAGGTAATAAAGACTATGTGGAAATGGATAATATTGAGAAAATTTGGGGTTCTGTCATTAGGGTCATGGTGGAGTATTTCACTCTTGAAGGGTGGTACTCTAGGGTTTATAACTACCATTTTGTCTTAGCAAATTATTTTAGACATGACAAAAGGATTTCCTTTCCCTATTTCCTTTTGTGTTCTCTTAACCAAATCATTACCAAATTTAGGGTGAAGAATTTCCCTATTCTTCATGTTGGGATTATTCTCCTTATTGTTGATTATGTGAGAGACCATATTCTTGATCCTATCCCCCCAGGTGAAAAAAAGGAAGAATTCGGGCTCTTCTTCCAGGAAGAAGAACCCTCCTAGCAATAAAGCCCTCCCTTCTACTGCACCTGATTCTTCTGGGTTCAAGGACAGCTCAGAGATTGCTAAGGATCTCTCTAAGAAAAATGTCTCTGAGATAGCTAAGAACAATGTGGACCCCCCTATGAATTCTATCATTATGGAGCCTATTTTGGAGCCTATGTCTATAGTCCTGCCTGATAATGAAGCTGAGGTTGGTGATAATCCTCATCACTTCCATAATGAAGAGTCTAATTCCACTACCCAGATCCCTGAGGAGGAAGAAATGGTTAATCTTGATTCTGTTATTAGAAACATCATTGATACTAGTGAGGGTTACTTCAGGGTAGAGCAGGATAACCTTAACGGTGGGGAGAAGTCCAACCTTGCTTTGGTCACTAATAAAGCTGAGGGAAAAGGAAATATTATGAATAAGGCCGAGGATAAGGGGAACAAAGAAAATGAGGATGGTATTAATTCTGGGGATAATAATGTTGAGGATTTGGGTAAGGATAGCTTTAGGGTTATGGAGGACGATAACCTAGTTTCTCATGACTCCCCAAGATCTGGTGAGGATAATAAAAAGGATGGTAGTGAGAGAAGGTCTGACAGAAAAAGGTCCTGCCCTCTTCAGGATGACCTTAGAGAGATGGAGTCTCTTGTCAAGAGGTCCATTATTATGACCCCCCTTCAAATTGCAAAGAATAAATCTATCTACAACTATAATATTATGCTAGAGGAAATTACTGAAAATCTCAGGAAGGAGATTGTCCCCAATGCTAGAGTCAATGTTTCTAATTATGGTACTAAGATGGAGGAAAAAATTAAAAAAGCTATTGAGATAGCCATGGTTCCCAATCATGAGAAGATAAGCAAGAACGAAGCTATGCTTAAGAATTTGCTAGGTCTGGAAAATTCTGGAATGAAGTCTACTCTTGAGAACTTGAATACTTTAAGAAAAGTGTTGGAAGGGAACAAAGAGGGCTCATTGACTGACAACATTGATCTTACTATTCCCAGTCAGCAGATGGGTTTGGGTACCAGAACAAGGTCCAATACCAAAAATAAATTAAATGTCAAGGATCAGGATATCATGAGGCTGAAAGATAATATCAAGACTATGTAGGCTCAACTGGAGGACTCTGAGAGCTTCTTGAAGATTCTATCTTGATTTTGGTGCTGGTGGTCTTCTACTGTATTTTTCTTCCAGCTCTTTTTGCTTTTTATTGATTAGGTTATATTGAATATTTGGGATCTATCCCTTTTGTAGTCTACTCCTTTTTGGGACAGCTAGTTGTTCTCTTGGTTTTCCATGCCTATCTATATTCTTCTTTGTTAAAGGGTTTTGGGGCCCCTTCAAAACTTGTTTTTACCATAATCAAAAACTTCCATGTAATTATTACTATGCAATAGAAGTAAAACAAATTTAAACATCCACAAAGAATAACACATAACACCAAGTAAATTTATTATGGAAACCCTTGCTAGAGGGTGAAAACCATGGTGGGGATGGTGCCCATGAATCTCTTCAACTGCAATATAAATATTTGTCCTATTAGGAGCTTACAATACCCTATTAGGGGTTCTCCATGTTAAAAGTTACTAGTACCCTATTAAAGGTACAAAAATACCTTCTAATATCTACCTCTCTAGAATATTTAAAACTCCAACTAAGAATTCACCTTGTTAAAGGATTTAACAATAAGAATTGTTAAAGTCCACCCTATTAAAGGATTTAATTTTCTACAACTGTTAGGAATACAACAATAACTTGATCTATAAATGTAGCAACCACTTTTCTTGATCAAATCCTTTGTAATCTCAAAATTTTGGCCACTACATTATCTTTGTCTCTGTCTCTGATCACAAACCTAAATCAAATTCTTTAGTCCATCTTTATATTGATATTCTTAAGTTGGCTAAGACTTAGAAAATGTTTTACAAGTTGGCCCACCAGATTGACCAAACTCATAGAAAATTGAACCAATCATAACTAACATGTCAGCCAAAAATATATTAACCAAAATATATTGACATGTCGGCCCATAAATCAATTGCCTTGATCATTTGATCGACTAGAACCAATCTGTAACACAACCAGTTCACACTAAACTCATCACCAAAATGCTAACTCACCCAAAACATTGAGTTAATGATTGTGATTGCAGAGCTATACTTTTCTAACCTTGGTAAACCACCAGGAGTGGTTGCATCTCCAAAAGTGTCCTCTAACTTGATCATCTAAACATTCTCTGACATTGTCTTCTTGTTTACCTTTCAAAACACTTAGCATAATCAAATTTTTTCCAATTCATCATGTTAATCAGTATCATCAATTATCATAGAGTTGATAGAGTTTCTATCAATGACAAACTCCAAAACATCAACCTTTGCAATCCAGCTCTAAAATCCATTAGAATGCCAACAATCTCCCCCTTTGGCATTGATGGCAAAACATAGTGAAAATTTACATACATAGACTACCCTCCCTTAGCTCTATTTTCACTACATCGATCACACCCCCTTTGACAACAATGACAAATGTACAAAATTTCATAACAAAAATTAAATCATCCTATAGGTCATAGTCTTTCAAAAATACTTTAAAATATATTTTTGGCTGACTCCAAAGAATCTTTCCATGACTTCTGCAAGTGTTCGATGGTTTGAATATGACCATGTAGCATAGAAACTAACTCCTCCATAGACTCAAGTACACTCATATCTGGTGATTCAATTAATACCTCTAAATCTCTAATATTCTATTGCATAACATCTATTGAAGGTATCAAATAAGTCTACAACTCCAACAATGTAGATATCCTCTTATCTTTCTATTCTTGTAAAGTATTTAACTTATGATTTATAACCTTGACTTATGAACCATAAGTGGCAGAAGAATGTGAAATAGAATCAAAATTATCAATCAAAGATTTAATTTCCTATTGAGCTTCAGTTCTCTTAAGCTCCAAATTGCGTGTAAACATAGAAAAAATTAAAACTTAAGTAAGTAACTTACCAATCTCCTTCAAAGTTTCTTTCACTTGGTCCACATGAGCTGCAAGTTTTACTTTATCTACTACAATGGACTCTATTAACTTATCAATTCTCTTCTTCTCATAATTCATATAAGCTCTCTTCTCAACAACTTCCTCCAAACTTGTAACTTCCTTAGTAATAACATTAATCAAAGTATCTAACTGCTCAATCAGTGTAGAAAATCATAATCAGATTTAGATACAAGTTCTACAAGAATGTACCTAGTAGAAAAAAGTACTTGTTCTTTCTTCTTTTCTTCTATGAGATCATCCCTTTTTTGGCTTTTAGCTTAAGTATTTTAGACATTCTCATCAATTCACTTGGAATCATCTTGGCAACATCAATAGGTCCTTGAATGACCTCAACATCATCTCCAAGTTCTTCCACAAGTTCTTCCTCAATAATGGACATTGAAATTCTTTCCTTCTTCTGACTTGAACTTTCACCTAGATCCAATTTCCTTTTTACTAAATGTACTATGACATCAGCTTCTTGAATTTCAACTTCCTTTGTAAGTTCACCACTGGTTGTAACAACTATAAAAACTTCATCTTCCTTATGTGTAATTGTAGCAGGTTTAATAATAAGTGTCTCAACCTCTGTTGACTAATCCTTTTGGGTTTTAACTCTTCCTTGCACATCTTCTACTTCAATAATAGGAACTTATTGAGGGGTCTCAAAAGGTACATCACTAATAATTTATTCAATTACTTGATTAATTATAACAATCTCATCTATTGTTACCTCTTCATTGATAGGCTCTTGAGCTTGTTTTTCCTCTTCATCATCATCATCCATCGATTCATCTTCTTTATCCAATTCTTTCTTTATGATGTCCAGACTCTCTACATAAACTTCCTAAGATTCACTGATTAGTATCCTGCAAACTCTGCTTCTTGTTTTGAATTTTGGCCTTATCAAAGAAAATGTAATCTTCACAACTTCAACTAGTAATTTAGGTTACAGCTCTACCAATGCTTGTTCCAACATCTCTTTGTCTACTTTTAGAGCATACCTCCATCTAGCATCAATCTTCTTGAATAACGATTCAAGTATCATTCTATGTAGTTCACTAGGTCCTCTACAAAGTTTATGCATGATGTATATAATAGATTCTTCAATCTTTCATTTATCCTCTTCATTAAATTTTTTATACCATCCACTTGCCCTAGTAATACTACCATATTATATAATTTATTCATCTATGTTGTCTATTTTATTGGATCTCCTTGTCACCGATTTGATTGATTTTTTAGTTGTCATCCCAACAATATTTGACTTCTTACCACTGACCTTTAATTCTAATTGATCATTGTTAGATTCAGTCTTGTCTTCTTCTTCCTCTACTACATCTTTCTTACTCCTCTTTCCTTTTGATTCTTTATATCCATGAGTTGCTTCCTTCTTTCTCTTATAAGTCCTCTTCTCAATTACAAGTGATTTTACCTTTTCCTTTTCCTTAGTCACTGATGCTTCATGCTGCAATGATTTTTTCTTCTTTGATTGTGCTCTAGTAACAAGAGAAGGTGTCTCCATTTTCACTATATAACTTCTAGTTTGCCTCCCTATTTCCTTACTAGCTGTATAAAATACAACCTCTACCTCTACACTTCAGCAAAAATACCAAAAGTACTAGTTTCACCACTTACATACTTCTTCCTAATTTTATCCATCATATCCTTAGTTATTCCACTCTTCTTGCCTAGGTCATCCATTATTTTCCTCACTCTTCTTTCTATTACTAACTCTGTCAGTTGAAAGTGAATTTTCAAAAATGTTTCTTCATAAGTACCAAACCTAGGGGTACTTTCATCAATAGGTTTGGACAATAATTCATCAGCATGAAGTAATACAATAGCTCCATCAACTTCATATCCCATCGGTAAAGTGCAAGAGGTTCTTGGTTGTATCGCCTACATCAAACATGTATATGCACTCATAATGAAACATATGTCATCTTTATACTTTTCAACTATACTGGTCGGGATCCTTTCCCTCTCATGCATTCTTTCCTAAAAGTCTTTGAAATAACCCCACATGACACTACTAAAGTTATTTCCTAACATTCTTACTGACTCATTAATTTTCACTGTTACCGGTTTGTCGGTTGACCATTGAATATTACCGATACCAGGGAAATGATTTTACAGGTAGAAAAATATGCATACCAATACAAAACCATACTTGAAAACATTCTTTTTGTTCTTTATCCATTCCATGTTTACAAGAATTTAATCCTTATGACCTCACATAGGTCGTACTAAGCATTATCCTTCACCATCTGGTATGTGACATGAATTCCTCCATCAGGTATAGTATTCAATCAACTTGATTGATATACCTTGTAATCGATTATCATTGACACAAACTTGACCTTTATGTCTTTAATATCATTGATTTTCATGACCCTCTAATCTTTTCTTGACTTGTTCAAATGAGCAACCTCATCTACCGATATCGTCCTTAGAATAGGTAAGCCATTGGTTACACATAAACTAGTTTTCTGTATGAATTAACTCCTTGGTAATCTTATGTGGCCTCTCCAACCAGATAAATTGATAATGAACTCAACACAATACATATCTGATCCACTCAGTCTCAAAAACATTGGGTAGGTCGACAATATAGGTAAAACCTTTATTGGTCAAATGTTTATGTTCATCCTTCAACATAAATTTATTACATAGTTCAATATAAGCATTGAATATAGCATTTGAACCTAGATATTTGACCTTGTAATGGATAAATGATCTTATGTCTTCAATTAATAATACACCATGAGGTATCAAAGATAAAGCACCTATTGGATCATTATCAACCATGTTCATATGATGTAATTTGAAAAAAGGCCTGGGTTCCTTAGTAATTTCAACCAACACTGGAGTGTCCATAATGCCAACACTAATTTGCTTCATTAAACACAAAATATAACCTTTGCAACACATAAAATTACCTCTTTTCTAGCAGGTTGGAGTTCTTCAAATACCACTTCAATCTCAACACAAGATCACAACTATTGATCTCAATTGCTCAAATTGCCTTTTAATTGCTTGAAAGTGCACAACCCAATTCATGGAAAGCAAAATGACAAATGACTTTCACTTTTCAACTTTTATAATGTTACATTCACAAGAAATGGTCAAATAGTTCCTTTCACCGTTTGCAACTGGTTAGAACAACAAACAATCACTTTTTCATAAGAATCATTATGTGATTGCATAGAATCATATGAAATACAAAATTATTCAACAAATTTCTTTGAAAACATCAATAGGCATCTAAATAGGCTAATCAAAATTATCGTGCATACATCTTAGGGGATCAGTTATAGATCTTCCTTGATTTTTTCCCCCTAAGTCAATAGTATTGACTTAGTCAGATGAAAAATTCTCCACATTACTTGGTGTTTTGGAGTTCTCTTTTAATTTAGAAGAATTGAGTACACATTTCTTAGCTCATGTTTGTTTCAACTGATTTCTAATTCCTTCAACATCTACAATATTCTTTCCTTTATACTTATCATGCCCTTTCATCAGTTGAGCTTCACTGTCCTTCTTCTTAGCTCTGCAAGATCTATCAAGATTTCCAATCTTATTGCAATAGTAACACACCATACTAGTTTGTCTCCATGGTCCAACGTTTCCTCTACTAGTTCTCATTCTGTAATTGACTGATGTATGTCCATAATTATGATAAATATAACATCTAAAATCCAATTGGTTTCCTATAAGATTAGGTCTCAATTAGTTGGGGTTGTATGGCCTCTGATTGTTGATTCTTGTCCTCCACTCATTAGGCTTGTGACCATACTTTTTTTAATGATAATAATTACCATGAAAAACATTAGATCTAGCATTGTATTCTTTAGATCTATCATAGAAATTTCTAGATCTAGCAATAGTTGCATTAGGTCTATTAGGTCCAATAGGTTTATACCTACATACATTAGCAGTATGAACTTCCTTTTGACAATTAAAACATATTGGTCTACAATTCCTCTTACCATGTTTGTCATTGTTCACCTTAGGTTTTGACTTGTCTTCTTTTTCATCGATCTTCTTGGTACCATATGACTCACTGAATTCAAAATTTGAAAACCCTAAACCTTGTTTTTCATTGTTTCTCCTTTGGTTTGTGAGTTGTTCATCTAGTTTAGCAGAACTCTTATTGAACTTATCCAATAGATACGTGGCTTCTTTTAGTTCTCCTTTCAACTTTTTATTTTCTCTTAGGATATTGGTATTTTCTAAGCTTGTATCATGTAGTTGTTCATTCAAAAGAGAAACTTGTTGTTTAGACATGAATGGTTCTTCCATATTTTCCTTTAAGGTGACATCTTTGGCTTTGAGAGAGTATTATTTAACCTTCTTAGTTTCATAAACCATTCTCTTATCTTTAATCTCCTGACCCATCCTGATTCCAAAGTTCTCCAACTCTTTCTGCATGTGTTTCTTCTCTTGCTTCAACTTGTCCATCTCCTTATGCATATCCTTGTTGTCCTTAATTAACTACTCATTCTCTTGAGATAAGGCTTCTAGGGGAGCTTCAAATTCCCCATATCCACTTTTTTCAGATAGGTGTTCAATTAGGTCTTGACTCTCATTCAGTTGTTGAACCTATTCTTGTCTTTTAGTTCTAGATTTATTCAACTTCTCTTTCCATTTCTCAATCATGTCTTCAACATCTGCAAGTTACCTTCTATAAGATTTCATGTCTTCCTCAAGGATCTCCCCCAAGATGTTAGGCTTCTTCAAGGAAAATTTTCTCTGATACCAATTTTTATATATAGAAGACATTGAGAGGGGGGGTGAATCAGTGTAAACAAGAAATGAGCTAATTCAACCAATAAATTGATTATGCTTTTAAATAACTTCCATGCAATCACCCATGCAATTATAACTATGCAATAGAAATAAAATAAGTTTAAACATCCACAAAGAATAACACATAACACCATAAATATTTATCATGGAAACCCTTTTTAGAGGGTGAAAGCCACGGTGGGGATGGTGTCCATGAATCTCTTCAACTGCAGTATAAAGATTTTCCCCGAGGAGCTTACAAGACCCTGTTAGGGGTTCACCCTGTTACAAGTGACTAGTACCCTATTAGAAGTACAAAATGACCTACTAAGATCTACCTCTCTAGAGGATTTAAAACTCCAACTAATAATTCACCTCTTTAAAGGATTTAACAATAATATTTTTTAAAGTCCACCTTGTTAAAGGATTTAATTTGCTACAATTGTTAGGAATACAACAATAACTTGATCTATAAATCTAGAAACTTCTTTTCTTGATCAAATCCTTTATAATCTCTAAATTATGGTGCACTGCACTACCTCTGTCTTTGTATGTGATCACAACAACCAAATTCATGATCACAACCCTAAATCAAATGATTTAGTCCATCTTTATATTGATATTCTGCAGTGGGCTAAGACTTAGAAAATGTTTTACAAGTTGCCCCACTAGATTGACCAAACTCAAAAAATTATGCTAATCATAACTGACATGCCAACCCAAAATATATTAACCAAAACATATTGATATGTTGGCCCATAAATCAACCACCTTGATCATCTGATCAACCAGAACCAATCAGTAGCACAACCGGTTCACACTAAACTCATCACCAAAATGATAAATCACCCAAGACATTGATTTAATAGTTGTAGTTGTAGAACTATACTTTTCTAACCTTGGTAAACCACCACACTAATACATTTGATGCCAAATTCCAATGACAATTTTCCACAAAGGATACACTTTTTTTGTGAATGTTTTTTTTTTTTTGTAATTATCTCCGACAAAGTTGGAATTCCAATGGCTATTTAGTAGACCATCATAATTATGACTTCCTCAAGCTATATAAAAAATGAAAACCAAATCATTTTTATTTTAAGTCTATTGTGGGAGCAAAGGAGGGCATGTGAAGTAGGGTATGCCGACTCAACCAAATTCATTTTGAGTTAGAGCGGTCTCACATTTGCATATTTGTTGCATTGGTGGATGGCTGAGAATACATTTGGAGCTTGAACATATGACTTTAAGTGAGCCCCAAGAGGAAGGTACTTCAAAATCAATTCATTCTCACAATTCTGTACATTTTTGTTGCTAGAAGGTTTCATGATTGTTACCAAGGAGGTTCCTACACTATTGAAGAGGAATAAAAGGTTAGAGACATTAAAGGACTCAAATATCATATTGAAACCCATAATAATATAATATGCAGTAACCAAAAGATCATGAACATGATAATAGTGAGAAAGCACTTTCCAAAGACATGAAAGATGATGTTCATAATAGTGATGTATAATAATGATCATAATATTGTATGAGCAAAGATAGAGGCATTTAAAGAATGAAACCCATTGATACAAAAATTTATTATAACCAAGGAATGCCAAATTTTCACAATGAGTAGAAAATTTGGAGGGGTAAGCATCATATCAAGGAGTAGGGTTTCATATGTTGTCTTTAAGGTATCGTATTTGAGTGGTTATAAGTAGTGAAGGGGGGTGTTCTTTCTTATAGTTTATTTTTTAAAACTCACCATCATAATAGAAATAATATGTATTCCAAAGAGAACTTAGTGACTTCTTGAATAAATTAATAGTTTCTTTGATTTGATTTATGGAGCCTTGAGAGTTTCAAAATGTATCATGGAAATCTTATAATATGTCTACATAGTGACAACCAATTTTGCAAAGCAATAAGCAAGAGTTTTTCACCACATAGATAGTGTATTCTAGGTTTATCAATATAAAAAGAGTTCAAATGTATAAGGTCATGGTCCAAAATACAAACTTTCTAGTTGAATGCCATATTTAGTAGTAAGATATGTTGGAAAAGGTTTAAGTGTTAGAATAACTGAGAGGGGGGTGAATCAATTATCCATAGTCCCAATCACAAAATGTATATCCAAAAATAATTTATTAAAACTTCTACAGCTCGGTAAACTAAAATAGTATTATGTCTGTGCTTTTACCGATTACCAGTTAATAACATATAGTGATTACCGATCAAATCCAATATGCAACATGTAAAGTATGACAACAAACAATCATCACAATCAACACATAATACAAGAGATTTAACCTGGAAACCCTGTGAAGGGAAAAACCACCTGGGACCAGCAACCCAAAAATTGTTCACTCTTCTGAAGTGAGGTCGGTGAAGACCCAACCTTGTTAAAGGTTACAAACACACTGTGAGGTGTGACCTTGTTAGAGGATTTTAGTCCAACCATTATTGTCCAACCAGCATTCACTATGGGGTTGACAGGATAACAAATGTACACTCTATGAATGACATTACAAGACTTTCTAGTCCACTCTGTTAAGAGATTTCTTTGTTTACAATGGTTAAAATGTAACAATAGTTGATCTGATCACAACACAACTTCAATTGTAGATTATCAGATCTATGTTAAGCTCATTCAAATCCTCTGATCAATATATCAATTCTATTTCAATCAATATTCAGTAACTTACTGTCGCTTGGTAATAGCTTTTTGACGCTCGGTAATCTCTGCAGTTCGGTTCTCCTTAACTAGTTTGATCAGGCATGCATGAAGCTTGTTCACGTGATATCTCTATAGTCTCCTTCTGGCATAATTTCATCTTGAAATCCTAGTCTCTTAAATAGATGAGTAAACTATTTTAATTCCATCCATCAAATTTTGCCTCTTAATCTCCTTTGTTGATTTTGTCACTTAAACCTTCCTCGGCTAATGTGTCAGTAACATGTTTTGTTTCAATCCCTTAGATCTTCTTCAAATTATGTTAGCCGTCGATCTTCGTAACAAACATTATCTTCATCTCTGATTTTGAGGTACTTTATAGCTCATCAACTTCCATTAGCTAAACTAGTCATTTAGTTATTTTCTTCTGCTCAGTTAAAAAAGAAATATGTCGGTGAACACAAGCTCAATTTGTACTATGATTGGTATACACTGCACTGCATCAGTGTATACTGAAATGGTTCTTTAACCGACAACACTGCTTTGTGCATTTTTCTCTTATCCTTCATCATAGATGAATGCAACATAATCAAGTCAATAACATAAGGTCATAGACTCATCCATAAGTTACCCAATGTGTTCCTTATCCTTATCTATCATATCTGTCTTCCTCATGTAGATATATCTTGTTCTTCATCTCTTTTCTTCTTCTTTATACAGATGTTTGGGTATAGTAACTTACAAGATAAGTACTGTCAAAACTAGTTGACATCAATGACAACACATTACTGATTTAACCATCTTACATATCCAATCAACAACTCAGTGATCTTAAATCACAGATCTTCAAGTTATACAATGTATTCAAATCAGTTGTAGTTCATCATTAAGATGTGTAATGAGGGATAAAGATACAAACATGTAGAAGCAATGATCAAATGCATAATTGAGGATAGTTTAGGTGCATGGTAGTAGAACATGCATGTAACAAAAAAGGACCAAGACCATCATACAAGATATTTCTTTCAATGATTTAAGAAAGCCTAAAACAAATACAAATGCCATAGTCCAAGAAATGGAAGATAGTGGTGTAAAAGCAGTGAACTAAGGTACTAACAATAATATCATTGGAGATAACAAGGAGATGCCAAAGAATGTTAAAACAATGAAAAATAAGGATTTAATCACAATACAGTGAAAGACAAGTGTAAAACAGAGTTCAATGTCATATAGTGAAAATAAAGTCTTTTACAATGCTTGACACAGTGAAGAGCATGTCAAAATCAATCTAAAAGTACCATCAAATAGTGATCCAATCAAATTAAAATGGAAAAAGGATGCTTAATTTTCTTTTAAAATAAAATAAATCAATATATAATACCAATCAGATAAATACCAACAATTTTCATGTTTAAAATAATACTCAAGGCCTTGTCTATTCACCAATTTTGCAATGGTCATCAATCATATAGCTATAAGTGATTTAATTATAAGTTGAGCCTCCATCTAGCATCTTATTCATGATTGAATATTCTCTAGAAAGATATCTTTTCTTACTTAGCCCATCAATGACTATTGTATGCCACTTCATCGAGTTTCAATTTATTTTTTTGTTTCTCGTGACATCTTGCCTATAATATTAATGTATCTTGTACTTAAGATAAACATAGAAAAGTATAACCTTTTTATCTCAATGCTTTACATGCAGGTTTGGTTATATTTTCTCTAGGAAATTGTTTCAATTTCATTTCCTTTAGATAGACAAAACAAGTTGGAAAATTGTTTCACTTATATAAAGGCACTGAAAGCCTTATGAGACATGTAGAAAATACTAATAATTTACCTAATCATTTTTGGTGCTTCATAGTTACTTCTTATAGATCTAGGGTCTATGCAATTTATATATAATGTAGTTTTTTCTTATATTGTTCTGAAAGAGAAGGTGATAAGAAGGTAAATATATTTTGAATTCTATCAACAAGAATTTATATCTATATATTTCAACAGGAAAAAGAAATTATAGATGACAGAAAGCTATACTTGTTTGCAGGGTTACATTTATTTAGTCTTTTAAAATCAAAATCAGAGGCCAATAATAAAAATTATAGGATCTTTACTTGTACAATGGTACTTCTTTTCATAGCTCTTATTGTTTTTGGAACATCTTCCTTGGTAAATGGTTTAATGGTTAAGAAGATACATCGAGCCCTAGGCTAACTATTGCATGGATTTTGCCCACTTTGACTACAAAATTAACTTCTTTTAACAAAAACAACCATTATAGAAGGTTATGATGAGTGTATGTGGTTGAATTAAATTAAGAAGGACCTAATATACTTCTCTCATGTTTGGAATGAAGAAGTTAAATTATGCTTGAGGTTTGATCTTATGATGACAATCACTATTACTTAACTATGACAGATATAGTTAGAGTTATTTAATTGGGTTTTCAAATTCATTTTGTTAGGGTCATGCAAGCATTGGTAGAATTTTGTATAAACCATCATATATAATTACATTTTCCCCTTAATGTTACTATATTTTTGGATCCTTTCTAAGTGTTTCATATTGTGAATAAGGACTGATTACATCAGTCCCTATCATTTTGTAATTGTTGTAGTTAGTATTGGTGTTCATATTGACTTTGTGTCCATTGAATGTGGTTATATGAAGTTGGAATAAAGAGGCTCTGACCTTTTTCATTTCATTAGTTGAAGGTCCCAAGGGAGTTCCAATATTTCTTTAACTATTTTTTAACATAAAAATTGTCATTTCATCTTGTGAACATTGTTTAGACACACCATTCCTTCTCACTTACCTTACCATACCCTCATAGTTTTCATGAGAGTCACTATTTAATAATCTTCATATCTTTGTCAAGTAAGGATAAAAAAATTCTTATAAGTCTTCTATATATTTTGGAGTAAGAGTTTCATTTAGGTTTTTACTATAAAGGAACTGATTGCATAAATACAATGATTTTGGGCCTAACTTTGTAATAGGGATAACAAGGGATGATTTTGCATTGAATACTCTCTCCTAAACATTTAAAATGGTTAATGGTGTTAGATAAGGTTGTAAGGATCCTAAGTAACATTCTTAATCATAGGATAAAGACTAAATGAATCCATTTGATCTCTCTCTTGGTGTCTACAATCCTAATTCATAGATGTAGAAGTTAGTGACAGTCATAACCTTTGAAGGTATGCACTTGTGTGATTATTGTCATTAAAGTTGGTTGAACATTAACACAAACCTTCTTGTCATTTATTAAGGATACACCATTTATTACTTTAAATTATATCTGGTTTTAAATAATCAAATGACTAATAGAATGCAAAACCATCTTTTGTGAATCAATAAGACATAATCAAATAAGATGATAGTCAATGTTGATGAGATGCTTTTGAAGAACTAAATTGTGGTAATTAGGTGCTATGCACCAATAGATCATAGGACAAAGCTTATTCCATACCTTGGAAATTCTTTTTAGGAAAAAATGGTAGGACATCATTTTTTTGTTCTGAAGCTTCTTTATCTAAATGGGACCAAATTCCTTTCACTTCAATTGAATCAAGGGTGCAGAGGTTCTCTGCAACATTTGGGTATACCACATAATTTAGTGTTATATCAAATAAATCTAGAGAAACCTCTACACCACTAGTTCCAATGAAGAGAGAAAGGACATTGATCCCATTTAGATAAAGAGGCTTCAACATGGAAAGATGATATTATGTCATTTGTACCATTTGATCCAATTCAAGTCTTAATAGGACAACTAGGAAATTTTTCTAAGAATACTTATGTACTTAAAAAGATTTAAAGAATTAAATAAGTTCTAATTAATTATTTAAACTTATTAGTCTCAATATATCTTCTGTAATGTTTACATTGAATGGCTCAAATGGTCATGTTTACATTATTTAAAAACCTTATAGGATCTTCTAATTGATGAATTTTGGATGTTTAAAGTCTCTATTGCACTCCCTCAGGATCTTGTAATTGATGAATTTTGGATGTTGAAATTCTCTATGTTCAAGTATTTCAATTTGGTATTCTATACTAAAACATTATTTGATTTCTATATATAACTAGGTCTAATAAGATTTGTGTACTTTCAATATCATTTTTCTTAGTTTGTGAAGGTTATAGACCGAAGTTTCCATAGCCCTATTTTTTTTCCTTTGAAGGATCATGTCAAATAATATAAGCGAACAAGATAGGGAGACAATCTCTAGATTGTGGTATAACTTCAAAAGAAAAGGTGATCGAAAATATTATTGTCCCTTCAAAATTTGTAAGGGCTTAAACACTAGAAGATTGCTAATCAAAACAACTAAGAGATATTGTAGGGAGAATGGTCAAATTGAAGGTGGACATGATTATTATCCATTTGTAAGTTGTTCATTATATCATTTTAATAATTTATATATACATAAGAAATCACTTGATGATGAGATCATGGTACATGTTTATTTATGTTCATCATTTTTATAAAGGTTGAGATCCCCAGGGCACATGATATCGACCACCACAACTCACAGAATATGGTTTTCAAAGTGGAGGAACATGGAGGTGTGAATATCAAAGCTGAAGATGATGATCCCATGGAAGATGACAATCATGCACCAGAAAATGCATTTGAAGATGATGGTACAAATACGTTGATCCATGACACATTTGGTATTGGCATAGTTGATGATGATGATAAAAATGACCTTGATGTCATCCATGATATACCTCTACTTGAGAAGGAAGACACAACCCTTTACGAAGGCTCCCAAATAAATCTTCTCTCTACTGTATTGTTGTTGGTGAACTTGAAAGTTATGAATGGTTTATCCAACATAATAATGTCATGTATGTTAAGGTATGATGTATATGTCATTATATTTAATAAAGGGTGAATCATGTACCACTAATATCATTTATATTATTAACTTATACCTTTTTCTGTAGATTGATAGGTGATTTTTTGTTACCACCATCAAATTTTCTACCTTGCTCATACTATGAATTATGTGCCACTATGAAAGATATTGGAATGGAGTACCAAGCAATAGAAGCTTGTCCCAATGATCATATTATATATCATAAAGAACATGAAATTGCAATAGAATGCCTTGAATTTCATACGAGTAGATATCGAACAAATCAAATAACCAAAAATGTGCCTCGCAAGGTTTTTTGTTACATTCTCATTATTCTACATATGCAACGATTATCCAGGTGTACTAGCTTAGCATGATTTATGGATTACCATGCACGCAATAGAAGTTGAGATGATATTATTCAAATGTATGCGGATGGTTTGACATTTATTGACATAGAGGAAAATTGGTCACACTTTAAAGAATAACCTCGTAATTTCAGGCTTTCATTAGTAGTAGATGATGTCAATCCATTTGGAGAGTTGGGATCTATTTACTCGGTGTGGCCTGTTTCTATTATAAACAATAACATTCCTCCATGAATTTTGATAAAGAGGGAGAACATTATTTTGGCAATGATTGTTCCAAGTATTTTATCATTTAATAGTTATCTACATGTAATTATAAATCTTGCAATAAAATGGTCAAAATAATTATGTAATGTTGTTGATTCAACTAGGTAAGTGCCAAGTTAAAGATATGAATGTATATATTGAGCCTCTTATTGAAAAGTTGTTGGATTTATGGAATGGTGTCACTATGTATGACGTCTCTAGACCAGTAGGACAAAGACAATTACAATTTCATGCAATGCTTGTATGGACAATACATGATGCCCCAGGGCTAACACATTTTTGTGGTATATTATAGTGAATTCAAGTTGCGCATGATAATTCTAATTAATTATAAAAATTAACATATTTATTCTAATTATATCATTATCTTGTAGGTCTTCAAACAAAGGGAAAATTTACATGTCCAATTTGTGGTCTAAAGATGAAATCTTGTCATTCAAAAAGTTTAGAAAATCATTGATAAGTATAGGCACTTCCTCCATGGAAATCATAAGTATTGAAGTACCAAAAAAAATATTTTCAATGGGAAAGAAGAGACTACATCAAAGCCACAAAGAATGACACCTTGCATATGAAAGTTGGAATATAATAGAATTAATCATCAAGGTAATTTCATTCCATCCACATAATAGTTTATGTTTGGAATTTATGTTTTTCTATTGTATTTGGTTTACTGATTATGTAATTCATGATTGTGAAGGTCATCAAAGAATTACTGACCACCTTCCAAAGGGACTAAAAATTTATCCCAAATAATTTAGCAGGTTACCCTACTACAAGAAGCTACAAATTGTGCATTTGTTTGATACTATGCATACTGGAAAAAATATAATAGAGACATTATGAAAAATATTGGATGGAAGGCGTGGCAAAGAAAAAATTGTCAAAATTTATAGTGACATTCATGAGTCCAATCATGCAATAAAAAATTTCGCTCAATCAAATAGCAATGGAGACCAGATTAATATAAGTGCCCTTCCTTGGCTATTAATGGACCAGCAAAGCAATGCTATAAAAGAAGTCATACAAAAAATTTGATTTCCCACTGGATTTGCTATGAACATAAACAATCTCATATCAAAGAAAAGTGAATTTGGGATAAGGGTGAAAACACATGATTGGCATACCTTCATCAAGGTAATTCATGTTCTTATTTATTTACAATATATTTGTAAACTGCATGTACTTTTCATTGTATTATATTAGAAAATAATGAAATGATAAATTTATAATTATTTCAGTACGTGCTACTTCTATCTCTCCCAGAGAACTTTGATAATAACGTCAAACAAGTGATATATGATTTGGGAAAATACATGAGGTAAGCAGTGATATTTGTTCAATTTTTTGTATATATTTATTATTTTCATAATTTATTTTTCTTGTTATGTAATATATTGTATATTATTTTGTAAAGTCTCATATTTATATATTTTTGCATCTTGAATCTCTTATAGATGGTTGTCATCTAAAGAAATTCATAAAGAAGACATAAAATATTGGAAGAGGAAAATTCCTCATCTAATGTGTGAAATAAAAAAGTGTCTACCTTTAACTTTTTTCAATGTACAAGAACACTACCTCATACATCAAGTTGATGAGATTTAATTGTGTGGACCTGTACACACTAGGTCAATGTGGATGGTTGAGAGACACTTGAAATATTTGAAGGCATTGGTTCAATAAAGAGAACATCTTTAGGGTTCTATGGTAGAGGGATATATGGTATACCAGAATCTAGTGTACACTATTGAATATCTTCCTAAGTTTGTAACAAATATCCATGTAGATCGCAGTTGGGATCCCAACCCCATTAAAAAATTCAAAGGGGAGTACTTTATGGGGAAAGATAGATTGAGGAAAATGAGAGGTAATTAATTATAAGATATTATTGGAGTTAATTAATTCTTAATATTCAAAATAAATTGGTTATAAGTCATCTATTTATTTTTTGTATAGTTGGTCGAGAGTGGGATGCACTTCATTTGTATATTGCAAACAATCTTGATTGGATGATGGTATGGATTGAACGATGTCAACATTCTGGTCACACATTAACATGGGAAGGTGTGTCTTAATTGGTTACAAAATCTCATTTTAATGGAGAGTCTAATGTTACGCAAAGGGAAATAGATTTAGCATATGGTTTAAAAGATACACAGGTATGTATAAATTTATTAATCACCCGTATGTTTATCAACTCACGATGTAATAATTTTTACATGTTTCACATATTATTGCAGGTCAAATACCACAAGGCTATGTTCTGTAATGGTCATAAATTTCACATCAAAAAGTTGGATGACACAAAGAAAACTTGTGATTTTGGGATAATTGCAGTCTTTTAGGTGACTAATATTTCATCTAGAAATAACTTACATCTTTGAGTGTTTCAAAATTGATACTATGACATTTTGAATGATATATTTGAGTGTGGCTTTAATTCTTTCAAATTAGTTGTCTTCATCATCAAATGGTATAGGCTACGTCTTAATCAAAATGATCTTGATAGAATTGTTATTGAATATGATAATGGATTTACAATGGTTAATACAAGGTTGTTTGAGCGAGTTGGAGATGCGACCTATGTTCTTCCAAGCCAATGTGAGCAGGTATTTTACTCAGAGGTTCCACATAAACCGGGTTGGTCATTTTTCATTAGACATGATCCAAGAGGAAGGTTGATAAAGTATAATGTGATGGAAGAAGAAGATACCAAATAAGTAGAAGATGATGTAGATGATGATCATGATTGACAATTAGTTGATGATGTTCCTGACATAAATTTTCATGAAGAAGAAGATGATGACAATGATGCTCGTGATGATGATGATGATGATGATGATGATGATGATGATGATGACGACGATGGTGATAATGACAATGATGATGGTGACAACGACGACAATGATGATGATGCTGATGGTGATGGTGATGATGATGACGATGACAACAATGATGATGATGATGATGACAATGATGATGAAAATGATGATGAAAATGATGGTGGTGGTGGTGGTAGTGAGGAGGAGGAGGAGGATGACAATGATGACGATGATCATGATGATGAGTTGGATGAAGAAGAAGATCCATGACATGAATGATATGTAGATTACATCATGTGACCAGTCCTTAGTCTATTAAATATTTATTTCTTGATAGAAATATGTATAGAATTCCAATTCCATTACATAATTAATTTGTGATGTGCCTTTTAATGTTTTTAATTCATATGTTATGCTTATGATGGATCTGATACATATGTATTTATTGTTGGTGCTTATTTCATGTATATATTTTGTGTGGTGTTTCCACCCTTGGTGAAAACATGTAATTGACTAGAAACATAGTCAACCCAGTGTCCGTTGATGGTCCTTTACAGACACCATAAAGTAAAGTTAAGGAATACAAAAAATATACAATGATTATGATGACTACATATTATTCATGTTGTCTACTATGTAATTTTGAGTATACATATCATGCAATTTTTAGCTAACATAAGATAATTGAATTACATATGCGGGAACCTGAACCCCTTTCACGGTCATCCCGCACAGTCTCATGGATCGACAAGTATAAGTCAATACACCATATAGAGATAGTTTATTTAATACAATTATCAATAGTAAGATTAATGTCTTGTAAGATATCTCTCCTATTTGCAAAAATATATCTCTCATTTTATGGAGTGTAAGTACTAGAAAACAAGTATTTGTCAGATGTGTCTTCCTTGAGTGAGTGGAATATAGGAATAGAAGATGAAAGTGAGACATGTAGTAGGTCTACAATAGGCAGATCAACTAGGGGTCAAAAGATTAGAAGGGAATTGAATAAACGCATGAAATTTTTCCTTTCTCAAGGGGGGTCACGTTATTATGATGATGAGACCAAAGGCGACATTGAGGTTCCCTTGAGGTACCAACATCTACAAAAATAATGGGTACCCAAGGAACTTCCTCCAATAAACACTGGTTTTTGTGTTAATGAGAGAATATATCGCATAATAACATCATCATTAAATGGTTTGGGCCTATTTTCCATGGATGACATAAATGTCTCTTATAACAAAGTTTTTAAATTGATGGAGTTTGATGCACCTTGTTATGATTATAAAATTTGGATGCACATTGTTCAATATAAAAAAAGTATGTGTATGTATGGACTCTCAACAAATTATATACAATGGAAAGACAATAATAAAAGTAAAAGAGTGGCTATGTACATTAATGAAAGGCCAAAAGAAACATGGAACATTGTAGGTTTTATAAATAGTATGCAACCTGGGTTAACTATTAAGCAATCCAATTGTATATTTGAGGCGCGGGAGGGAAATCATGTATTTGTATGTGCAATAAAATCAATACATGCAGGGGAAGAGCTGCTTATCGATTGTAATTTGAATCTCATAGATACAAAAAAATTACTATTATGGGGGTGCAGGTACACACTATGCGCCATTTAAACCAACCTCCAATCAATGACTCCAACACACCATTTTATTATTAAGTTTTTTTGCTAACATTTTTATTTTTGATCTTTGTCATAGGGCCACATGGAGCAACCACATTGAAGGGACAATGTTGATACTCCCGACTCTTCTAACCAGCAAGTAAACCTCATTGTAATTGTACAAATTAGATAGAAGAAAAATATTATTTTATTATGTTCAATTCTTGACTATTTTAGAGTACTTTTGAAAGTGCTAATGATATTGTTGTCACAGAGAGATGGTTAGAGAAAGGGAAAGGAACTTGTAGTCCCTTATGAAGGCACCTTTGATGAGGACCCATTGTTTGTTGATTTCACACAATTTGATGACCCTATCAGTGTGATTAAAAAGTGTATATGGAAAACTACAAATGAAAATTTTCATTTTTCATCCATATACCCTCAAACTCCTAAGTCACAAGAGAGGGTGAATGAATTGATGCACCAAAGATAAAACTTGAGAGTAACTATTAATGAAATTTTTAATTATAATAAAATTTTAATAATGGTTTTTATTTTATACTCTTTTATGTCATTAACTAAAATACGGACATGTTTTTATAGCTTTTTTTGCATAATTTTGAACCTCATGGCCATGATGAGGGTACTGTAGGTGGTTCTGGTAGATTGCATGTTCTATCCCCCACTTGTGTTTTCCACTAAATATATAGGAATGATCATAATAAGTGACAATATGATTTAACAATCTTGTCCATGATAATCCATGCTTTTTTATGCTCTAACAATCTTATTCTTCATCTCATGTCAATGATCTTGTGCTAATGCCACCTCAGATAAGGAAAACTGTAGATGTATTGTCGACTACAATGTTGGAAACATACAACATGTAGACACCCACTACTACACCACCTATTGGTACGTAGATTTCTATTTTTCTCTCTCTTTTTTATTATGTGTTTATTTCCCTTGAAGTATTCTTTCTTGGGGGTATTTCATAAAGGATTCATTTTATGCAGTAGATGTAGTACATGATGATGCAACATCATTTCCTGAATGTACCTACATTTCTAGTATGGCAAAGGTGAAGGATTGCATATTACTCATGAGTGATGAAGAAATGGTTCCATTAAAAGTACCAAAGGTTCTAGGTACTTTAAAGTTGTTATTATATATTGTAATAATAATTTACTTATTGATCACTCTTTTTCGACTAATGATCCCATGATTTTTTTGTAGGGAATGATGTTTTTTATATAAAAATTAATGATGAGTGTTTGCGGATATTTGGGCCCACCATATGTAAATGGTGGAACATCATATTTGAACTAAAACCCCAATCCACTATTTTTATTTCATATCATTGCTAGAATAGTTTTCCTTTGATCCATATCTTGAAATATATTAAAGGTAGCTTCACTTCATTTATGAATCTAACATGTTTTTTTTTCTTAAAGGGTGGAATAACCAAGACAAAAAGTTAAAGAATGATCTCATAGAGAATATGACCAAATTTTTTAGAGCTCGCACATTCAAGAAAAATGGGCTTCTTGAGAAAGTTGGGTTATGTATGAAGTATCTGAGGGACCAGTACATGCAAACATTAGAGAATAACTTGAAGTATGAGCTCCCCCTACATTCCTAAGGGTGTGTGGTAGAATTTGATTTTGGATGTGAAGGCGAGAATTGAAAAGAAAAAAAGGAAATACACCACCAGACGCCAAAAGAAGGTATGTGATACTGTTAAAAATGTAATTATGTACTAATTAATCTTTATATTTATATGATCTAATATATTTCAAACTTTTCATAGACTGAGTGACACATCAAAGGAAACCAAGGCAAGACTAGAAAAGCATGGGCAACACAAGCTCAACTCTGGTGGTTATTTCAAATTTTTCTACATGAGTTGTAAGTATTAGTAAATGAAAAATCATATCAAAATATTTATAAATTATAAACAATTTTGTTTTGATGAAATAATGTAAGAAAATTTCATGATACCAAGAAAAAATGCAAGGCTCTGAGTTTAATAGACCACTTACAGAAGATGACAGGAGAATTGGCTTCTAGCAAGGCTATAGAACCATGACTGAATGGCTACGAGAATTGAGTGCACAAGATTCTACTGATGGATCTGTCGTAGAGGTAATTAAGCTAAATGAAAATTATTTAAAATTGAATACTTTACCAATTAGTCTATTTTATGTTAAATTCCAACATAAAGTGACTATATATATATATATTTTGTATTAACATAGTTCAATAACTGGGTTACATCAAAGCTTTGTAAAGTATCTGGACTATATCAAATCTTTACATATACAATCACAAAGCTTTGTTCTGATATTACATTACATATCATCACTTATGCTTTTTAATACAAAAAACACTTGATAGACATATTTCTCTTTACATATCCGCAACATTGTTTTCAAAGCCTCATCTAGACAAAAATGATATTAGCAAAAAAATAGTTCCTCTTATTAGCTGTGTGTACTTGGCCCTGATAGCTTTCTATCTTCAAGGTGGAGATCTTTGATGAACTGGTTCAAATTCTTAAGCTCCCTTTGTCAGAGCATGTCTTTGTGCATGGTGAACTACTGGCATGATATAATATCTTCTTTACAGATCAATAGGCCCTCCCTCGTTAGAGTCATAAATATGTACCTGGATATCTCTAAAGCAGCAACAACTTGTGACATGATATGAAAATGAGTGAGTTTATAACCAAACTCAGTAAGCTGTCTCCTTCTCTTCTAAAAGATCTCTCCATTCCATTCCTTCCACAAAAACCAAATAATCTCACATGTAAGGACATACCAAAAATTATTCATTTTCAAATCAAAAGACTCAACATAACCAACAAGCAAGCAATGATAACAATGCATCTGAAATTGGAATGTTGTTTGTTAATCTTGGAACACAACCTGCACATGATGAAGTTCTGAATGTGCATCCTTGTAGTGTAGGTATTCATTTTCCATTAAATTTTTTTAATGTAATTATTAATACAATTAAACATATTAAATTGAAATTGGTGTATTTATTAATGTAATTTTTTTGTTAATATTTTAGAGCATGTAGTCAGTGGTGACCAAGTGGAGCTTGACCCGAGTACACAACTGAATAAGGTAGAATGGTATACATGTCAAAATGAATAGAATTGAAATGGAATCACCTAATTTAATGGGGGAAATATGAGATCTACATCTAAATCCAAATTCCCAAAGGAGAGATCCAAATTGATCAACCAAAAGGTCAATACACAAAAGAATCAATCTATGGAGAATATGAATGAAGAAGAAAAACCTTATATTTTTCTATGAATAGTATATGCTTGAAATCTAAAATAATTAAAAGGAAAATACTAACCTCAAAATAGGACAAATATGGAAAATGCTGATTTCTGATGTTTGTGCACAGTTTTGGGCAATTCTGCAACCTGTTCCAGATTGGAAATGCCGAGACGAAGAAAACCCATAAAATTTTTGTCTTTCCAGCAGCAGGTAGTCTTTGACCTCGATAAAAGGTCAAAGACTACTTTGAAATTTTAAAGGTCATCTTTGATTTTGTTCACAGATCTCGGAAGTTTTTTGAAAAGGGTATAAAGATCCAAGCTCCGATATGCAATCCTTCACTTGCACCTGCAAGAAAAAGAGGGTTTTTGTTATTTGGGATGGGGGATTTGCCTTGGTCAAACCCCAATTTAGGAATTAACCTTGAAATTGAATTGAAGTTGCAACATGTATAAACAAAGTAAATGAAACAATTCACTTGGCTTATGTTGAAGTCCTTATGGAGGATTCGAATCCTTGAATCCACAAGTAGGGATGCTCCAAATGTATGTAGAAATGAATGTAGGATGTCTCAAATCAATGACATTTGATCTTCAACACCAATCTTGAATGGATCTTTGCATATGAGGAGGCTTGGATGAATGTGGATGGAGAAATCTTCAAGGGGGCTCCAAAGAGATTGAATCCTTCAATGGCTAATAATGGATCTCCTTGATGGATGTTTGAATACTTGAATGCTTGAATGCTAGGCTTGAAGATGAATGAATTCTTGCTTTCTTTCCTTCTCATTCTTGCTTTCTTGATTGCACTTGAGAGCTTGAGAGATTATGAGATGAGATGGATTGAAATGAGAGAGGAAAGCTTCCTTTTATAGTGATCTAGGGCACAAACTTCTAGAGAAGGAAATTAAATCTGAATTAACCTTAACCCATAGAAATGGACCCAAATTCAATGCAATTTAAGGATTTACCATTCCGAAACCTGAAATGGCTGACCTGAAAGCAGGAAAAGAAATATTTCTGAAACCCGACACCCGAAAATCATGGGAACTTGAAATTTGAACCCTGGATCAAGGATGAGGTAGACCCCGCCCTAGGTCAGGGTAGAGGTCATCCCTAACCTAGGTCAAGTTCAAGGTCATCATTGACCCTCAAGGTCATCTTCGACCTTGAGGTCAAAAACCTCAAGACCTCAATCCAGAATGCTAGGAAATGCAAAAATAAAGTGAAAATAGGTGGAGAAAGAAGAACAGGGGGATAAAGCTAAATACATACAAAGACCTTATCAAGGCACTTAACATGACCCCAGACCACTCACTCAGAGGGATAAATGCTCTTATCAAGGAAGTGCTTCCATTTTAAGATGATACAACAACATCAGGAACGTGATGTTCTCCCATCAAGTAAAGAGGACCACTCTTATTCCTTTAAACAAATTTAATTACAGTTGGTTTATTGATTAATGTAACCTTTCATATTTCAACTCCAGAGGGTGTTCAACATGCTAAGGTTGAGACGAGACAAAATGATACAAAAGATGATGTGGCCACATTAGGTAAAGAGTGCCATAGTTATATTCTTTAAATTAATGAAATACTTGTAACAATAATAAAAATATGTTTCGAATTTAACCCATTTCTTTGTTTTTGCAGAGGACCCCCTTTGCATCAGCATCCTCATCCTCAGTATATGAATAGGTATACATTGAGATCATGACCAAAGTGCAGAAAAAATGAAGAGGGGGTAAATGATAAAGAAAATGACACTCCACTTAGTCTTTACATAGATTCGAAAAAAAACTAAAAAATAAATGATTGTAATCTACCTTATTTGATAATGACTGAATTTTTATGTGTTAATGATTGTATTTATGTGCTAATGAATGTTCATGAATGATATGTGTTAATGAATATTGATGAATTTTGTGTGTTAATGAATTTTATGTGTTAGTGAATGTCATATTATAATGAATGAATTAATGTTATATTTTATTAATGGATGAAAGAATGAATGAATGTTAGATGTTAATGGGGAATGTAGAGTGATGTTAGGGGGGGAGGGGCCATATGAGCTTCCACCTTCATGTGGTTGGCCCAATTAAGTAGAGAATGTTAAACTATTCTTGAAAAAAAGTGAAGCTCAATAAGACAACATACTTTTCTCAATAATGAAGTCAATCACTCCAATCCTTCATCACTTACTATCAGTAGGGATCAATGGAATATCATCCTAATGCCTCCTTATGATGTCAACTTGGTGTAGAGGGATAGTGAACCCACACCTCTATAATCTAACCAAAGGATCAATCCTAGATCCTATACCCCAAGTCCTTTCCTTAAGACCTAATAGTGGTCAAAACACCTCCTAGGTTCCACTATTCTCCACATGTCAATATCCTCTCAAACTCTAATCTCTATTGAATCATGTTCACTATTTTACATCCCCTATTTTGGTTACTTATACTCAATACCCTTCAACATGTCTTAGGTCTATCCCACTCTAAATGACTTGATTGGATCAAATACCATGCACTTGAGTCACCCTACACCCTATCATATGGAGAAGCCTATTCACTCTTTATTTTAAGAACCAAGACACCATGATGTAGATCCAATTTGATCACTTCTCATATCATATTCATCAAGGATAAATTCATAAAAGAGCTTGTGAGATACAACTACTGACATCATGCATCCCAATCTAGTTCACCATTCACCAAGTTTAGATCACTTCAAGGACCCAACTAGATACCCTTTCCCAAAAATTATTAATGGTCAGTGCTCTTATATTGGCTATCTTTCCTTCCACTAAATTCCACACCCTAAAGTTTTCACACACTCATCTGATCCTTCATTACATATTATAGTTTGTGCTTATTGTAGTTATGAGCCAAGAGTTACTAAATGCAATTATTTTTGTTTTTTTACTACATGTATTAGATTCATTTCCTCTAAATCTTTGACATCTTTGTCTCCACTATAATTATGCAGGGTTAACTCTAAAAGCTCCATCTTAGCAGCTTCAAGTTCAAGTTTTGTAATTATGTTTTCTTCATAGATAGATCTAATCTTTTCCAACAATTTTTTTCTATCTTCTTCCATATACTTGATAGAATATTGAAGAGATTTAGCTTTCTCGGTTCCTTCAGCAAAATTACTCCTAACATTTTGAAGAGACTCGTGCACTGTAGTTATCTCATCTTGCAATTCACTCTCTCTTTCCATCACTTCTTTCTTTTGTCTTCTACACTCATCTAGTGATCTTTTCAAAAGTTCAATGTCTAATTGAATGGTCAATGTCCAACTCACTAGGTCTATTTATGCCCTCTCCAATGACTTTTCATAATGAACAATATTCTCCATTTCTTTATTCATATTAGAATGCAAAGTTGATAAAGAAAAAGGTAATCGATGGCATTCACATTTAGACTGGATAGTGTTGATATTGATTATGTTACTGATGTTTTCAGTATATGCATAGAATTTTATCTCTTTCACACTCACAGGTATCTTGGATTACTTGGTTCACTGGATAGTTCCTATTTTTGGGCACTTGATCTTCTTATTCAGGTATATGTGTCTTTGGGTTCTATTTGGCATCACTCATCCGTCAATGATCTTGAGCACTTTACATGAGATGGATACTTGGTTATGTTGGTGCTCTATTGATGTTAGTGATATTTAATAATATGGTATCTTTGATCTGTACAAATTGGTAAGAAGAAATTTAGATCAAATTGGTTCACATATTAATAACATATTGAAATTATATGCTTACACGTACATGATTTCATGGAATGGCATAAACTAATTAATACATTGGTACATGAATTAGTTGTTTGGTTTATCTTGGATATCATGATTCAATGTTCTATAGTTGTTTCACATATTATTTAGCATGTTTATTTGTACCTATGATACTATTCTTCATTTGAAAACTATTACTCACAAAGTTAGTATTATTATAGTTGATATTTAAAGATTTCACCAAGCACTAGCTTCGACATGAGTTACATTCTTTAAAAGCATGTATAATACTATCAGGTCCTTATGTATAGCATAGTATAAAGTGAAAAACTTATAACATGTGTTTCGGTGAAAATAATTTTCTTATAAGGATGATAAGGATGTTGTTCGAGGTCATTATTACATGGAAGTTTCATTGAATGTAGATAGCAACATTAATCATGTGTTCAACATTACTAAAAATTACTATGTTGGTCTTTGTGGACTTGAAATAATCATTCATTTTGACAAAGGATATACTTCACGTAAAAAATAATGTTAGGGCACATTGGTTCATCATTTCATTATGAAGTTTATACCCTAGTTTTTGTAGGCTTCCATGATTGATACAGTATCAACAATCATGAGCTTGTTGTTTGCATTCCGATTATGAGTTTTGGTTATGTTGATTCTCATGTCGTTTGGAATCCAATGATGGTTGTTATTAATGATTCTCATGTTGATTTTATCAATGGATGAAAGAATGAATAAATGTTAGAAACTCCTAATTCCATGCCCACAGTCCCTCGTATCCATTTGATTCATTAACTCAACTTTCAAACAAGACAAACAATGTTTATTGTTTTTTAATTTGATTGTTTATTTTTTATTTTTACATCAATGTTTCAGCTTAGTCTTTAACATCTTGTTGACAGGTCACCCTCTAACTATCTTCTAGGAATAGTGTGCATCAGGAGGTTAAAGATTGTTTGGAGAGATCCTAGGAGTTCACTGGACCAAGTGATTCTCACTATTTCATACTATTGTAACTTGGTAACAGGTTAGAAAGGAAATGTTTCACGATCACTGTTGTTTTTTGGTAGTTGCAATTAAATATGGTAGTTACTATTGTTCAATATTATTAATCTCATGTGCTTATGAACTTTACAACTAAAATAAAAACCAATCAAAGAATGTAACGATCTTTTTTATGTCTCCAAAACTTGTATGGCTTGCTTCTAAATCCACGCAGTGTTTGGTGCATACACTCTAGTAGTATCCTGCAAATATGAAACTCCAACAGTTAAATCTCTAAATAAATTGCACTAGATTTTAGCTTTGAACATCTTACATTCCTTAAAATTTCTAAAGAGATGCCTAATTTACTTGTTGACAATATTTTTACTTTTTTTTAAAAGTTGAAACAAATATTGGCTTACGCTTCTATAACAACAATTTTCATACCACTGTTGCAGTGGCCAGTGAAGCTACATATAAAGTAATTGAGCCCCTTCTTTAGAGTTACTTTGGCATTACCATATGTCAGGGATGGGGATGCTCCTTTATTTTAGTTCTTGTAACCTCCTAAATTCGCACTCACTACATCATGATCTCCTTTTGTATACTTGAACATTGCAATATACCCATCTATCATAAATAATAGATTAAAACAAAAAATCTTAAAAATAATGTAGATATTCAAAAGTTAAAAGGAAAAAAATTATTGGATAAGCCAAAATAATTTACAAAAGGTAAGAGATTCAGAAAATGAATGCTTGGGACTATTGTTTAAACTTTAAACTATTGGAGTAAATAGATGTGCTCCTAACATGTTAGGACCTCATATAGAGACATGTGAAGGGAATTCTAATCTCATTGGTCCTTCTTTAACAATTTCTCTAGGATGCCCATGTAGATTTCAATCTTTGTCATTTTTATTTTGATTCAAGTTAAACTTAATTGTATCCAACATATGATTAGTCCAACAAATGATTATAGGGAAGTTTTGGGTTGGTTCTAACCAACCAAAAAAGGTTGTACGAGTCTATAAAATTTATATCTAGTGTGCATAAGACATAGATGCACATAGCCAATAAGATCAATGAATAAATACAATGTTATCTCATTATTTCTAACTGTTTTCCTTGAGATAATCACATTTTAGGCTGATCAAAGGTACTTTTTGGTGGTATTTTGGATTGAATTAATTTTGGAACCTATTGGTGGTCAAATTATAATGAATTATCCTTACTTTGAATATGATTCTAAGATCTTCCATGATCAATGGTGTTTTCTTGGGTAATTTCTTTTAAAATAACACTAAAACCCTCATTCATAAGGGTTTGTTGACAAGCTAATCCATTTTTCCCAAATGAACTATTCAAAAATTATGAAACTGTGGGGTTCAAAAGTGTCTTTAATGCTTTTTTCAATGGTGGAAGTCTCAGATTGAACAATATCATCTAATGAAATATTTTTGATGCCCTAAAAAACTTGATATGGTGAATTCTATTGCCTATGATAGTTTATTGTAGTATTTTGATAAATTATTGATATGTATTAGGGTGTAAAAGGATCATAGAAGTTGACTAATGTATAAAAGAATCTCAATATCCTTTCTATAGTATATGGAAATTATTTTAATTTATTTAAGTCTCTAATTTTATAGATCACTGTCAAACTATCCCTTGGCAGTGACAATCACTGTTAGCATATCATTTCATTGTAAAATGAGTTCATGATGTTGAAAGGACATTGAATGGTTCCCTGAATATGTTAATATCGATCCTTCATATGGTTTGGAGTGCACAACAAGATGTGGGGAAATAGAAACTTGATGCCATTTCATGAGAATTGTCCTATTACAAAAGCACAAGATAGTTAATGTGAAAGTCTAATTTATTTTGACAGTTGATAGTGATGTTGTTTTCCCATGTGTCAGAGATTCTAAATGTTTTCAGGGTACAAAGTGGTTCCTTTGATTGAGTTTTCTTTGGAGGGGTGCCTAGTCTATGTCATAAATAAGGTGTGTCCATTCCACACTCTAATCAGATAGTGAATGTGTAGGTTGACTATCCATTGGTGAGGAGACAAGTATTGATCAAAAGATAAGAAGAATAAGTTCTTGAATAGATGAAAGGTATTTCAAACAAAGATCTTATGTTTCATTATGTGTCAATCCATTAAAAAAATGTTTGATCTGTTCATGAGATGTTGAGTTTTCATTATAGGGGTGAGTTGGAAGTTTGTAAGCATGATAGATATTCTTAAGTTGTGATCAATCATGAGTTATTGGAGGATTCCCTACTTCCTTGGAGAGGTAGAAGTGCAAGGGGTTGTTGTAGCCTTGGGTCAGAAAGAGAAGTTGTTGAAGATGAACGTTGGATCGAGTGTGAATCCTAGTGAAGATTGTCAAATTGAAGATAGTTTTTAATATTTTTAGATGCCTAATTGTCAGATTGTGAACCTTGAATAGAGTTTGGATCAATAAGTACCCTTAGAATTGAGTTTTGTGTTGGATTCTCTACATCAAAAAGGGCCATCTAGGACACTAACTCAACAAGAAATATTTGTATATATATATGAAATAGATATCTACAGTATTAAACACATTAAAGTTTCCACATTCTATATTAATATGGACATTTAAAGACTTCTAACCGAGATTTTGTTGGAAACTGCAATTGAAATAATTTTTGTATTGTCATTGATGTCAAACCTTAATTGGTAAGACTGTTGTTACTTAGGAAAGTACTATATCTATTGTATTGTTGTGAAGGATTGGGGAAAGGTTGGTAACAATAGCACCTAAAGAAAGGTTGAGTTATCTTGACATTACAAAGTGTACTTGACTATGTTGTACAATGATGAGACAATGTATTGTTTATCCTAGTAAGACTGAAGACTAAACTGGTAGGCTTGACCGAGCAAAAATGTAGAAATCATGTTTAAGCCGAGCAATGTTAGTGTCAACCGAGTTAGTGTATGTCGAGCAAAATTCTAGTGTCAACCAAACAACAGTTAATTGCCGAGGAAGATAGTATAAGCTGAGGAAACATTTTTAGTAATGACCGAGCTTTCTACATGAAGACCGAGTAGTTGATCACAGTATTGACCGAGCATCAACATTTTTATATTTGAAGAGAATTTAGTTTTGGAGCCGACATTGTTGAATTCTTGGATTATGTAGAATGTGTTGACTTTATTTATTGATTGTTTGAAAGCATTAAATGCACTGTAAAATGTTTTATTGTAAATCTTTAAGAGATTTGAGATGATTCTAGAAATGAAGCCGAAGAACATGAAGCGGGTAGATTCAATGAATCTAACCTAACCCTAAGATCTATGAATGAGATTGAGCAGCATAAGATGAGTTAACCTAATTGAGGAAAGTATTAAGGGAACCTGAGTATTGGATATGCATGTGGATGGGGGAAAAGAAAAGAGAATGCTGGAAGATCAGAAAAGTTTTATTGACTGTTTAAGCAGAAAAATCCGAAGGAGAATTGTGGTGGTTGCTTGAAGAAAAGTTTCGAGCAGATCAGAGATGGCGATGGCAAAGTTTCAAAGTCAATAAACCAGCATTAGTGTATGGAATCAGATCTAATATTTTCAAAGTGAGTTGTATGTTTTTCAGATCAATATTGTAGAAACTGAGAAACATAGTTTCACAGAATGCCAAGAACACCTGCATGCAAGAATACCTGTTGCTGAAAGGAAGCCAAAGAAGACAAAAAAGAAAGAGCTTGGAGATCTCAGCGGTATGAGAGAAAATTGTATTCCAAGATAAAAAGAATAATTACAAGAGTTCAACCTATAAGGTGAACAAAAACCCTAAAAAGGAAAAAAGCTAGGTTGCGCAATATAATTAATATAAAATATTAATTATATGCACCTAAAAGAAAGCTTAAGTGAAAATAGAGTACATAGACAACTTAATAATTAAATCAACATGATTTAATTAATAAGTGAAGATAAATAGATACTCTAACACCCCCCTTTAAGCGAAGCTCAGGAGGTAAGCTAACCTAGCACATCTATGAAAGCAGGAAAAGGGTCCCAGCAACAAGGCCTGATTAGGTACCCAGTACAAGGAAATCTCTATAAATCAGAGTAAAGGAGAAAACCCAGTGGGAAAAACTCCTCTCCAAAAAGAGATGTAAAAGCAAGCAAAGACAAAAAGAATGACTTCAAGAGAGTCTCTCAAAGCCATAAGTACAATGCATGCTGCCAACCCCCCCATGAGAGAGGGTCGAGGCTCCAAAGCCCCCCCAAAATGAAAGAACCCATGGATCAATGAACAAACCACTGTGACTCCAATGCAGAGGAGTGAAAGTCATTGGACACTGTAGAGGGAACCTCAAAAGATGAGGTGTCACTGGAAGGCTGAGCTGATGCTCAAAGGAGTAGACATGAGGATCCTAAAAGGGAATCCCCAATGTAAGTGATATGACAGGTGTGCTGACACTGTCATCAAAGAGGAGATGAATGTCCTTTGTAGAATCCTCAACAACTACACCTAGTGGCTCAATGAATGGAGTTGGAGGATCAAGCAGTGCTGAAGAAGAACCCTGCTGAATAGAAAAGAGCTCAATAGGAGGTGGCATGGCAGTCACAACAGTAGTCTTAGGAACCACACAGAGGTTCAAGCGACTTGACTGTACCACATGATGGTCTCTCAAAGGAGGAGAGTCATGCTCTAGCAAACGTGGACCAAAGTGTGAAAAGGAGTAGAGACGGGTGGAATGATCAACTATCCCTGTAGCAACAATACCTCCTATCATACTATCCTAGATGAAAACTGAATCTGGAGTGAACTCAACTATCTTCCCTGACCCACTATGAGTAATCTGATAAACCGAGAGAAGGTTTGCAGATAGAGATGGAACATACAACACATCATTGAATGTGCCATCCTGAATGCATACAGTGCCTTTCCCATAGACTGTCATAACAGTGTTATTCCCAATGATAATATGGGGAATAGGAGAATCTTCAAAAGAAGAGAAGATCTCTCGAGAAGATGCCATATGGTGAGAAGCACCTGAATCTAGTATCCAAGGGACCTGTGAAGGGGATGCATTAGAAGCTCGTAATGCATGACCCTTTCCAATATCCTATCCAGCTGTAGAATAGATAGAGGAAGACTGATAAGCAGACCCCTGTGAGCCAGAAGAGGATGGAGAGGAAAGATTGCTCTTCTGAAGAAGAGCTTGCAAATCCGCTATTTGTTTCTCATAACCATCAAACTTCTTCTGATAGCAAAGTGACTCATCATGTGTTCCCTTCTGACAATAGGAACATGTAGGTCTCTCAGTCTTCTATTTCTCCTTCTTAGAAGAAGATGGTGGGCTAGTAGAGTGCTGAGAAGAGGAATTTGATATCTGCTTCGGCTTCTGTGTACTCTGAGGTGACTTGGCAAGCAATGCCTGTGACTGTGAACCTGTAAGAGAATCCATCTGAGTGAGCTTTGATTTCTCACGAGTCAACTGGTCACAAAAAGTCTCAAAAGAGGGCATAACATGTTGTGCACCTAGTGCATCCATAGTGGAGTAGAAGGTAGAAGAAAATATCTGAAACTATCCTCAAAGCTTAGAAAGAATCAGGTAAATACACTCATTGTCTATTTTGTTCTTCCCACATCCTTGTAAAACTAAATGGAGAGATTTGAACTTCATCAAGAAGTCCTCAATGGTGGGAAAAGAATCAGGTACCAAAGAAGTCAACTCTGCCTCAATCTGTAGTGCCCTGAACTCATTCACAGTGCCAAAAAAATTCTAAAACTTATCCCAAATGGCTTGAGGAGTAAGGCATCCATCAAGGTGAAAAAGTAGACTATCTGAAACATGTAGTGACATCAAACCCATGGCTTCATCCATCTTTTTCCTGTGCTTCATGACCTCAAATGGTCGAGTCAACTGAGGCTAAAATGGGTCCAAACAAGACCATAACCCTCGTGATCGAAGAAGTTGTGTCATACGAGCCTTCCACACATGGTAATTGTGTGGAGTGAGGAGCTCAAGAGATGTTGTGTCTGCCATAGTGCCAAGTGCTCTGACTATTTTTTTATTAAGTTTTCTTTCAAAACTAGACAGAAGATGAAGAAGGGGTTTTGTTTTATGTGATACAATGTTTTGTTTTTCTGAGATAAATGATAGAAAAGCAAGAAAGAACACCCCCCACAATTGATAAAACCCAATTCCAACACAATTCTGAAAGCTCAAAAGAAAGAAAGAGCAAGAAATGCTTCAGAATGAAAATTTGTGTACCTTGACTTTGAAGCTCAAAAATAGCATCAAAATGGAAGAATCAAAAAATGAAATCTACACCAAGGTGATGGGCTTGGAAAGACCTTTCCGATGACATATCATATGTCAATTTTTGAGTCCGTATGGGCCCTATAGAAGCAAAAATGCCCAAGTACCCCCAAAATGCAAGCTGTCTGGAAAAAACCAGTGACGGCAAAAAAGTTGACGACCATATGACCGTCACGGGCCTGTCGCTGATGTCAGCACGATGTCATCCCAAAAAATTTTGGGGTCACCGAAATTTTTTTAAAAATTATCAAAAAAAAACTCCGGTGCTTGAAAAATTACTGGCAAGTGATGTCAGCAGGTGATGTCACCTGCTGCAGGCGGTCAAGTGGAGGTTTGGTGGCGGTTGGGCTGGGCGGCGGCCGGCAGGTGGTGAGGTGGCGCTGCGGCCGAGCGCTGGTGGCCAGCGGGCGGCGGTGGGTGGCAGTGGCGGCCACTGGCGGGGAGGCACTGCGGCTGAGCGTAGGTGGCGCCAGGGTGGCGGCTCGTTGGCGGAGCACCTGAAAACCCTAAAAAAACAATTTTTTTTAAATTTTTTTTGAAAATCGTGCCCGTACGGCCCTGATAGGGAAAATTTTTCCTCTCAAATGCCTTAGAGGCCAAATAGATCAAATTTTATATGGAAATAGGGGTTTTTGGGCCTTCTGGATGCAACCATGAGGTTAGTTTTAGCCCAAAGTGCTCCAAAAAAAGAGACCCCCAGATCCAATAAAAAAAATGAAAGAGAACTAGAAAAACTGTGGCTTTCATCTTCAAATGCAGCTCCAAAAAACCTCAGACTAGGCAGCAGCAGGGAAGCTCTGATACCATGTAGAAACTGAGAAACATAGTTTCACAAATGCCAAGAACACCTGCATGCAAGAATACCTATTGCTAAAAGGAAGCCAAAGAAGACAAAAAAGCAAGAGCTTGGAGATCTCAGCGGTGTGAGAGAAAATTGTATTCCAAGATAAAAACAATAATTACAAGAGTTCAACCTATAAGGTGAACAAAAACCCTAAAAAGGAAAAAAGTTAGGTTGCATAATATAATTAATATAAAATATTAATTATATGCACCTAAAAGAAAGCTTAAGTGAAAATAGAGTACATAGACAACTTAATAATTAAATCAACATGATTTAATTAATAAGTGAAGATAAATAGATACTCTAACAAATATTGCCACTACTTTCTAACCATTGTAACAGTCAAAATCCTTTTAAGAGAGGTTGACCTAATAGTCATAAGTAAATCCTTTGAACAAGGTTGCATTCTAATGGAGTGTATGTAAGTCCTATTACAAGGCTCACTTTTAACAGGGTGATTGAAATCTTTTAACTGGGTCTCACCTAATAGTGTGTATTGTAACCTTTGACAGGGTTGGCTTTTAACCGAGCTCACTTCCGAAGAGTGAAAATAATAGTAGCATGTTACAAAGTGGTTTTTCCCACATTAGGTTTCCACTATAAATCCTAGTGTTAATACTTGTGTGAATGTTTTGGTTTGAACATTTTTTTATTTTACAAGTTAAGTTATAGCTGGGTAGTGGACTGCATTGTTATATGTTTCTATTATTGAATCAGTGATGACCGAGTTTGTTTCGGTTATTGGATCTGATTTAAGGAAAAGTTTTCAAGTTTGTCTTCTACATCAGGACCTAAGAACAATTGATTCACCCCCCCCTCTATTGTTCTAAATCATATTAACAATTAGTATCAGAGCTTTGTTGCTTATTATTAGTGTTTATAGAAATCAAGTTTAAAGGGACTTGAAGCAAATGATCAAGATGTATAAGGAGGTACCAAAGCTGAATAAGGAAAACTTCCCTGCATGGCAAAGGTTGATGAAGCTACATCTGGCTGGTATTGGTGACTCTGCAAAGTACTACATTGAGAATGGCTATGTCTCACCTATCGCAACTTTGACTGCCGAAGAAATGAGAGCTAAGCAAGAACATAATCAGGCAATGCTGGAAATTGCATCTACCCTAAGCTATCCAGAATTTGAGAAAATTAAGGATTGCACAACTACTAAGGAGATGTGGGACACTCTTGCAAGGATCTATGGTGGTGACTTAAATGTAATGAAAGCAAAGGCCGTGAGTCTTAGAGGTAAGTTTGATGAAATGAGAATGCAAGAAGGTGAAAACATTGCACAATATTATGGTAGAATAAAAGAAGTTGTGAATGCTATTAGAGGAGCAAATGGGGTTATTGATGATGAAACTATAATTAGAAAAGTACTAAGAACCCTGCGTCCTATATATTCTATTAAGATCTCAGCTATTTAGGAATCTAGATGCAACTATGCTAATGTGCTTACTTTGGAAAGTTTGGTTGGTAAGCTGACTACTTTTGAACTCTCTAACTATGATAATTTCACTATTGGAAGCATTGGTAATGTTGAATATGCTTTCAAGTCACAACTAGCTCTGAAGAAGCCAAAGAAAGAAAAAGAAAGATGCATTAGTGAAAGTGAAAGTGAAAGTGACAATGACACTTCTGATGAAGAACTAGAAGATCTAGAAGCTCTTATGGCTAGAACACTGAGAAGAGGAAAAGGAAAGTATAAAGGTAAACTCCCTATTATATGTTTTGCATGTAATAAAGTTGGTCATATAGTTGCTAGATGTCCTGATGGGAAGGATAAAGATGCTGAAAGAAAAAGCAAACACAAAGACAGAAGAGATGACAGAAGCTACCAAAGGAACAAAGACTACAAAGGAAAAGGTAAGAAATCTTGTTACATTGTTGAAGAAGAAACTGACACTGATAGTAATGATTTTGAAATTGAGGTAGTCTATGTTGCAATGAAAGATGAATCTGATGAGGATGAGAAAACTACATTAATATCCTATGTGAACATGAATGATAAATGGATTATTGACAGTGGTTGTTCACATCACATGACTGGTGTATGGTGAAAATGTGACCACACTTCTATGAATCCTTACATGCAAGAAAACTCAAGAATGAGCCCTCACAAATTGATCCATAGCTCTCTATGCATAGAGTTGCAAGATTTGTAAAATTGGTCTCAGCTAGAGCTATAAACTCATGACCTTGCTAGTCAACCACACAATGAGAGATTCCAAATCAAAGACAATGGCAACAATGCCAATATCTCCAATGAAATGAAATGAATGCAATGCAATGCAAAGTTAATCTAAGATGAGCATGCAAGTATGCAAATTAGGCTATGGAAATGGAAATGAAAGAGTTACAAACCCTCTAATTAGACTATGTGAGATTAATCTAAAACATGAAAGGAAATGATACTATGATGATTCAACTATGATGCAAGCTAAGATGTGATGTAGATGCAAGATGAATGTCAATGATGCTCTAAATCTTTAAAACTTGATGCAAGAATGTCTCCAAAAACTTCAAGATGACTTAGAAAACTTGTAGCATAACAATAGCATAAAATTCAAGTGTATGCAAAATGAAGAAGAGAGCTCTTCTTTTATAGAGAATGAGAAATCAATGGACGATCGAGATTAAGAGGCAAAAGACTTAATCAACGGTGGACAAAAATAGAAGCTTGATCCTTGTGCACAAATATCCTCCAATAAGAAAATTAGAAGCATTTACTTTATGTTGAGCATATACTTTATGTCCATGTGAGACAAAAAGTACTTTTCTTTTATTTTTTATTTTATTTTTCTTTATAAATAAGAATTAAATGATTTATTTGTGCAACATAGGATAAGAAGAAAAGTGGGAATTTTTTATTTAAATAAAAAGGGAGGAAATTCTTTTTAATTAAATAAAGGCTTAGGATAAAGTGATTTTATTATTTAATTAAAAGAGATTTTTAATTAATTAAAAGGGAGCATATTCTCTTAATTAAATAATATTTTTATTTTTATTTCTTCTTTTAAATTAAATAAGGTTCAAACCTTAAGAAATATTGAATTGATTATGATTTGATCAAGGAAATTGATATAATTGATATTGTTGATATTTGAAAATATTGATTCAGGAATTTGATAAATTACTGAATGGGGGCCCAAAGTCTAGGCGACCATTTTAGGGTGCATACATTTGCCCCTCTTTGACTAATGTGTGATCGATCTGGGAACACATGTAGTCAAAGAAGAGTTGAAATGTGAGGTCGATTCGAGATCACAAAATAACCCAGATGTGTGTTCATTTTGGGAACATATCAGGACAAAAATAAGCAAAAAGCTGAAAGACAAGACCAACACCATCGCTGCTAGGTGCAAATCAAGCCTTAGACAAAACTATCACTGTCACTGCTAAGCAATAATCAAGTTTGAAAAATAGGAGATAAAAATTGAAAGACAAAATCACCACCGTCGCTGCTAGGTGATAATCAAGTCTAAAAATAAGAATCTCAAGCTGAGCTGAATGATAAAGTTGAATCAAAGATTAAAGCTAATAGGTACTTTCCCCTCGGAATCGAAATTGAAATCAGATAGAGGAGAATAACAAATTGATAAACCTGATCAAGTCACAATAAATCATAATCGAAGGATGGAGCATGATAGGATAACCATCAAACAGTGAAGATATGCCCCAGGTTGACTAGGTTTGACTGAAAAAGATATAAGATAAAAATTAAGTCAAACCTCAGAGAGAAGAAGCGAAAGGGGTGAATGAAAGACTAGAAGTTTGAAAGACATGAAAAGGAATAAATTCCATCAAAGATCAAAGAATTATGCCTCAAAAGGTCAGTCAATTGCGTAGAAGAATGAGAAATCTTGAAAACGCGACTCGAATTTTGATTTCAAGTCTGAAAATGGATAGAAAATGATGTGATATGAAAGATTAGAAATAAAAGATATGATCAAGAAGAATCAAAAAATGAGCACAGTTGACCAACTAGTTCGTAGATGATAAAAAAGAGAGCTCTCTCCATATGCAAGATGCAAAAACTAAACTATGATGAACCTAAGAATGCAAGCTACTATGAAAGTGGTTGACTTGAAAGGTCACAACACCTATAGACATCTAATTATCATCATTGAGTGTTATTGGTAGCATTGCAAGATCATACAATGCACACTAGCATAACTATGTGGATATGAATATGATCTTTATCAGATAGAAATGTGGAAATCCCACCTAGGCATCAAAGACATATAGGTCCAGATGACTAATGTAGTGAGATCACCTAAATTTGATATGGTGAGATTATGCTTGTATCAAGACACATGAAAGTCAGGATAACTAGAAGCATGCACTCGCAAAATAGTCAAGGATAATACCTTGTCAATCCATAGTGTCAAGTAAGACCAACATAAATGTTCATGACAGTTAGGATCAACAAAATATACCCACAAGCAGATAAAGAAATAAAACATGTTCTCATACCCTCAATCTTCTAGCTATGCATCATCGAAAACTTCTCAGGGAGAGACCACTCATCAAAGAAATCCTCATAGACAACACACAAAAAAAAATAAAGTCAACATATCTCAACGAGTTGATTGTTTAAGTGCATGTGTGTTGGTCATAAAGTCAAACTCTGGTTATCACATCTGCTAATGAGAAATATCACATCATACTTAGACTATTGGGTAAGACATCTGATAAGTGTTAAGAAACACTCGACATAAGGGTAGTGTTGAAAAAAACTATTTGGGTTGGTGTTGAAAAACATTTGTTGTGAAATGCCCCAAGAGACAAATGCCCCTAAAGGACCTATGCTAACAGTTATGCCCCCTAGACAAAGGTAAAGACCAATTCCAGACTAAGTCAAATAAGGTCAAGGCATGATGGAAAGAGGCTCAGTGTCGAGGACCCATGCTAATAAATAAGAGTGCAAAGGCCTCAAGTAGCACCCATTTCTAAGTTTTCACCACTTGGAATCTTTTTATTGCAATTTTTTCTTTTTTCTTTTTTTTGTATTTTTGCTACCAAGGCGCCTGTTTCCAGGTTTTTACCAAGGCACTTTTTATATTTTTTTATATTTTTTCAAGACTTTTTATGTTTTTTAGGATTTTTTCAGCATCATATATCAATTTTTTTGGTATTTTTTCAGGATCAATAAGATATGTACAAAGGATGCCCCCAGTCAAAATGGGCATTAAACTCATGAGCAAGATCACATCGCGTAGTCCCAATATTTAGCAATGTGAAGGACAAGATGGATTAGCAAGCTAGTGAATGAGATGGAGGAAAGGAGAATGAAATCGACTGGAGGGAAGAAATCCTCAAGGTCAAACTCCTTAAGAGTACTCAAGCTAGGGAAAAATTGTCATGTAAAGAGCATTTGGACAAGCAATGAGAGGCTAGCATAGGATAAGTCACAAAAGCGCACTGCAAAAGAAGGAAGGATGTAGTCCAAAGGAGTAGACATGTCAAGAGACTTCATAGCATCATTTTTTACTTTTTTTTTTAGATCAAGACCAAGGGGGAAAACGATAGCGAAAGGATAGAATGAATGGAGGAAAATAAAGATGAAGGCTAGACATGAATGGAATGAAAGCAAGATCATCATAAGATAGCTCATAACATAGCTAAATGTTTGTGTATAGGTCAACATTGTCAAGACCAAGAGAGAAGATAGAATGGATGAAATATGTAGAAGAACTACGCATGATGTCTGATTGTCAGGTTTTCATCATGGTACTTATCCAAGGCACCACAAGGGAGTGGTTTTCACCATAGGATGAATTTATATCTCTTTACTTTTGCTACCAAAGTGCCTGTTTCCAAGTTTTCACCATGGCACATTTTCAATTTTTTCATTTTTTTTCTTTTTTCTTTTTCTTTTTGAATTTTATTTTTGGAAGAAGGCAAGCTTTTTAGATAATGCTCCTTGAAAGGATAAACCATGATATACTAAAGATTCAAAATGATATGCTCAAAGATGTTGATAGGGAAAGGAAGATGGAAGAGAAAAATGGAGGATAAGGCTTTATGCAAAGCGAGTGAGGTTGGAGGATAGGAGGAATAGGAAAATGAGGAAAAAGGATAGAAGGTAAAAGGATAATGAATGGAAGGATTGTGAAAGGGTAGATGGAAAGGAAGGCAAGATCAACATCAACACACACCTTGAAAGGTGGCGAGAGGGTGGAGGAAACTTGAATGAAGGAATTCGTGAAGGAATATGGTGAATGTTTAGCAGAGGTTGCAGTTCAGGTGCATGGAATGGAAGAATATTTTTGGAAGAAGATGAAGTAGAAGCCTTTGGAAGCTTGAATGTCAACTTCACTTTTTGTTCAATATTAGACTCTTTCAAGAGAGACTTTGGAATCCATATAGCCTTAGGCTTTTCATTTCCTTTTGATGATTTAGAGAGAATATCTTGAATGATGGAATCTGGAACCCATACTTGTCTTGTAGTTTTTTTCTTAGATATTTCTTTTGATTTTATGCCCCCATGTCGATTAGAGTAGACATGGTGATCTTCTTGTTTTGATGGAGTCTTGTATTGCTTCTTTTTCTTATATTGAATGTTTAAGTTACTTCCAAAATACTTGGGACTTATGGAGGAAGAAGGATAATATGACTGGTTTAGATGGGTGGATGGATGAAAAGGATTCAAGGGTATGCATTTATGTTGATCTTGAGGAAAGATACGAGATGGAGGGACATAAAGACCCAATATGGATGATGAATTAGGATAATTAGGAGGGGAAAGTGAAGGGACATAAGGACCCAAGATAGAAGGAAGACATGAAGCCCTTAGCAGTGGTGGAGGAGGTCCAAGGATAGATGTGGAAGATGCAAAAGGATAATCAATAAGTTCATCAGCATCTATATGACAACCAAGGACATTAGCATCTTTAGAGTGAGCATTAGAGTTTTCAACAAGATCATGCACATCTTGAATAGGAGCACCTTCTTTGATAGGATCATTCAAAGCTTGCGAACACTTAGGAAGAGTAGAAAGTGGAAGTGAACATGGAGTGGTAGAACAAGAAGATGAAAGACTTTGATCTTGACAAGGACCTTTGGATAACACAAGTGCAAAATTTGCTTCTTGATTTTCAATAGGCTTAACATTAGCACTAACAACACCATTTTTAATAACCTTAATGGAAACATCATCTTTGGAAAGCGCAAGTGTGGTAAGGTTATTTTGATCATCAATAAGCTCAACGGTGTAAGTAGTAGCTTGATTTGCTTAGGAGATGGTGGAATGAATGTGGAAGAGTGTAGAGGATCAAAAGAACCATGAAATGGAAGAGATACATCATGAAGATAATTGGATGATATGGAGGGTTCCTGATCTTGATCTTTATTTATATTCTTTTCTTTATCATTTTTAGAGTCCTCTTGACATGGAGCCACTTCTACAGACAAGGAAGCATGTTGGAATTGTATGGAAGACTTTGGAGGAGATGCTGAAAGACTAGCTGAAATAGGCATTATAGCATTTAAAGGCTTAGGCTCTTTAGGTTTAACATTATTGAAAGTATTTGCAGCCAAGTGAAGGTTAGCTTGAGTATCTTTAAGAGGTGGCTCTTGAGAATAACTATAGGGAACCGCATGGAAAGCCTTAGGATCTTTGTTGGATGAAGAATTTGTGAAAGATTTGGAAGACTCAGAAGCTTTAGGAAGTGTGTGGGTATTGGAGGAAGTAAAGGATGGAAGGGAACCATCACAAGACAAAGGTTCAACATTAATATGATCTTGCTTGAGAGCGCAACCTTTATTTTCAACATGAGAACTTTTAGAGGAGAGATTCTTTTGACGTTTGAAATCAGCGCAGTAGATTTTCTCTTCCTCAGTAGGAATATTATATTGTTCGCAAAAATTATCAAAGAATTTTTCAAATTTAGAGTCATATGGATCACCATCACAGTCTACCCAATACGACTCCCCCTTAGAAATCACAAGTGTACCACGAGGATGATGCTTAGGAATAGAAGTTTCATGGGCATCACTACATTGTCCATCATCATAGTCATCATAGTCATCATAGATGGGTGTGTCACTCTTTGTGGAAGAGACATCATAAGGACTATCACGTTTCTCTTTATGGTATGTCTTCTGAAGAGAAGTAAGACTCTTGGGAAAAGTAGAAGAAGAATGAGATCGTGAAGAAGAGGAAATTGAAGACTTAGTGGAAGAAGAAGACTTGGATAATGAGAAATTTGAATAATGTTTAGAAGAGTCATGGTAAGATTTGGAAGATGAGGAAGAATGAGAAAACTTAGATGATGAAGAACGTTTAGAAGAAGGAGGTTGTGATATGATCATGTCTATGATCCTAGCAAAGGCATTTGATTTAATCATCTTTTCCTTTATTTTTGCCATAATTTTATCACCCATGAGATATTTGGAAGGAATATTGGAGGAATAAAGATATTCTTCAAATTGAGCAATGAGATTAAGATCATCTATTTTCAAGAGAGGTTCCTTAGCAAGATAATTGAAATTCATGGTTCTAGAAGAGGAGGAATCAATCATGGAAGAAATGAATAGATGAATAGAAGAAAGTAGACTAGATAGTAAGAGGAAAAGAATCAAGAAGAAGAAGAAGAAGAGTTTCCCATGGGAATAGAAAACTTTAGAAGAACATGGGAAATGGAGAGGAAAGAAGAAGACTAAGAGTCATCTTGTGCAATTGATACCATAACGTTTATTGAGATTTTGAGCAACATGACAGCACCTAGGATCTAACCTAGACTAACCAAGGAAGACCAAGCTTCTAAGGAGAACTCACTACAGCAGGATGAAACTCGGTTTCAATATTTCAATTAGATCTTTCAAAAGATTTTGCAATGATGATCAAGCACATAGAACAGCAACCAGGGAGTTCAAGCAAACAGTCTTCAAGCAATGGGCAAGGGACAAAGCAACCTTGCACATGAACAGAGATAGTGACTTAGTATTTCTACTCCTTAAAGGTTCTATTTGTGTATGTTCTTGAAAATTTTTTAGCAGACACATAGAACACAACAAAACCTTAACAAGCTATCTATAAAGATATACGTGGCTTTCTAAAAGGAGTCCTTGATATACGCAAGGTACGTGAGGCCCAAATCCGTAGATGAGAAGAATCCAAAATCACACAGTCGGGGGGAGATGGTAACCCAAATCTCCTCTTTCACTTCTCAAAGGTATAAAGTTCTTTGAGGCTTAGCCAAGAGTGATATCAAACTCAATTCCCAAGAGAGGTGTCTTTCGATTCACCACCCACTATTTATACTCCGTCGGAACACGGGAGTTAAGGTCATCCCTTGAGGTGGTGTGTCCCCAAGCAGGCCTTCTAAAAATAAAATTAAGTAATTCACTATCAAAAGTATTTAGAGCACTAAAGGTGGAACACTTAACTCTTCAAGTAAATGCGAAGTGAGTCCAAAAGTGGAACAATTAACCCTTTAAGATAATGTGAAATGAGTCCAAAAGTGGAACATTTAACCTTTCAAGAGAATGTGAAGTGAGTCCAAAAGTGGAACATTTAACCCTTCAAGAGAATGTGAAGCGAGTTCAAAAGTGGAACATTTAACTCTTCAAGTGAATGTGAAGTGAGTCCACAAGGTGGAACATTTAACTCTTCACATAAACTCAAAGTGAGTCCAAAAGTGGAACATTTAACTCCTCACACAAACTCAAAGTGAGTCCAAAAGTGGAACATTTAACTCTTCACACAAACTAAAAGTGAGTCCAAAAGTAAAACATTTAACTCCTCACTCAAACTCAAAGTGAGTCCACACTTTAGAAAACTAATGAGATCAAGAAAGCATAAAAAGAGGGAAACTTTGTGGAACACTTAACGCTCTTTTCAAGTAGACCCCTCCCCTATGTATGAATGTTGACCTTGCATCCAAAGTGCGGTAATGAGGGGCAATTAGAAATAAGCGAGTCCAACACCCAATTTAGCTAACAAGATCAATCAAAAGTACTCCAAAGTTGCTTATCAATACTACTCACAAATGACAAAGGGTTGAATCTATGGAATATTTAACTTTCCAAGCAAACATAGAGTGAGTCCACAAAGTGGTGCATTTAACTCCTTATGTAAACAAGGAATGAATCCATGCCCTCAATCACTTAATGAGATATTTGATATTGGAACCAAGAATTACTTAAGATTTAAACACAAGCATTCACTTACACAAACTTGTATGAAAGCAAATCTATGTTCATTCATTTCCCATTAAGAGCATCAATTGAAATGTGTTCTATGAAAGTATGTAAACACTCAAGCCAAACACATGAGAAGTTCAATTTTAATCCCAAAATCCAAATGTTGTAGAGATGGAACAAAGTACCTCAAGTCCAACACTTTGTTTTAAGCATTTTCCATGAAAGCAAGAGCACCTTCAAATGAACAAGACAAGAAAACAAGCAAACAAGATATGCAATGTATATCCAACTTATGCAAACCCTAGGGTTAGATCTGAAAATCAATTGTTAGGAGCAATAATAACCAGCAAATAATTCAAATGACAACTCACATCATGCATTGAACCATGTGAAAAATAAATGCATACTAATCATCAAATACCCTTTTTTTTTAATTTTGATTTTTGACCTTGTCAACAAGATTGGACTTATACCACATGAATCTGGACCCTAAACCTAAAATGCAGAAAAGAGACCTCTATCAAAAAATAGAGAGTTTTCCAAAAATGTCAAAATTTTGAAAAGATCTTTTCATTTGTCCCCTAGAGAACCATTTTACCAAAATAGACCAATTTTTGTAAATTGACCAAATGAGTTATGATATGACCTATAAATTAAAAACACGATGAATAGACCCCCTATATAATTTTAAGACCTTTTCAGAAATGTAAACATTTCCAAAAAATATGCTGATTTGCACTAGAAATTGATTTTTTTATGAAAAATTAAGAAAAAATCATAAAAAAATATAAATTACCTCCAAAAATTCTAAAATTTTTTTTTGGAGATTTTTTGATATGTCACCAACCTAAAAAAACAATTTTAGACCAAAACACCAAGCTATTTGTGAGATATGATCAAATCTTTCAAATCTAGGATTTTTTTGTCTCCAAACAAATCTGCACAAGGGTTAGCTCCAAAAATAATCAAAACCAGCATGCAAGAGGTGGGTTGCCCCACGGTGGGTGCCAAAAATGTATGGTGAAAATGTGACCACACTTCTATGAATCCTTACATGCAAGAAAACTCAAGAATGAGCCCTCACAAATCGATCCATAGCTCTCTATGCATGGAGTTGCAAGATTTGTAAAATTGGTCTCAGCTAAAGCTATAAACTCATGACCTTGCTATTCAACCACACAATGAGAGATTCCAAATCAAAGACAAGGGCAACAATGCCAATATCTCCAATGAAATGAAATGAATGCAATGCAATGCAAAGTTAATCTAAGATGAGCATGCAAGTATGCAAATTAGGCTATGAAAATGGAAATGAAAGAGTTACAAACCCTCTAATTAGACTATGTGAGATTAATCTAAAACATGAAAGGAAATGATACCATGATGATTCAACTATGATGCAAGCTAAGATGTGATGTAGATGCAAGATGAATGTTAATGATGCTCTAAATCTTTAAAACTTGATGCAAGAATGTCTCCAAAAACTTCAAGATGACTTAGAAAACCTGTAGCATAACAATAACATAAAATTCAAGTGTATGCAAAATGAAGAAGAGAGCTCTTCTTTTATAGAGAATGAGAAATCAATGGACGATCGAGATTAAGAGGCAAAAGACTTAATCAACGGTGGACAAAAATAGAAGCTTGATCCTTGTGCACAAATATCCTCCAATAAGAAAATTAGAAGCATTTACTTTATGTCCATGTGAGACAAAAAATACTTTTCTTTTATTTTTTATTTTATTTTTCTTTATAAATAAGAATTAAATGCTTTATTTGTGCAACATAGGATAAGAAGAAAAGTGGGGATTTTTTATTTAAATAAAAAGGGAGAAAATTCCTATTAATTAAATAAAGGCTTAGGATAAAGTGATTTTATTATTTAATTAAAAAATATTTTTAATTAATTAAAAGGGAGCATGTTCTCTTAATTAAATAATATTTTTATTTTTATTTCTTCTTTTAAATTACATAAGGCTCAAACCTTAGGAAATATTGAATTGATTATGATTTGATCAAGGAAATTGATATAATTAATATTGTTGATATTTGAAAATATTGATTCAGGAATTTGATAAATTGTTGAATGGGGGCCCAAAGTCTAGGCGACCATTTTAGGGTGCATACAACTGGTGACAAAAATAAGTTTGAAACCTTACATCATTATAAAGGTAAAAATGTAAAATTTGGTAATGATGCACCATGTCCTATTAGAGGAAAAGGTTTGATTAAACTAACTAATAAGATATCTTGTGAAAATGCATATTGGGTTGAAGGTCTTAATTATAATTTGTTAAGTGTTGCTCAACTCAACAGAACTGGTTACCGAGTGGAATTTCATCACAAGAAAGCTAAAATATTTGATGCTACTGGAGAACTAATTGGAAGTGAAGATCAGACTAGAGGTAATTTGTTCTACCTTGACCTATATGAAGAAACATGTATAATTACACAACTTGATGATATTTGGTTATGGCATAAAAGGCTATGTCATGTTAACTTTGACAATCTGGTAGAGATAAGTAAGAAGAAAAAGGTAAGAGGTCTACCTAGATTAAAGAAACCTGAGAATGTGATGTGCAAGGAATGCCAGTTAAGAAAAATGACAAAGTCAAGTTTTAAGAGAAATCTTTTACTTCTAAAAATATTTTAGATTTGGTTCATACTGACCTTTTTGGACCTATGGGTGTACAAAGCTACTATGGTGCTAGATATTTTATCTTGTTTGTTGATGATCATACTAGGATGATGCATGTTATGTTTCTAAAATAAAAATCTGAAGCTTTTCAATTCTTTAAGTGGTATTTGGCTAAGGTTGAGAAGGAGACAGGTAGGAACCTGAAATGTCTAGATCTGACTAATGTGGAGAATTTACATCAAATGAATTCAATCTTTTTTGCAATGATAGAGGAATTAAAAGATAGATGTCTACACCTAGAACACCTCCACAGAATGGTATAACAAAAAGAAGAAATGGATATATCTTGGATTGTGCAAGGAAATTACTGATCAAAAAGAATGTGGCACATAAATACTGGAAAGAAGCTATAAGCACTATTGTCTACACTCTTAATCGGGTACAGATCAAGAAAGGTACAAATCTGACACCCTATGAATTATGGCATGGACATGCACCAAGTGTTAAATACTTTAGAATCTTTGGAAGTAAGTGCTATATATTAAAAGACACTAGGAATGGAAAGTTTGATGCTAAGAGTGATGAAGGTATATTCGTAGGATATTCCACAAAAAGTAAAGCTTTAAGTGTTTGAAATCTAACACTAACAAAATTGTGGAAAGTGTGAATGTCAAAATTGATGAGTATGCATAAAGAAATGAAGCTAACAGCAAAAGAGAACCAGAAGATTATAGATCTTTTGTGTACATTGAGGAAGAAGAAGAGGCAAGTAACAGACTTGCACCTAATACTGAGTCTCGGGTAAGCAATGCCGAGCGATAGATAGATGCCACCGAGCATCAGGAAAATAGTGCTAAAAGAGAACAAGAACATGCCAAGCTACAAGAAAATATTGTCGAGTATCAGGAAGAGGTTGCCGAGCATTCAGAAGCTAAATCTAACAATCTTGTTGGGGAAGCTGATGAAATAGAGGAGAGAAGAGATGAACCTATTTTGGAAAAATATGTTAGAAGACATCACAAGCCTGAACAGATAATTAGAGACAAAAATATTGGAATTCAAACCAGAAGTAAGACTAAGGATCCAACATGCCTACTGTGTGAATTTGAACCCAAGTCAACTAGAGAGGCATTGGAGAATGAAGACTGGATATAAGAAATGAATGAAGAGATTGACCAGATTGAGAAGAATGATACTTGGACTCTGGTGCCGAGACCTAAAAACAAAATGTTATAGGAACAGAGTGGGTGTTTCAGAATAAGATGAATGAAAATGGTGAAATAACTAGAAACAAAGCTAGGCTGGTATGCAAAAGCTACACACAAGAAGAAGGAATAGATTATGGGGAGACATTTGCCCATGTAGCTAGATTGGAAGGAATAAGAACTCTGCTTGCATATTCTGCTTATAAAGATTTCAAGGTATATCAAATGAATGTCAAGTTTGCATTTTTAAATGGTATACTAGAAGAAGTTTACATAGAACAACCAAAAAAATTTATTGATCCAAATATAAGACACATGGTGTGCAAACTGAACAAAGCACTATATGGATTGAAGAAAGCTCCCAGAGCATGGTATGAGAGGTTGCACAACTACTTGATACAGATTGGATTTTCAAGAACAAATGACACAAGCAATCTGTACATGAAAGATGAAGAAGGTAAAGGTATCCTGTTGGCAAAAAATTTTGTGGATGACATTATTTTTGGTGGACAAGATGCATTGTGTAAAATATTTTCAAATAAAATGCAAACTGAATTTGAAATGAGCATGTTTGGTGAGATCAAATTCTTTGTTGGTTTACAAGTATATTAGATGAAGAAAGGAATTTTCATTACACAGTCTAAGTATGTTAATGAAATACTGAAAACCTTTGGGACGGAAGATGCTAGACCAGTAAGTACTCCTATGGTTACTGGAAAAAAGTTATCTAAGAATGATGATGCTGCAGAAGTGAATCAGACTCTGTACAGATCCATGATTGGAAAATTGCAGTATGTTGTACATAGTAGACTAGATATTGCACTAGCTATTGGTATTGTGGCAAGATTCTCTACCAATCCTAAGGAAACACACATGATGGATGTGAAAATAATTATGAGATACTTGAAAGGAACTGCTGACTATGGTCTATATTATAAGAAGGATGACAAATTTGAACTCATAGTTTATACAGATGTTGATTGGGCAGGAAATGTAGATGACATAAAGAGTACTAGTGGTGGAGCTTTCTTTCTTGGACATAGATTAATCTCCTAGATGAGAAAGAAAAAAAATTGCATTTCCCAATCGACTGTCGAGGCCGAGTATGTTGTTGCTATAATAAACTATTCAAATTTGGTATGGATAAAATAATTGTTGATAGGCATGAAAGAAGAAATCACTGAACCTATTGTTATTTTCTGTGACAACACAAGTGCTATCAATATTTCTAAGAATCCAGTGATGCACACTAAGACCAAGCACATAGAAATCAAGTATCACTACTTGAGAGAATTAGTACAAGATAAAGAAGTCCGAATGGAATATGTGAATACAAAAGAACAATTAGCAGACATATTCACTAAATCTTTACCCAGAGAAGCTCATGATTATTTGAGAAGTCAATAAGGGGTCCTTCCCCTAACTGAGGCTACCTAATCAAGCTAGGAGCACTACATCAAATATGCTATAGGAGAATATTTGACAAATTGATGTAGAAGATTGTCACACTTTAGGGCTGGCCTAGAGTTTTGAAAAGGAGCAAAGACAAGGAATCAATCATAAGCAAGATGACAGAGGGAGAAACATTGAGCTGCACAGATATTATCTACATCTGATGGATGTCTATTTTAGTTGTTTCTTTGGCATTTTTTTCAAAGAGGGAGATGAACTGATATGATAATGCATGACATTGAAAAGCAAGGGTGATGAACTGAAATGAAGGATTGGGATAGAGGGAGATCTGAATACTTCTGACGGTCACAGAAGTGAGGCTTATAGGATTCTGAATTAGAATGAAGCTAAGGATATTATAAATAATTCTCTGATGAATAGTTAATTTTTTGGATTGGTTGGTAATCCATGTGTTATTCAGGTGATATCATATGGTGTTTCCATCAATGCCAAAGAGGGAGATTGTTGGAAACTGTAATTGAAACAATTATTGTATTGTCATTGATGTCAAACCTTAATTGGTAAGACTATTGCTACTTAGGAAAGTACTATATCTATTGTATTGTTGTGAAGGATTGGAGCAAGGTTGGTAACAATAGCACCTAAGGAAAGGTTGAGTTATCTTGATATTACAAAGTGTACTTGACTATGTTGTACAATGATGAGACAATGTATTTTTTATCCTAGTAAGATTGAAGACTAAACTGATAGGCTTGACCAAGCAAAAATGGAGAAATCATGTTTAAGCCGAGCAATGTTAGTGTCGACTGAGTCAGTGTATGCTGAGCAAAATTCTAGTGTCGACCAAACAATAGTTAATTGCCGAGGAAGATAGTATAAGCCGAGGAAACATTTTTAGTAATGACCGAGCTTTCTACATGAAGACCAAGTAGTTGATCACAGTATTGACCGAGCATCAGCATTTTTATATTTGAAGAGAATTTAGTTTTGGAGCCGACATTGTTGAATTATTAGATTATGTAAAATATGTTGACTTTATTTATTGATTTTTTGAAAACATTAAATGCATTGTAAAACATTTTAGTAAATCTTTAAGAGATTTGAGATGATTCTAGAAATGAAGTCGAAGAACATGAAGTGGGTAGATTTAATGAATCTAACCTAACCCTAAGATCTACGAATGAGATTGAGTGGCATAAGATGAGTTAACCTAATTGAGGAAAGTATTAAGGGAACCTGAGTATTGGATATGCGTGTGGATGGGGGAAAAGAAAAGAGAATGCTGGAAGATCAGAAAAGTTTTATTGACTATTTAAGTAGAAAAGGCTGAAGGAGAATTGTGGTTGTTGCTTGAAGAAAAGTTTCGAGCAGATCAGAGATGGAGATGGAAAAGTTTCAAAGTTATTAAACCAACATTAGTGTATGGAATCGGATCTGATATTTGCAAAGTGAGTTGTATGTTTTTCAGATCAATATTGCTACTACTTTCTAACCATTGTAATAATCAAAATCCTTTTAATAGAGGTTGACCTAAAAATCATAAGTTAAATCCTCTGAACAAGGTTGCATTCTAATGGAGTGTATGTAAGTCCTATAACAAGGCTCACTTTTAATAGGGTGATTGAAATCCTTTAACTGGGTCTCACCTAACAGTGTGTATTGTAACCTTTGACAGGGTTGGCTTTTAACTGAACTCACTTCAGAAGAGTGAAAATAATAGTAGCATGTTACAAAGTGGTTTTTCCCACATTAGGTTTCCACTATCAATCCTAGTGTTAATACTTGTGTGAATGTTTTGGTTTGAACATTTCTGTATTTTACAAGTTAAGTTATAGCTGGGTAGTGGACTGCATTGTTATATGTTTCTATTATTGAATCAGTGATGACCGAGTTTGTTTTGGTTATTGGATCTAATTTAAGGAAAAAAAATTATGTTTGTTTTATACATCAGGACCTGAGAACAACTGATTCACCCCCCCTCTTTGTTGCTCTAAATCATATTAACAGATTTCCTATCATACTTGAATGGGGCCTCCTCGAGACACAATCCTAGTCATCAAATTTTTCAAGTGGTTATAGGACAATTAAGCTCAATGTCATAACCCATATTTTTATAAAAAAATATTGATAGCCATCACAATTGCGACGTCAACCAATGATACTCTCCGATGAGAATGTTTTACTCATGATGATATCCCTTTCAAAAATGTTTACACACTACTGTCGCAATTGCAATGGATGCAGAGTTTGGCCAACAACACTATCCTATGGGAATTTTGTACTTGCGATGACATCCTCGTTGAAAATATCTACACACTACCATCACAATTGCGACACCATCTCAATGCTTCAGATGGAAGTTGGTGTCAAAAATGAGAACCCATTGAACAACATATGAGTGGTTGTTTCCAATGCTAAGACTATTGGAATTGCGATGATGTCCCTGATTGCCACACTTTTTAATGCAAAAAATATGATGTCTAGTTGTGACATTTTTCTGTCAATTGTTCAACAGTTAGCCATCAGAATTTGGCTAACTATATTAGTGCCAGGAACAATCACATCTCCAAAAGTTTTCTCTAACTTGATCACTACTCTAAACATTCTCTAACACTACCTTCCTATTTACTAGTCAAAATACTTATCATAATCTACCTTTTTTGATTCATCCTGTCAATCAGTATCATCAATTCAAAAAGATTTGATAGAGTTTCCATCAATGAAAAACTCCAAAACATCAACCTCTACAATCCAACTCCAAAATCCATCATATTGCCAATAAATGATTTATTAAAAAATTCAAAAATACTTATTAAGAACTTGTATGGAGTTTTTCTTATAATAATTAGCATTAAGTGTTGTGGCTTAAAGTGCTTAAGAATTGGCTGGCACCAACACTTGCACCAAATCATATTCCTCACACCACACATGGTTAATAAGAAACTACCACCTCCTTTCAAGAACATCAACTATCAATTTACAAACTACCCTTTCTTGTACTACCCTATGGCCATTAGAGTGCCATGAGTGCTTGACTCTTTTACCTCCTCCGTGAGTGATAGCTCTTCCACCTAGGCTTCAACCAATGCTTGGTTCAATGACCATTTAGCCACTAAATCAAAGTAATGGTTGTTGAACACACCAGATGCTAGGGTGTAAATTAACATAAATTAAATCCTAAGTATTCATTAAATTTTAAACCATTGAAATAGAAGTGTACGAGAAAATAAAAACTAGAAAACATACACCGCACAAGAACACCATGATTTTTACACAAAAACCAAATAAGGGAAAAACCATGGTGACTATGTTCTCATAATATATGAAATATATGTTAAAAGAGGCTCACTATCAAACTTGCATTTAAGATAGTTGACTTACAACAAGATAAAAAAGACTTTTCAACTGAAGATCACTTCTATAGAGCTTGACATACAATTACATTAAACTAAAATATATGAAATGAATTTCTATAGAAATGCATCTAAATAATGTTGTTTTTGTGAACCTATTTTATAGATCTTTTTGTTGAACACTTCCAAATGCTGAGAGAGGGGGTAAATCAATATATATTAAAACCTAACCAATTATTATTTGTTCATTCCTTTCAACTTATTTGTAGAAGTAATTTTAATAATGATCATGAAAACACACAAGAATACCGAGATTTTTTTGTGTAAAATCCAATGTGGGAAAAACCGTGGTGAGATCCAACTCACTTTATGAAAAATTGATTATAACAAATTTAGGCTTTAGGCCAAGGCAACTCATTACTCTTGATTTGAGTTGAAAGATAAGGAACACAACCTTAGGGAAAATACAAGGGACTTTCAAAATAAAGGTCACTTCTTCAAGGAAAGATACAATATCACATGATTACAATGAAATATATTTATTGAACTACAATATAAAATGTATTATATAATATTATAATTACAATTCTCTACTTCATACATCAAAAATTGGCTTCATCATTGATCATCTCCATTTGTGAACCTTCACACTTACACCATACACAGACTCATCCAACTCACACAATTCAAAAAATAATTAGAAAATATATAGCTTCTACAATAAATAATTCCATCAATTTAAGTTGGCCTAATTAGATGAAACATGTAGCACATAATCTTTGGGCCAAAATCTCCATCTCAAGTGCATTATGAAAGGAAATAAAATTATTTACATATTCAAACCATATTATGAAATTATTGAATCACTCCCAAAACTTCTCCTTTATCATTGAGGGCTTCTACATGGTCCAAAGCTACTTAGGTCAGCCCCAAAGGATAAACCTTGTAAAGAAAGACAAAAAAAAACTCAAATCAATATGCAAACTACCACAATACTTGATATTCATAACTTATCATCATCTAACCTTAACAAAATATATCTAATTAATGCACTACAAAATCATAAAAGGTGGAGAAATGAAACACATTCCAATAACTTGTACTCTATCTCTATACAATCTGACACATAGAACTTCATAGATTCACCTATGGAAGGAATTATCACTTGAAACCTAAAATATATATTCTCTATACATCCACAAACAACATACTAGAACCACATACCAAAATGTCACAATGTGGAGCAATGCGAACCAAAATACAATAACCCTATCTATCTCATGGTTCACCAAAAGAGTCATACTTATCCAAAATCTAATACAAGAACTTGGATATCACTTCATCATTCTAAAAAAGACATCAATGAAAAATAACTCTATCTCTAATAAATTTTTACATCAACCAAATAAATTTGACATTAATGACAACACTGCCAATTATCTCCCCACAATTTTGACATCAATGACAATACTATACATTATCTGCATATTGCCAAAAATGTCCCCCTTTCTATTGATAACAATATTTGTTCTATTTCTGCATCAACCCTCTTTGACATTAAATAAAAATGGCACTAGTTCTACATCACTCCTGGTATATAACATAATTCACCACTTCATCTCTACAACATTTCCCCTTCCTCATATGTACATAGGAAAAAAAGGTATCTTACGAGAAAATAGGACAACTCATTTAGATGGAGGTGAGATGCCTTGATGAACAACCTTGAGATAATCCCTAAAGAACTTCTACTTTTCCCCCACAGAGCTAATATGTTGCAAGTTAATAGTTAATCTTCAAAAGAAGATATTGCATCTTTCATTGTGTCCAGGGCCTTTATCTCTTATTCTAGATTTTTATATTCTTTAAACAATTTGATTAGACCAACAAGCTTCAAATCAACTATATCACCTAAATGACCAAATTTATTCTTTATATTTTCCTTTTCATCTACTAATAAGGATAATTGTAGATTAAGTTTATCTATTTGCACCCTTTTGGTACCATCCTTGTCCTTCTTCAAGTTAATAGAACTTTTCATTTGCACAATCTGAGACTCAATTAAGCCTATTGATCCCTTATATTCTTTGTGGATACTATCCAATGAAAATAAAACTATTATATAGTAGTAACTTCATCCATATTCTTCTTAACTCTTTAAGAATCTCTCTTACAACCTACTATGTGCACTTAGATATCTTCTCACTAACTCTTACAATATCTTGTCCTCAAGTTTCTTCTTCTCATTCTTCTAAATGTTAGATTCTAGTTTGGAAACATGGTCTTTAGATCCATCAACAAATAATTTGAGTTTTTGCACATTCAAAAAAATGAATGGACATTGATATCCAAAATGCCTTCTTTCAAGACCTTGATAGCATCTTCAACTAACTCTATACTCTACAAATGAGATCTGATGAACTTTTTTTTGCCGAAGTGGTTAATAATATCACCAAGATCTAGATTATGCAATGTAGACATCTAAATTTGATTAATAGTATTAATTAAATTTAGTCATCTTGTCGTGCTAACATTGGTGCATTATTGATTAAAATAATTATACCTTATTTGATTAAATAATGTTATTTTATCTACATAGTTAAATTAATTAATTTAATTTAACTATGATCTATTTAGTCCACATACTCATTTAATTAATTAACTCCTACTTTTCACATTCTTCTATTAAATTACATAAATGAATTTATTTATTTAAACTAAACTCACTTCCCCCAAATTCCCTCCATCTTTGAAAATTTAATAAATTTAATTCTAATTAAGCACATGGCTTGTAATCTTAACCATCCTCTAACTATCATCCTAACTCAACCCCCATCTAAATAACCCTTCTTCCACCTCACATTATCCAATAAAACACCCATCTAACCAATCTTATCCACCCAACCTCTTTTTCAACAAATTCTATCCTAACCACCCTAAATATGTGCACATTCCCAATTTAATTAAACAAGGAAAAAAATTTCCAAATCTGGATGACATCTCTCCCAAATGGACATTTGGCCATTTCAACCTCTTTTCCACATGCCACTCCATCTATTTTCACTTGTCTCCTCCCTTTCACTTTTCATCCTGGACTTTCCTTCAAGGAGGAAAAGTGGTTCATTTTGATGAGTCTTCACATTCCCTCCATTGTCCTTCACAAACATTCATACAAAATTCATAATGCCATTCTTGTTAAAGATATGTAACTTCAATCAGATTACTCTGACCGATATAATCAAATGTATGAGTGGCCTATCGGCCTTGAACATTTGATCTCTATCCTTTACCTAGTGGAGATCTGATTATTAGTAAATTATATTATATTATAGATTATGTTTATCTCATAATCATAATATAATATTATTACTATATCACCGATGAGTATAATTATTTATTAGTAACAATAAACACCACTAATTATATGAATATTCCATAATAGCTATATTATTTAATATACATATAATTATTTATGTTTAATAATTATGTTGTTCCAAACTATCGATGAGTATCGATAATGATAATGCACAACAAATAGTATCGTTATCGCTAAATGATAACCCTTTTTATCACCACTAAACATTGTTACTAATGAGTCCTCTCATGTAGAGGTACAACTCTACGTGAAACCATGGTTTCACATAGAGCCATGACTCTATGTGAGACAACATGCTTCACAACATATATGTATTGATATAACGCCATCTCATTAGTAATACGGTGAATCATAATTGCAGACAAGTGACAACAAAGAATACATGTTGTGTATTAATAACTGCATATCGATACTAAATATATAAGTGATACTTTATGGTGAACAAAGCAGCAATTACCTTCAGATCAATCAAACTGTGTAGAGTTTGATATTTGATAATAATATTTGCATAACATTAACAAATATAAAATTAAAATTATTTGACATATAAATCTGATCCACTTTAACATGGTATCAAAACCAACATAAGGAAGATCTTATTAGATTTATATAGGCAAAGATCATCTAATTAGCACTAATATTTTCTATAATTCTTTATATATCCTGAAAAAATGATGAATTGTGTTAGATTTGAGGACCGGCTTGAAAGGGCCTCAAATTTCATATCTTGGAAATTCAGAATCATGCTTTCCTTAAGGGAAAGAAAATTAGATACATTTGTGAAAGGAGTCATACTTGAACCTGATGAAGAAAGTGAGAAACTTCAATGGATGAAAAATAATAATAAAACCATGAATATGCTGGTGGATGCTATGAAAGAACACATTTTACCAATCATCTCTAATTTGGATTCATCCTACCACATGTTCAAAACATTATAGAGCATTGATGCAATAAATAATAAAATAAGGTATCTTGCACTAAAAAAAAAACTTCACCATCTGAAAATGATCAAAGGAGAATCCATCACATCCTACTTCATGAGGATAACAGAACTAAGAGATCAACTATCTATAATTGGTCACACAATTGATAGAAAATAATTAATCTTGTTGTCTCTCAATGGACTTCTGACATCTCGGGAAACCTTCATTCAAGGGATAAGTGATCGATCTAAACTTCCTAAGTTTGATTGCTTAAAAAAATTGATTTCATTCAAGAAGAATCAAGGTTAGTCATTAAAGGGATTGGAAAAAACTCCACAAAAGAAGACACACAAGTTCTAATCTCTCATTCACACAAGAAGGGTAAGAGAAGAAACTTCAAAAGGAAGAAAGACAAAGAATCAAATGGAAAATGCTCATCCAAGAAAAGGAGGGGCATGTCCAAAGTAAAATATTGTAGATGTGCAAACATGGTCACTATGAAATGATATGTCCTAATAGGAATACACCTCAAACCTCCATTGTTGAAGTTAGTAAGGAAAGCTTGAAAAAAGTCTCAGAGAGACTTGTATTTTATTCAACCATGTCAAGTCATTTGGCAGCCAACCATAACACTTGGGTTATTGATAGTGGGGAATCACCCTGCATCATGAGACTTAGAGAGAACCTAGACAACTTGGTGGAAAATTCAGATGAGGAAGTAACCATTGGAGATGATTCTAACTATCCAGTGAAAGGAATACAAATTTCTATTATACACTTAAAAAATCAGGCATGTCCTTTCAATTGATAGGTGTATTATTTGTTCCAGGAATCAAGAAAAACTTTTTCTCCATGTCAACCTTAGAAGACAAAGGATACCTATGTGTGAATGTTCAGCACCTTCATGGAATTAGGATAATCAACTAAAATTCTAGAAAAATACAATGCAAATTTAAGCTAAGAATTGAAATTAACATCCATGGCATCCCATGGTTCTCTAACTAATTTGGTAAGTGAAGCTCTCAGCCTATTCTCCACTAGTGACAAATCTAGAATGAGAAATATGATAGTACAAATGCTTAGTCTAGCTCTCAAATTGATAATGTGATACAAAGATAATTCAAATGCTCTCAATTGCTATGAAATTGCCTATAATGGTGATGCTTTGCAAATGAATTTCTAAGATCCTTATTACTTTCAAAATGCCTCTCATTTATAGTAAATTCCCAAGGGTAGGGGGTAGAGTGAAGTAATCATGATTTAGCCATGGTTGAGTCAAAAAATTTGCAATGTTTTTAAATGGGGGGAAAATTTAAATGTTTGTCTCAAATCTTTGGACAAAAAGACAAAATTGAGTGGATGAGATTCAAAGTTGAAATGTGTGATTGAGATTCAACTATTTTGAGTGATCCATGTGCTTTTGCTCCTCAATTCTCATTGGTTGCTCAATTTTTTGTTGAAAGATATTAGGATTAATTAAATTCCATCAATTAATTAAATTAGCCATGTAAGGGAATAGGTTCACTTTTATTTTTGATTTACAACTATACAATTAATTGATTAAAATCAATTATGTAGTATTTTTCACCCCTTTAAGCTTGTATTTAATTATTTAATGTCATCATTTGATTTTTCCTTTGATTTTATTGATTTTGTCCAATTTTGATTAATAAATGTCCATTTAAAATTTGATTTGATCCTTTTTTATGAGAATTAGAGCATTTGTTTGAGAATTTTCCATTTTGAATGATTTTAAGCACTTGTCCATTTTTTAGTGTCTACAAATGCCCCTCTTTGAATTGATGTGCGAAGCTCATTAATTCAAACAAAATTTTGAAATCCTAATCACTTTTAGGTCCTTATTTACTGATACTGATACACCACTTATTTGATTTGATAACCCGATATGAAATTGATTGCCGCTTGATATGATATGCCTCTGATCTGATTTGATAATATGATATGCGCCCCACTGATAATAGTTCAAAAATTTTGATGCCCCAGATTCATTGATGTTTGATGCCAATTTGATACTCTTATGATGCCCCCTCAGAAATGAAACATATTGATTGCTTGATTTGAAAAATTTGATGATTTATTTATTGATTGATTGATCCAATATGTTTTCATTTCTGAAAAACATTGATGATATGCAGGGTTCAATGATTGTACATCCAAGATAGATAGGTCTGTTGTAGTTAAGCGAAACAAGGGATTAGGATATCAGGATAATGGTACCAATGAATGTGATTTTCCAATCTAATAGGATAGTAAAACTTTGATATGGGATAGCTGATAGGTATGTCACTGATAGGATTGATACTGCTCATATTGGTCCCGCCTTGTGATCAAGAGTTGGGAAACAATAAGTTGGTATTGATTGGTTTGATTGATTGATGTAAAATGATTCACTGATATAGAATACTGATATGATTCCCTTGATTTGAAAAATTGGCACATTTCCATAAGTTATACATACGGTCCCTACCTTCTTGGATATTAGATTTATGGATCTTCCTTGTTGTTAATTTTGTATCATGTTGATGTTTATTGATCAGAACTTGTTGTATCACTCTGTTGTTGACATTGTATCTTGCTATAATGATTTGATGGATCATTTTGATATTATGAACATTGATATGATGATATGGACTTTTCTTTGATTCCCCCTTTTTGATTGATCAAGATAATTAGCTGAAACCCCTTTTCCCTTGGAAAAATACCACAAATCATGCACTTAATCTAACATGAAAATGCAATGCAATGCAACTAATTGTCACTAGCTTTTTAGCAAAGAAATGCCATAGAGAAATATTTTCATCATTGAGCATTGTAGGACTGGAAAGCAAGTATAACCATCACTGACCACATCATGATGATATGAATACCACTTTATATCACATTTTGGTAACCCCTTTTTGGAAACTAGTACAACCCTCACTAGTTGAATGACCAACTATGGGAGTATGAATACCGATTTCAATGAATTCAATGTTGCAAGTGGATTTTGGTATTAAGATATGGAAGATCTAAATAGCCAAGGTATCTATTTGCGTAAACAAGCAAAGGTCAATTCTTCATCCTATGTGATAGTCCTCGATGGTTCTTTGATGACCATGTTGTTAGATGAATTCACCTAAGTTGATGGATCTCCCTCAAGATAGTCACTCAAAGGCAAGAAAATATCATGTCTCCATCATGGCTCATCTAGTCGAAACATCATTGATTAGCTACAGAAACATGATAAAAGTCATTTTAATAAAGATCATCAAAAGAAAGCTTCAAGTGTTTCGCAATGTATCAATATTTTCAAAATGAATTTCCAAACATTCTGATCTTTTAAGTGTTGTCAATTTTTAATCCTGAATAATAAAGTTAATGAAGGTTCAAGGATCAAGTTGTGGAATCGGAATACTTGGGTGTGAATAATGATATCCATCAAAGGTTCAACAAAATCTCTCTCTTCTGGATCTCTAAGAAGTCTGTCTGATATGTGACCGAAAGTAGCACTATTGAATCCGATTGAGTTTAATGCATTGTTGCATGTGAATTGATGTCATTTGTTGAAATCTACTAATTAAGATCAAATGCCCCTAGTTGGATACGAAAAATGTTGGACTTGGGCAAACTTCCAAAATATCACAAATGCTCGATTTATGCAAGATGCAGCTCAAAGCACTTTATGCTTTCATTTTTACCAACTCTCAAACAAGATCACATTGGTTTGCCCTCAATGTCTAGCAAGATATAGGACATGAATGATGGATTTGCAAGCTGATGGATTAGAGATGGAAAGACCATGATGAATGAAGCATGTGAATGTGACCCGTAGGATCATCTCCTCAAGAGTACCCAAGCTAAGGAAAAATGATATAGCAATGTGAAGCATGTTTTTGGATAAGCCATGGAATCCAATGATGCAGTGCTAGATAGCCTATAGGATAATGATCTACTGTCATGAAAATGAGGGATCCAAAAGAAGTGGACATGTCAAGAAGTTCTTGATAACAATTTTTGTACTTTAAGTTCTTCATTTTGATCAAGACCAAAGGATCAATTCGGGTAAGATGTGGAGAAGATAACACAATCTGGATAAAGGAGTGATGGAGGCTATGAAGGGATGTTTTGGGATTATGAAAAGATTATCAAGGAATAATCAAGGTGAATTTGGGATAAGCAAGATCATGATAGGGTAACATGGATGCAACAAGTACATAAGCTGATGGAAAGGATAACAGATGTCAAGATACTTAATGCTCATGGATGTGTTCAACCTTGTCAAGATGAAGGTGAGAGAGGCAATATGGATGAAACTTTCCCCCAAGTGTAGAGTGCCAAAAGGAGTAATTATGCATGACGCCTATTTATCAAGTTTTCATCATGGTATTTGTTTCTCTTTACTTTTTCTACCCAGGTGCCTATTGCTAGGTTTTCACCAAGGCACTTTTTTTTTCTTTTTTTTTTTTATAGTATTTTTCAATATTTTCCCAACATCAGGATCTTTGGACAATGCTCTTGTGAAAGATATGTTGTAATAAACCAAGGGTATAGCTAGGATGCTCAAAGATATTGATAAGAGGGATGGAAGTATGGAAAGTAGGTATTGGAAAATGAATATGAGGATAAGAAGCAGGTATGTTGTAGATGGAAATGTTGGCAAGATCAACTTTGACACACACTTTGAAGAGTGGTGGAATGATGGAGGAATAATAGATGAAGGAGGTAAGGATCTTTTTGAGATAGTGGATTTTGGGATATAGGAACCCAAATTAGACTTGGAAAGTGGAAGATGTTTGGAAAGAGATGGAATGGAAGCCTGCATTTCAATTTTGATTTTTCTTTTGTATGCAAGTCTTTCAATAGTGACTTTGGAATCCACGTAGTCTTTGATTTTTGTTTCTTTTGTGATGCTTTTGAATGCATTTCTTCAATGAGGGATTTAGGAACCCACATTTTATTTGATTTTTCTTTTTCCTTGGTGGATGTTTGTGGCCTTTTGGATATTTCATTTTTCTTTTCATTCACATGTCGATTAGATGGGACATTGTGAGTTTTATACGCATATGGATTCTTGGATTTATGATTTTTATGTTGCATATCAAAATTGCTTCCAAAAGACTTAAGAATTGTGGATGAATATGAATAATATGGAGGGTTCATATGGATTGGTGTTTGGACATTCTTCAAGTATGTGTGCATTCGTTGATCTTGATACATGGTAGGGTAAGTGAATGAAGAGCTAGGGATGATATGAATAGATAATGAAGGAATATATGGACCTAATACGGATGGAAGGGATGAAGACTTTTGTTTTGGGATATAGGAACCCAAAATGGATTTGGAGGATATTGAAGGCATATGGTTGCATTTGAATGGAGGGATACAAGGTGTGAAAGGGATATCAATATCTTTGGGAAGAGCTGCATTGCCCAGGTTCTCATCTTTAAGATTTAGCTTTATACCCATAGGCTTGTGAATATCTTTGATAGGAACACATTTGATAGGATGAACTGAAGCTTGAAGGGATTTATTATCATGCAAGGGATTTGGAAGAATGATGGTTTCTTGAGGTGAACATGGTGGAATATGACAAGGAAATGATGGGATACTTTGATCTTGACAAGGATCTTCAAAGGGTATAGAGAGGGTATTTTGTTCTTGATTTTCAGTATGCTCATTAGAAATTATGGAAGGGATATCTTGATCTTGCTTGGGAAGTGGAGAACATATGGAACTTGGAAGGGTACTTTGTTCTTGGAATGGAAGGATGTCATCTTGGAAGACATGAAAGGATGCAAGGGGATCATCACAAGGTTCTATGGATATGGGCCTTCATCAAATATGGGAGGGGATTGTATATAATCTTGATCTTGATCTTTATCAACATTTGTTTCTTTTCTCTTTGGATTATCCTCTTGACATGGAGCCACTTCTAAGGAAAAGGTAGATGTTTGGATATGTGTGGGGGATGTTTGGAAGAATAATTTAGGATCCTTTTGAAGGGGTATAATAGGCATTGAAGCACATGAAGCTTTGAGGTCCAAGATCTTTGAAGCATAGAAATGATCTGCAGAAAGATGTAAGTTAGCTTGGGTTTCTTTTAGAGGTAGCCCTTGAGGGTAGACATAGTTAATGTGAAAAGTGTCATCATTAGGCTCATTCTTTGATGGAGGAATTTTGGATAGTTGTGAAGCTTTGTGAGATGAATGAAAGATGAAATGAGTACAAGATATGGGAGAAACCTTGCTAGATAGAGATTTGTGCATTAGATCTTGCTTGAGAGTGGTACTTTTCTCTACATACTCTTTATTATCTTGATTACAAATAGGATGCTCATGAAATTTCCCTTGATCCAAGATAGATTTGTTGCTCTTAAATGTTTCTTTTTGTGAGGAAGATGAAGATACAGATGGCCCATCATCATAAAGAAAATGACACATTGATCTTAATGACAACTCTTTAGATGATGCCTCTTTTTGTTTTTCCCCATTCTCCCTCAAGGTTGATGTGTCAAAATTATGAGGAAGCTTAGCTCTTGATTGAGCTAACTTTATGAAATATGCTTCTTTATTCCTATTCATAATTAATCCCATTATTTCCATAAACATGGGATCTTGGATTGCTTCTGAAACTTCTTCTTCAGACACCTCATCATTTTGATTCCAATGGAGAATTTGATCTTGATTTTGATACTTATGCTCCATAATAGGATTGATTTGTTTCTCAAATAGATCCATCATTATAAATATTTTTTAGGAATATGATCTATTTGTTGCACTGATAAGGAATATCTCCAAAAAGGGTATCCAAAAATGATTTCAAAATCTTTCCAAACCTTCGGGAGATGTTCACTATTTTCCCTTCTTTGTTTTTGGGTGTCACTTGCCTGTGTATAGGCCTGAATTAACAATTTGTATGCGGTTACTGGAATATTCTTAAGCGGTGCTCTGCAGGTCAGCAAGCGAGTTTTCTTTATTGATAGGTGTTTCTTAATCTTTTCTAGGCATTTCTTAGAATATCAAAAGTGTGACTTCATTATTGACAGGCATTTCCTAAATATTCATAGGCATGACTTTATTGTGTATAAGTGGTTTTTGTCTATGTCCAGGTGGCACTTTGGAGACCAGGTTGTAAATTTCAAATTTTAAAAGTTGTAAGATCAAGTTTGCAGAATATTCTTGCTTGAAAATGAAGTACAAATGCAACACACACATCAAATTTCCACCATGTCCCTAAAACCACACTAAAAGTGTATGTTCTTGGTCATTTTTCACAAGTATGAACAAGAATATCTTCCAAGCAAACTACCTAGAGTCAGATTTGGTTTTTAACACGTTTGGCTCTATAAGGTAGCTTACTACTTATCAGGATTTAATGAATACTTCCATTCTAAATCATGTCAAATTCTTTTTCCCACTTGCGGGCTTCCCACACGCACAAAAGCACAATTTGGCGCAATCCAAAAGGACTACTAGAGGAAGTGAAGAAACTTGCACACAACCTAGTCACTCCCCTATTAAGGAAGAGTGTATTTTTTTATAGTGGATTGGATAGTACCATGGCTAAAGCGATTGTCTCCCACTTGGGTCGTTCCCTCTCACTATCCTTGTAAGGAAAATCTCAGGAGGCAAGCCCTCTATTGCTCTATTTTAACTAGCATGTATGGAAAAGCAAGAAATTAAACTTAGTCCAACAAGTTTGGGAATTTGGTTCACTTAAAAAGTGAAGAGCATATCCCTATTGTTGTTCTTTGTTCCAAACACTTTAAGAAACAATTGTTCTTTTTCAATCTCTTGACAAAGAGATTCTCATAATTGAAGTGTTTGGTTAATTCCTTATTTTTATTAAGCTAGATCCAATGAAAGCCACAATTTAAGAAAATGCAATCTTGATTTGATGAATACCTCTCTTTTGTAGCTAGCAAAGGCTAGGCACTTTTATGAGATTTTTGGCTTTTTGATTTTCTCACTCACCTAGTGGTGATCGTTCCTTCTCCCTCCTCCAACAAGTTAGTCCAACACAGCCACACAAAATGAAGGAAATCCAAAAGAACAATTGAAATTGCAACTTAAGTGTTTTTGACAAGATTTTTCAAAGAAATTATAACACCTTAATGCAAGCAAATTTAATCCAAAGTAGGGAATTTCTTCTTGTAATCATCTAATACTTTAATGTAATGAGTATACAACTTTTCTTCTAATCCAAAACTTTCAAGAATTAAAGCACTATGAATTTCCTTTTGACATTTTATTTGGATTCTTACCTCTTTGCTTCCTTGAGTGATTATGCTTTCTGGTTTTCGCACTTTTCTGTGTTTGTTCATCTGTAGGAAAAACATAGACAAAGAGTAAGAAAACAAAATTTATTGATTTGACAATAAATTAAAATGAAAAATGCTAGGTGTCATTAGTCAACTAATATGCATGATTTAAAGACTAGCAGGTGTCATTTAAATATTGGTACGCATCATGTAAATTTTGGTACATGTCATTTAAATGCTGGTACATGTCATTTAAATGTTGGTACGCATCATTTAAATGCTAGTAGGTTTCATTTAAATGCTATTACGTGTCATTTAAATGCTAGTAGGTGTCACTTTAAGAATCATAGGCATCACTTTCTAGTGAATCGAGTGATTTTTAAAGATTAGTAAGCGTGACACTATAACTGACAGGTGTTAAAAGTATTGAAAATTACGTATGATAAAGTATCCAAAGTGGCAAATAACAACTACTAAGCGTTAGTTAAAGAATACTAGGCATGACAGATTATGTAAATTGCGCAATAAGAATCATCACAGGCGGCAAAATTTAGCTGATAGGTGTCAGTTCTCATATCACAAGCGTCGCTTTACACTTTCAGGCATAACACTTTATCTCACATGCGTCAAAAGAATAGCAGAATAGAAGGAATCACATAGGCATCAGTTAACTATGGGTAAGCATCGTCAAAATAGCCATAGGCATCGCTAGATCCTTCATAAGCCTCATTTCTCATATTTTCTGCAAAAATTCATGGAAAAGTGAAGACAAAACACACAAATATTGATGAAAATGTTAGAAATGAGGTTCAAAGCCCCATGGTGAGCACCATTTGTGTGTGAATGTTCAACACCTTCATGGAATTAGGATAATCAACTACAATTCTAGAAAAATACAATGCAAATTTAAGTTAAGAATTGAAATTAACATCCATGGCATCCCATGGTTCTCTAACTAATTTGGTAAGTGAAGCTCTCATCCTATTCTCCACTAGTGACAAATCTAGAATGAGAAATATGATAGTACAAATGCTTAGTCTAGCTCTCAAATTGATAATGTGATACAAAGATAATTCAAATGCTCTCAATTGCTCTCAATTGCTATGAAATTACCTATAATGGTGATGCTTTGCAAATGAATTTCTAAGATCCTTATTACTTTCAAAATGCCTCTCATTTATAGTAAATTTGCAAGGGTAGGGGGTAGAGTGAAGTAATCATGATTTAGCCTTGGTTGAGTCAAAAACTTTGCAATGTTTTTAAATGTGGGGACAATTTAAATGTTTGTCTCAAAGCTTTGGACAAAAAGACAAAATTGAGTGGATGAGATTCAAAGTTGAAATGTGTGATTGAGATTCAACTATTTTGAGTGATCCATGTGCTTTTGTTCCTCAATTCTCATTGGTTGCTCAATTTATTGTTGAAAGATATTAGGATTAATTAAATTTCATCAATTAATTAAATTAGCCATGTAAGGGAATAGGTTCAATTTGATTTTTGATTTAAAACTATACAATTAATTGATTAAAATCAATTATGTAGTATTTTTCACCCCTTTAAGCTTGTATTTAATTATTTAATGTCATCATTTGATTTTTCCTTTAATTTTATTGATTTTGTCCAATTTTGATTAATAAATGTCCATTTAAAATTTGATTTGATCCTTTTTTATGAGAATTAGAGCATTTGTTTGAGAATTTGCCATCTTGAATTATTTTAAGCACTAGAACCAAAAAAAGTAAAGATAAAGGATGTTTCCTATGGTTAAAACCCAACTGTGGCACCAAAGGAAGAGAGGTTGGATACCCTACCCGAATGTGAAGAAGAAAGGTCACTGATTCACATAGAGCCAATAGAAAAGGTCAACATTGGAATAGAATTGGATCCTAAATTCATACACCTAGCAGTGTCACTTACACCTTTAGAAAGAAAGGATTTTATCAAGTTTTTTCAAGAAAAACAAGTGAACTTTGCATGGTCCTATGCCGACATGCCAGGATTGGATCCTGATTTCATTATGCACCATTTGAATGTTAAACCAAGGGTTAAGCATGTCAAGCAGAAGTTGAGAAAGATGCACCCACATATAGCTCTCCTAGTCAAAGCCGAATTGGAAAAATTGTTGAAGGTGGGGTTTATAAGAGCAATTGCATATGCTGAATGGATATCCAATATTGTATTAGTCACCAAGCATGACAAATCTATTCAGGTGTGCATGGATTTTAGAGACTTGAATCTTGCATGTCCCAAAGATGACTTCCCACTTCCAAGCATAGATGCAATAGTGGATTTGACAGTGGGTCACTCCATGTATTCATTAATGGACGGTTTTAGCAAATACAATTAGATAAAAATTGCACCCAAAGATTAGGAGAAGACAACCTTTACATGCCCTTGGGGTACCTTTTGTTGGAACGTAATGCCCTTCGGCCTCAAAAATGCTAGAGCTACATACCAAAGGGAAATGACTACTATTTTCCATGATATGATGCACACCTTTCTAGAAGATTATGTGGATGACATATTGGCAAAATCACATCAAAGAGAAGACCACTTGCAAATTCTAGAAAAGATATTCACACGGTTGGAGCAATTCAAAGTGAGACTTAATCCAAAAAAATGTGCTTTTGATGTTCAATCTAGCAAGTTATTAGGCTACATAGTTTTCGCTAAAGGCATTGAAGTGGATCCTGAAAAGGTCCAAGCCATAATGGATATTGAGATTCCAAAGAACATAAGTCAAATGAGGTCCCTTCAAGGCAAGATTCAATCAATAAGGAGATTTATCTCTCAACTGGTGGAAAAGTGCCATTCGTTCACAAGACTACTACACAAAGACACTATTTTCATGTGAGATGAAGAATGTGACAAAGCCTTCACTTTTTTGAAGACTTATATAATAAATCCATCAATCCTAATGCCACCAATCAAGGGAAAACCATTGTTGATGTACATATCTACCACCAAGAGGTCTCTAGGAGTTCTTTTGGTGCAAGAAGATGACCAAGGAAAAGAAAGAACAATCTACTATTTGAGTAGAACATTGATCAAGTATGAACTCAATTACACATTCATGGAAAGAGATTGCCTAGAGATTGTCTTTGCATCCCAAAAATTTAGGCATTACATGTTGATGCATAAGTTGAAACTTATTGCAAAAATTGATCCTCTAAAATAATTGCTAAGAAAAACTACCTTAACAAGTAGAATAGAAAAATGGGTCATGATATTAAGTGAGTTAGACATTGAGTATGTGGATAGAAAGGCCATAAAAGGACAAGTGATGGAAGATCACTTAGCAGAAAACCCATTGATTTCTACGCAAAACATTCAAGTGGAGTTTCTGGATTCAGCAATTCTCAACATAGAGGCCAAGACATGGAAGTTGTATTTCAATGGATCATATACACAAGGAGGTTTTGGGGCCGGCATACTATTGATTACCCCTCAAGGGTACACCATCCCCAAGTCATACAAGCTTGTGTTCCCATGTACAAACAACATAGCAGAATATGAGGCTTTGGTCATTGGCATTAAGATGTCTTTAGAATGGAACATCACCGAGCTACAAGCATATGGAGAATCTCAGTTAATAATCAATCAGATCAATGATGAATACAATACCAAAGATGAAAAACTAATTCCATACAAGACTATGATAGATGCTTGGAAAAAGTACTTTGCGTTGATAACCTTTGAAAAAATTCCAAGATAGAAAAATAGAGCAGCTAATGCAATGGCAACCTTGGCTTCCTTACTTCAAAAACCAGATTAGAATGAGAAGTACAAATTCTTGGTGGAAGAGTTGGTAAAACCACCATTTAACCTTCTCGACACCCAAATGTTTTCCCTACCCAATGGACATGACTCACTCTGGTACAAACCTATCTATACTTATCTCAAAGACCAAGTGTTACCTATAGAGCAATCTCGAGCCCAAAAATGAAATTTCATCTGACAATGAGCTTGTTACATAATCATTTCCAAAACATTGTATCGTAAGGGTCTTGACGGGATGTTACTTAGATGTCTAGAGGAAGAGGAGTCTAAGTTATCTTTAAGTGAGGTTGACGAGGGCATTTGCGGGTCGCACTCAAGCAATTTAAACCTAGCCAAGAAGATCCTTTGTATGGGGTATTTTTGGAAAACCTTAGAGAAGGATGCTTGTCACTTTGTCAAAATATGTAGCAAATGTCAATACCATGGCGACATGATACATGTGTCAGCACAAGAATTACATCTATTTTTTACACCATGGCCATTCTATCAATGGGGATTTGACTTGATTGGTGTAATCTAGCCACCTTCTTCCAACGGGCACAAGTACATCATCACCATGATAGAGTATTTCACAAAGTGGGTAGAAGCCATTCCTTTGATCACTGCTATAGGAAAATAGATCTCCATGTTCATACTCAATCACATCATTTACAAATATGGTATCCCTCATGCCATAATCACAGACAATGGAAAAAAATTCAAAAACAAAGATGTGGATGAACTTTGTGACACATTCCATATTACTCATCACTCTTCATCCATTTATTATCCTCAAGGAAATGGACAAGCTGAAGCTACAAATAAGAACATTTTGAAAACCTTGAAGAGATCAGTGAATAACTCAGGAAGAGATTGGCATGTGCAAATCAACTCGGCATTATGGGCCTATAGAACTAGCATTCGGATACCTACAGGAGCTACGCCATTTTCACTGGTTTATGGGGCCGAAGTTGTTCTACCATTGGAGGTTGAAATCTCATCTTTACAAGAATCATTGCAAGGGTTAATAACAAATGAGGACTATAGAGTTGCCTAGATTCAACAATTACAATTGCTAGAAGCACACCAAACGCAAGCTTATGAACACTTGAAAGTCTATCAGAACAGGATCTCAAGGAACTAAAATAAGCATATCAAACCAAGAGTCTTTTAAGTAGGTGACTTAGTACTAAGAGAAAACCCTAAAAATCAAGCTGAAAGAGAAAAGAAGGGTAAATGGGAGGCGAATTGGCTTGGTTCATTCATCATTGTTTCTTCATTTGGAATGGGAACCTATAAATTAGCAGATTGTGATGGAGAAGAGCTACAAGAACCTATCAATAGCATCCATCTAAAGAGGTTCTATACATGAGGTAGATAAAAGAGTATAAAGAGTATCAGATGAGAAACATCATATTTATTGTACATAGTCAAAAGAGACCTTGAAAATACTAAAAACATTGAAAAAATCAAAATATCAAAAAAAACTAAAAATTGAAAAAGAAAAAAAATGCCTTGGTGAAAACATAGCAATGGGCGCCTTGGTAGCAAAAAAAAATAAAAAAGAGAAGAGACCCAAAAGGTGAAAACTTAGCAATCAAGTGCCTTTTGTTCCCTTAAGTCGTTTCCTAGTTGCATGCATACATATTGCATTCCCAACATCTCACTTGTAAATCTTCATTGCATCCGTCATTTGTGCATAGTCATAATAAAACCTATCAGTTGCATTGTTGCATTGCCTATGGCCCTAAGTTTGTCACATGATCACATTTATCACTTGGGGACAGGAAATGATTAGATTTTTGGTACAAACAGATTCAGTTAGTGCTACATTTGGGCACATTAGAGAGAGAATTATCAGAGCTTCAGAAGAGAGATTTTTGTTGGACCTTTGATGAATATCATTGTTCACACCCAAGAATTCTGATTCCACAACTTGATCCTTGAGCCTTCATTGACTTTATTATTCGAGATTAAAAATTGACAACACTTAAAAGATCAAAATGTTTGGAAATTCTTTTTGAAAATCTTGATACATTGCAAAACACTTGAAGCTTTCTTTTGATGATCTTCATTGAAATGACTTTTATCGTCTTTCTTTAGCTAATCGATGATGTTTCAACTAGATTGGCAATGATGGAGACATGATATTTTATTGCCTTTGAGTGATTGTCTTGAGGGAGATCCATCAACTTATGCAAATTCATATAATGACATGGTCATCAAAGAACCATCGAGGACTATCACATAGGATGAAGGATTGACCTTTTCTTGTTTACGCAAATAGATACCTTAGCTATTTAGATCTTCTATATCTTAATACCAAAATCCACTTGCAACATTGAATCCATTGAAACTGGTGTTCATACTCCCATAGTTGGTCATTCGATTAGTGAGGGTTGTACTAGTTTCCTAAGGGGTTACCAAAAAGTGATATAAAGTAGTATTCATATCATCATGATGTGGTCAGTGATGGTTGTATGTGCTTTCCAGTCGTACAATGCTCAATGATGGAAATATTTCCCTATGGAATTTCTTTGCTAAAAAGCTAGTGACACTGAGTTGCATTGCATTGCATTTTCATATTAGATTAAGTGCATGTTTGTAGTTATTTTTCCAAGAGAAAAGGGGTTCAATTAATCAACTTGATCAAAAATATTAAAAAGGGAGATCAATTAAATGTTTCAGCCTTGATTCAAATCAATCCTGTGAGATTATCTTTTGCATTCATCCATAGCATTAATCATTATTAATTATCCATATTTAGAAAAGAAAAAGAAAAAAATCCATTCATTACATATCATTTGTATACATATAGTTAAGAATCAAATTGCATACATTCGAAAAAAAAAGAAAAATAAAAAACATAGGGGCATCCATATTTCCATTAAAGCTTTGCATCCACACATTGAAAATTAGAAAAACATATCAAAATAGCATAAATCATTGCATGCATCTATCTATGTCATACATGAGATACATTGCATCCATAGCATAATCAAAAGTAAATGCATCATAAAACATCAAATAGCTGCATATAAAGATGATCTCACATGTACACATCAAGAAAATTAAGGAAACTATATCATCATATAAATGTTCATAATATCAAAATGATCCATCAAATTAGTATAGCAAGATACAATGTCAACAACAGAGTGATACATCAAGTTCTGATCAATAAGCATGAGACATGATACAAGTCATCAACATGAATAGATCCATAATCACATAATCATGATCCTATGGCACCACCCGATCGATCACCAGCACCTGATCCATTTGGAACCCCATCACCTAGTCTATCCTGAGTAGGAGGAGTTTGAATAGTGCTAGCCATATGAGTCACAATGGTCATAAACTGTTGCATCATAATAGCCACCAGGTCTAATCTACCAACAACAATGGATACATCTGACCGCAATAACTAAACATCCCGTGATAGAGTGTCAATACTAGGAGCATCCTGAGATGACTTACCTATATCCTAAGACTAATGAACCTGTGGAGGCACCTGCTATACCAGAATCTGATCCTATTGCACCAATGCAACCTGCTATAATTGAACAAAAGGATCCTATCCTCCAAGAATTTGTCTAGTAGCCTCAATGTGTACCTATCTCCGAGCCCTTTATTGTCCCTATACCAATGCATCTCAAGGATGAACAAACCAGGTCCCTGTTGTACCTACCTGACATCTCTAGCCCTGTCCCTAACATTTCCACCTCTCACCCATGGCCCATCTCATCCTCGATCCATGACCTAAGGAGCTCTTTTTCCTCTCTAAGCTCGTCATCTCCGATGTCTCCTCCTGCCACCACCACCATCCCCACCACTATCCACACCATCATCCCCTCCATCATCATCATCATCTGATCTCTCATCATAGCTAGGGATAGGCTCTGCTGGATCTGTAAATCAAAGAAATATGTTCTGATCCCACCAATCTTGATACTTATGTGACATATCAGCATCTGCAACATTTGTAAGCAAAGCCCATCTGCAGTATGTCAACTACGCAATCTGATCACAGGCAAACTAGAAATCAATCTAAGCACCCCACATAGATCACTCTGCCTAGAGTCTAGCATATAGTTTAGTATCCTATGGCATATCCTAAATCCTACCATACTACCTGGAAACCTGATCAAAGAAAAAATGCTCAATCACAGTCGTAGATCTACCAATCATCCACCAAGGAGTAAACATATACGGGAGCTCGTCATCATCCTCCCTCCATCTCTCACAACCTATATATGGTCACCAATGGACCTGATCAAGATCATCAATAACCCAGCGCCAATACTCAAGCTTTCCCAAATGATGCTAGACAACCATGCCACCATATAGAAAAGCATAAGGTAAACCTCAATGTGGAATCCTATCTAATACTGGCCTAGTGATGGGAAGATTCTCCCACACCCATAGCTGCAAGTTCACTGCACCTGCTGAAAAAGACACACTCGACCTATACACCACCTCATGCAAATCATGGTAAAGTTGGGCCAAAACTCAAGAACCCCAATCAAACCATCGAGGCTATGCAAGAAAATCCTCCAAGATCCAGCCCCATCCAATCGAGAAACCATGACCTCATCGATCAAGAAGCAGTAATCTACCAATCAGAGCACCTAGAACTGTTAGCAAAGTGGGAAATGAAGCGAACTGTGCCCACATGATAGTATCATCATCAATGGCATTATCTCCAAACACCCATCTGCACACTGTACTATCATAAATAGAGTCATAGTATACCATCTCTCCTCAATGAGGAATGCACAATAATTGATACACATCCTCTAGCATAATCATCATCTCTTCAAAAGGTAGATAGAAAGTATTATGGTCAGAGTGCCATCTCTTTGCCATAGTTGTAAGGAGACCACAGTTTAGCTAGAACCATGGGATGTCAAGAAGGAAACTCAGGCTGCACAACTCAATAACATGATACTCTGCTACGGTCAAATCCTAACCTAGATCGATGACCCATGATGCAACGGTCCATATGTAAAGTTTACGGAAATGTGCCTGTTTGGAAAAATTAAGAGAATCATATCAATTTTCTATATCAGTGAATCATTTTAAGTCAATCAGTTCTATCAGAATCAAAGTATCAAGAAATCAAACCTAGTACCATTTGTTCGTGTCTTTATGTCTTGAGAGCAAATTATCAGTTATCTACCTATCAGTTTTCACACTAATTAATCAATCCTACCTATCAGTATCCTATCTATCAATTTTTCTATCCTATCAAATTAACAAATCAAACATTCATTGGTACCACTATCCTGATATCCTAATCACTTGTTTTGTTAAACTACAACAGACCTAGCCATCTTGGAAAATCAATCAATCATTCAAAGTTATCCAATTTTTATCAAAAAATCAAGTTTGAGTTTAAAAAAATTTCAAAATCCTGCAAGTGTCATTTTCCTATTACCACGTGGCATTTTACCTTACGCGGTGTAGAATAGATCTCAAGCGGCACTTTATCAATCATACACGTCACTTAACATTCCACGTGACATTTTACAACTCTAGGTGGCACTTAATAAGGCCTAGGTGACATAAAAAACCTAGGGTTTTATACGTGTAAAAGCATTCCTACATTAACAATAAAACCCTACTACTACGCAACAGTTAAAAATGATCAAGCGAAATTTTACCCTATTCTAAGCAGCGGTTTAACATGCAGAGGTGTCATTAAAATGCCAAGATGCATTGTTTTAAGGTTCTAAGAGGCATTTAACATCTACTACATGGCATTTTGCAAAATTTAATCTATGACAACATGAAAAAATGCAATAAATGCTATAAACGAGCAATAAATACACAAGGAAGGATAGAAATGACTCACTCGAGGTCCATAATCCAACGGTCTCTCATAACAATGACCTCTCTTGAACCAATGCTCATGAATTGGGACAACCATCGTGATCAAGAAGCCAAGGATCAGAGAAAAATCTCAGAAGTCAAAAGTGAAAATGAATAGTAGATCTAGGTTTTTCAACCTATTTAAGCTAATTTGACCTAATTTTGAGGTAATTTTTGACCTATTAACCTAATATCAACATATCAATCGAACCGGGGCATTATTTGAAATCAAAATCATCATCAATAATTTTTAAAAATGAAAACATATTGGATCAATCAATAAATCAATCAAATTTTTCAAATCAAGCAATCAATATGTTTCATTTCTGAGGGGGCATCAGAGTATCAAATTGGCATCACATTAAATCTGGGGCATCAAATTTTTTTAACTATTATCAGTGGGGCACATATCATTTTATCAAATCAGATTAGAGGCATATCATATCAGGCAACAATCAATTTCATATCAGGTTATCAAATCAAATCAGTGGTGTATCAGTTAATCAGGGCCTAAAAGCGATCAGGACTAAAATTTTCTTTGAATCAGGATTATTTGTTCCAAGAATCAGGAAAAACTTTTTCTCTGTGTCAGCCTTGGAGGACAAAGGATACCAAATTACCTTCATGGATGGTAAAGTTCTAGCATGGCCCAAGAAGTCACATATCAAGAAATCTCACACCATAGGAGTTCATCATGGATGTTTATATAAACTTTGCACTACTCCTACTCAAGCCCTAATTCATGAATCTTCAATTACATGTGAGATTCAACCTAGAAGATTAGGGAACCTCCATTTTTTGTTCTTTACCTTCAATGGAGAAAATGGTGATAGGTTTACCTAAACTTAAAAAGAACATGAAGGAACTTACAAAGGATGTTCCTTGGGAAAGAACACTAAAGGCACATTCCATAATGGTGAAAGTAGATCTCAACATGTGTTAGAACTTATTCATTCATAATTATGTGGGCCAATGACTATAAAACTTTAGGAGGTTTCTTATACTATGTCATTTTCATTGATGATTATTCTAGGAAAACATGGATATATTTTTGAAAAGTAAAGAATCTGATGAAGTACTTATGAGGTTTAAGGAATTCAAAGCTCTAGGAGAAAATATGTCTAGGAAAGGGATCAAAACCTTAAGATTAGATAATGGAGGAGAATATACCTCTAATAATTTCAAACTTTTTTATAGTAATTTTAGGATTAAGAGGGAGCTTAGTGTTCCTTATAACCCCCAACAAAATGGTGTGGTTGAAAGGAAAAATAGGACTAGTATCAAACTAGCTAAATCCATCATGCATGACCAAAACCTCCATACCTCTTTTTGGGCTAAAGCCTCTTGAACTATTGTCTATATTCAAAATAGATGTCCTTACACCATGTTGGAAAATAAAACACTTGAAGAAGCATTTTCTAGAGTAAAACCAAATATAGGTCACTTAAGAATCTTTGGTTTTCCTGTATACATTCAAATACCCAAAGAAAAGAGATCTAAACTAGAACCCTCAGGAAAAAAGAGGATATTTGTAGGCTATAATGAAACCTCTAAAGCCTATATGATTTATATTCTAAGACATAAATTAATTGGGCTAAGAAAGGATGTAATATTTGAAGAATATGTTGCATTCAAAAGGTCCAAGGACATTCAAGAGATGGACATTGAAGATCAAGAGTATCCTCAAAATATGGAAGAAGATCATGCTTATGAGATTTAGTGGGAGACCCATGAACTTCTAGAAGATGATAATCCAAATGAGCCTTTGGATCCTACTAATGGGCTGAGAGACACCATTGTGAACCTAAAAATACCTCTATGGGCAAGGAAAATGATTCAAGAGGTTGAAAGTTTTGCAACACCAAAAGGAATCTTCAGGGAAAGCAAAAGACTACACAAGTACTCAAGCTATGTTGCCTTAATGAGTGAAATCATTTAGTCATAACCCACTAGCTTTGAGAAACCCTTCAAACTCTAATTTTGGAAAGATGATATGATAGAAGAATGTTAATCTATTCTTAAGATTGATGTTTGGGACATTGTACATAGACCAAAAGATAAATCATTGGCTCAATCTAAATGGCTCTTCAAAATCAAACATGTTGTAGATAGAAGTATTGAAAAATATAAAGCAAGATTTGTTTCTAGAGGCTTTTCTCAAAAGGAAGGGATTGATTATGAAAAAACATTTGCTCTTGTTACTCAATATACTTCTATCAAGATTGTGATTGACATTGTTGGTTCAAAAAGATGGAAGATCCTCCAAATGTATGTAAAGACTATTTTTCTTAATGGTGTAATAGAAGAGGAAGTATACCTAGAGCAACCTGAAGGATTTGTAATACATGGAAAAGAATCTCATGTTTTCAAATTAAAGAAGACATTGTATGGTCTTAAATAGGCTCCTCGTGCCTGATATGAGAGGATAGATCATTACCTTTTATGTAGTGCCCACCCATAGTTTGTTTTTTTAGTTTTATATTACCAAAATCTTTTAGGCCACTTTCATGTGTGCATTAATTATTTTAACTTTATTATATGGTTTTCTGATGTATGATATTACATGGTGATTTGATATGGATAGTCATGAGATATCATATGTCTATAGTTAGATGATGTTAGTTACTTTATTGATGATTATTTATATGATTAAATATGTCATTTATATTCATGATGTTACTAACCCCATACTTGCATGTGTATGGCTATCATGTATGTTCCACCTTTCTGTTTGACATGTTTGATGTGGTTGAGGAATGAAGTCGTAGTTAATTGCTTGTGAGATCCACAAGATGTCCTGATCCCCACCATTTCTTGTTGTATATGTATATATGGATGTACATGCTTGTATTTTATGTAGGTTTGTAGGTATCAGACATCGACTTCCCTAAATTGTCAAGATGAGTGTGCCCTATCACAATGGCTCAATGGTAAGGAGGGGAGATAACATTCGGGTAAAAATCCCAACCTAAGTCATTTTATTATCCTAAAATAGTAGAAAAGTTTATGATACATTACCTTTCCAAATTCCTCCAGCTGACGTGAATTCATAAGCCTTTCCCTTGAGCATGATTATTATTTTATTAGGTTCAGTTGGTTTTTCTTATCTTTGTCCGGTTAGTGTGATTGTTGTGAAATAGTTAAATGATTTACTGAGATTAATTATGTGGTTTAAATAATTAAATCTTGTTAAATATAGAAAATTAAATGTGAGAGTATTTAATTAATAGAAATTAATTAGAGACATTTATTAATTAAAAGACTTAATTAAATGTCTAAATTGTAAAATTTAAGGATTTAATTAATTATTAAATTCAAAATTTTAATAAAAGATAAATATATTAATTGATGATAAATTACCAATTAGATTAATGATTAAAACAATTTATTCTTTTAGTTATAATTGATATGCAATTAAGTTGCACAATTTATTAAAAGAATAATAAATAAATAAAAAGAATAAAGTAATTTTAAAAGTTGAGTGAATTGATATAAACAAGAAATGCTAAAAGTGCATTGAGTCATTAATTATTAAATTAAAAATCATGCAAAAGGAATATTGGTAATAACAAAGTTTTTGGAGTTGAGTTGAGTTCTGGGTTTGCATGGTTGAGTTGGAGTTCTGGGCTCTTTTTCTTTATTACGAGGATTTGACCATTATTCTACACATAGATTTGCAAGTTTTAGCTCAAAGGATTGATTTTGAGGTTATTGAGAAAGCTTTGGAATTTTTTAGGGTTTTGATTATTCTTCATGATTTCTGTCAATTGGTGGTTTGAGGTAGGGTTTGAAACTCTCATAGATTAAATTCTTTTTTTAAAGAAAGTTTGTTTTCTTCATGCATGTTAGATCTTGTTGATATATGCTTTGGAATTCTTCTCTTTCTTAGATTTATTGTTTTAAGATTTTTGTGAAAGAAATCATGTATTATGAATACCTAGTATGTTAGGAATACCATAGAAAATTCTTGTTTTAAATCTATTAGGGTTTGAAAATTGTTGTTGTAGAAAACCTTAGGGTATGAATCAAATTCAAATATTTAAATAATTTTGCCTCCTAGTAGAATTCAATTTTAGACTTCTCATTGGTTAATCCTATAGAAAAATAAAATGTATATGTGTGTGTGTGTGTGTGTGTGTGTGTGCGCGTGTGTGTGGTTGAATGTTCTTTTTCAAAAAAAAATTATGCTTGTTGTTCTGTGTTAGAAACATTCTGACAAAACATACAAAAATAAATAAATAATAAATGCTTATTAAATGTTAGGGAGGTGGGGGTCTCCATTACCCCACCTCCCAACAGCCAAGGCTACCCATGATAGCTATGATGCCAACAACAATAGGGGAGGTGGGTCTGTGTCCCATTTCCTCCCCCCTTTATTTCTTTGGTATAAAGTTTTGGTTTATATATATATATATATATATATATATATATATATATATATATATATATATATATATATATATATATATATATATATATATATATATATATATATATATATCTAAGGTTTATTATGTAAATAAGTTATTTGGTATTTGATTTTATTTAACTATGGTATTATATTAGTTGATATTTTATGTAATTAACTAATACTGAGGATAAAGTGAATTATTAATTAATAGATTTTATTTTATTTTTATTTTTTTAAGATAAGGTAGCAGTGCCACTTAATATATATTTTATTTATATTTTATAAAAAAATTGGTTCAAAGAGCTCCCAAAGAAAAGAGCTAGAAATAAAAACTTGATTCTTGCTCGAAAATACAAAGTGTAAATTTTTTCCTTTGAAAGAGCTCGATAACTTGCCTTAAAAACCCTCGCATCTAGCCATGGCTAGTTACATTCAAAAATTTTACCCAAGCTTGGAGCAATAAGCCCTCAAGACCAAAATAAGAGTACATGCTTTACATAAGATTACATGTTTTACATCCAATTACTAGGCTAATTTACTTTTATATCAACATGTGTAGACAAAATAGATGCATATAATTCAGAGGACCCAAGTGAGAAGAGTAACCAGAGAATGAGCTGGTGATTGAAATATCTTTAATGAATGCCATTAACTATATACCTTTACCCTATGCTAACTTGGAGAAGCAAAAATGATAACAATAGCACAAGACAAATTATTCTTTTATATATGCAGAGGATGATTCACCAACGCTTGAAGGAAAGTCAAGAGTGGCTCCTTCTAGAGTAGTAATGTCCTTGTTTAAATATGGCAGTGGAAAAGGAGGAAGAAGAAACACAGTTTGGGAGTTCCCCAAATCAGATGAATGCAACTGAGGGCGAACCTTTATGAGCTTGTTCTCACCCAAAAATTCTTGTGGAAAGAGCACATCCTTGCCATTATTTTCCTAATAGCTCGAGCAAGGAGGAAAATTTTCCAAACAGTTATCATGTTGTTGAGCCATTCATTAAGATTCAGAAAATCCACAGACCCCTGTAAGTATAGAAAATCACATACATATCCTCTGCATATATGAAAAGATATACATGCAGCCAAAAGTGTTATTTTCCAGCTCTCAAGTCTTCCATAAATAAATCCCTTAAAATAGGAGAAGAATCCAAATCACAATTCGGTCCCATCAAATTAAGCTTCACATTAGAACTACCCAAATTGGCCAAATGATTTGCAACCTAGTTCCCTTCTCTATACACATGCGAGATGGTATAGCTTTCAAAAGTGTTAATAAGTGCCCATGCTTGTTCAACCAAATAAATAATCTTCTAGTTATCAATTCTCCTCTTAATGCAAGCATTAATAATAATTGTTGAATGTCCTTCAATATGAATACAAGAGATGTTCATTTTTTTAGCTAATAGAATACCTTCAAGCAAAGCATATGCCTCTGCAAAAATTATTACTGCCCAAGGGAATGGAGGTAGACTTAAAAGAAAATACACACCCTCTATGATCATGTATGCACACTCCTACACCTGAATCACCCAGATTCCCTTTAGAGGAACCATAAAAGTTCATCTTAAAATGCAATGGGTCCGAGGGAAACTGTAATACCCTCTCCGATGATTATACTTTGACTCTTTGATTTAGATATTTTGAATTATGATGATTAGAACTATATGTTTACATTTATGTTTATGGATGATGATATGCTTATCAGATGTTTAGATACACCCATTTATGACTAATGTTTAATGTTTATTAATCATCTATCTTTATATGATTATGAGGATTTGAATCTAACCATTACAATCTATGATGTCTCATGTTTCATATGTGATTGATGTGTTTTCATGACTTAGGACGAAGTCGTAGTTACTCACTTCATTGAGGTCCACATGATGTATCGATCCTGGTCATTTGTTTGCATATGTCTTATTATGTATCTATGCACATGTATCTCTTCTCAATGATGCAAGCTTGCAGGTACTGGGCATCGTCTCCACCTGGCTTCACAGGTCTAACCGATCCCTCAAAATCCTTGATCGTTGTTGTTGTTTGGATATGGTCCATAGTTCACACACGGGAAAACCCTATAGTTTTGATTATTTTTCCCAATCTCTTGGTTTGGTTTTGGGTTGATTTGAGTTCCTTATTTTATATAACCTTTGATGTCAGTCTCATTTATTTGGTTATGAGATATGTAAGATAATGATGTTATTTTCTCTCTCTATGTGTTAATCATATAAACAAAGTATGCATATATGGGTGCACATGTATATGCATACCTATATATATTCATTTATTGATGTGTTTGTAATTATGTTCTTATGAGCGTATTAGTTATAATTACGATTCTATTTATTTTGATGTATAATGTGGCTTTAGATAAATATAATAAATGCAAAGTGAATAAATAAAAATAATAAATATAATATAAAAGTAAATAAAACTACTTACCTACTCCTATATTTACTCCTACTTTATAGACTCTCTCTCTCTCTCTCTCTCTTGTATGTCTTGTTAGTATAGAGGGTGGGAGTGGATCTTGAGACCTTTAGTTTGTAAGGGGTCCCAAGTTGCCATTGGGTTAGTGACTTTCTTGAGAAGCATACCCATATAGATTATTTATATAAGAGTTAGTTGCTATAAATAATAATAATAATAATAATAATCAAACTACATAGGTGGAGTTAAATTATTTAATAAGTTCGGTAAGAAAGAACGTGAAGGGTAGGTAAACATTAGTTACCTAAGGGGTAAAACTAACTATTGGTTAAGTTATTTTTATTTAATATTAGATTTATTTAATAAATTAGGTGAGGACGTTGCTTTACGGGAAGCAACACACTCAACCTCTAGAACTACCCGAAGGTTTACTTATAGGGAGAAATCCCTAAGCATAAGGGAGGGGATTTTGGGAGGTTGGAGAAAAGCATTGCTCACGAAGTTGCATAAGGATTGGGAGAAAGCTAGGCTGGGGAAAAGTGTTGTGTCAGGGACCTCCATCAAATGATCCAGGTAGGCTTTTGAAACCAGAAAAAGCCTCTTCAATGTCTCTCACTCCCCCTTCTCTCTTTGTTTTCTCATAGTTTTCTTCCCATGTGTTTATTTAATTCTAGAAGGTTAGAATTAAAATCATTAAAATAAAACCATAATAGCCTTAGTAATAATCTACTAGAAATGTTTTACGATATAACAAGTATGAAACTTGGCTCCATTATTTTTTTGAATTTTAGGACTAAAAATTATTGCACCAGCATAAGTAAATTTAAAAATAATTAAAACATTAATAATACTGAAATAATAAACGTATTAAATTATACGTTGTTTTAAGGTTACAAATTATTTTAATTTTTAAAGATTATCATGTTTAACTTTATAATATTTCATTTTAATAGATTTTATTTAATAAGTTATTTGTTATTAAATAAGAAAGATTATTACAATTTAAATTTAATAATTATATATATATATATATATATATATATATATATCATTTAAATCTTTTGGAAAATATCCTTTAAATGTTTAGTAGAAAGATAGAAGAAAAACAAGGAGAGATCATAGGAGGAAAATAAATAATTAAAAAGGGGTATTCTTTAACGAAGAAGGGAAGAATATGGAACCAAAACTATTAACGTGGGAAAAATTATTTTATATATATATATATATATATATATATATATATATATATATATATATATATATATATATATATATAAAATAAATTAGTAGTATTATAAAATAAAATTCATTTTACCTATTAATTATTAAAATTTATAGATATAAATGATGTATTGTAAATATATATATTTATGACTACACATAATCAATAGATAATGAAAATAAGAGAAATTGGTTAATAAATAATTAAAGATGTTTAAAATTTCAAATTTAATTAAAATTAGAATTGGTTTATTTATTATTATTATTCCATTTCATTAAAGGTGATGTATAATTTAAATAATAATACAATTTATGGTTATAAATTAAAAGGTTAGCTTTAGTTTGTATTAAGTTTGAATTTAATTAAAGTTTTGACTTAATTAATAGTGAACAATAAACTACTTGTGTATTAAGTTTGTAATAAGCTTAAATTTATTATATTCTAGTTTATGCTATATTAGGAATCTATTATTGGATAACATAATTAAACAATTCATAGATATGGATGTTAAGTCTTATGTGTATATTTTCATGTTTGTTAATTCCAATTTTTTTGAATATTTTGAAGGATTATAGTGTTACCCTGTATCTTGTAGGTGTGTCTAGGAGCTGTACGTCATTCTACACTTACCTTTATGCTTTTATATTTGGAATCATTATGATAGCTCTACTTTTGTTGTATGTTATATTTTGACTTGAGGGTTAGGGTTTGTCCTAGTGGCATGGGCCCTAGGAAAACACTAGAAGGACCCTAAGGGAGGGATTTATATGAGAATTTATAAACCCTAGATAGCCTATTTGTTGAATAAGGTTCCTAGGTTCCCTAGGTGAGTGGCTCACCACAGGATCCGACCGAGGAGGCCACAAGGATAACCTTTGGGTGAGTTTGGAAAATAAAACCTAATATAATTCAAAACTAGTTGGGAATGGGTAAGGGATTTAATAAAATTTTAAAAAGATAAATATGGATAATAGCCCGCATAGGTCATGTTGGAGTACCGAGGTCATTGTAGCTACTGGGGCAGGCCGCATGAGGGAGCCAGGGTACATGACTCCTAGGAAGGATCCCAAAAAATAGGACTATGCGATGACACTCACCTGGCCAGCATCCTAGAGAACTCCACTCTTGGTGTTTTGTTTTATGTTGCTTTGTTTCTTCTTGTTTCTGGATTGGGTGGTTTTCCCTCAACCTTAGACTGCCTAGTTTCCCTGTGTGAACAATGGTTCTATCTCCTAGCATGGGGGAGTGGACCTTTGTGGATACACGTTGTTGGGTGGTGATCCTTTTCGAGGTATTGTTCGTGTTTGTGCTATTCATGGAGCATCTAAAGTTGTTGAAGACATTTCTCACTATTTTTAATGTTGTATCTTGGAAAGAAAATTGTAAAAATAGTGTAAATTGTTATTCATATTCATGTAATCCTATAAGGCCTTGTATTATAGAAGGTATATTGTACGCATTCATGTAATTGGGAAGGGTATATCTAGGAAAATTATGGGAATGAAAATCAATATGTATTATTGTTGTTGGAAGAAAGTAATGGTTTAGAATATAGAAGGTGTAATTGTTGAAAGAATATGAATTTAAATGTGTTAATGTTATTTCACGTTGAAAAAGAAAGAAATGTTTGTTTTTGTACACTTGTCTCTCTCTCTACTTTCTCTTATGTGGTTAAATGGATCAGAGGAATTTCTATCTTTAGTTTATGTTAAATCTTAATGCACTATGAAAAATGGTTTTAAAGGAGTAATCTTGTAAGGGAACCTGTTAGGACTTTAATACCTAGTTAACTTAAGGAATTTAAAAAGAAAAAAAAATTGTACTTTTTCTCTTGTTTTTGTCTTGTCCTTTCAGGTTCCCTAGCGGGGCATGACATTTGGTATCAAAGCACTAGGTTTCCACACTGGGAACTTTGGGACTCATAGCTCACTTATCACTTAGTGTTTACATATTTTTCTTTTGATTTGATCATTATATTAGTAATATAGGATCCTAGATATAAGAACTATATTCTTGGTATTCAAGCTACATCAGTTTACAAAATATACCCTTTATGTTATAACTAAGTTGTATCTCATTAATTACTTATGTTTTATGTTCTATAATTAATGAATGAGTCTTTTGAGTACTTCCATAGATAGTGGATATCTTTCTAATAAAGAAGTGTTAATGAATTCCTCATACTTTCATGTCACCTTCTTGCTATACTCCTAGAAATACTAAAAGTATTATAATAATTTGTTATGTACCTTAAGTGTTGGTAGTATGTAACCTTACCTCCTAGTCCTACCTCTAACAATTGTCATCATGAGTGCTTTTTATAGTTATTTTAGGATTACTTAATTGATTTAAATAGGCTTAACACTATATTTTCCTATAAATGCTAAATTTGCTTCATAATTGCTATGTTTGATTAATTATTCTAGTTAATGAGCTTTTATAAGTTGGAATTGAATTGCTTGCATTTTCGATAAGGGGTAAGATATTACCATAGTAGTACTCATTCTTATAAAATTGAAATGAAATATGAATATTATGGGAACCTTAGAAATGATGTCATTATCCTTCCCAAATTGAAATAATAGAAAATTGAGACTTTAGTTGACAAATATTTTTATAGCTCTTATTAATTTACTTCAGTGTATTTCCTTATGGGTATTGCAATCATTACGTTAGTAAATAGTAGTGTCTTGAAAAATGTCTATATAGTTTGATGTGTCTTGCTTGGAAGGATTTCTCATGTGTAATGGAAGTACCTAGATAATTCATTTATTTTAAAACATGACACATGGTCTACTCTTGGTGTCCTTGATTGGGTGAAAAGTGCATGTCCATAATGGTTTATAATGATTAGTTGTGAATGTCTTATATGTGACTAATAAATGTGTGTAATGCAGGTTTATTGTTTCCTTTCCGTAATTAAAACATGTGTGTTGATTCAATTATTATTGAAGAAAAGGGTGACAATGTTTCATTTCTCTTTGTGCCCTACTTTATATAACTTTAAGTCCTCTTACATATATATGTTATATTATGTGAAAGGCGGATATTGATATGTGTAATTTGGATATCGGTCTATGCCAATGAGGAGGTAGAATGTAATTAAGTATGTCATTGGATTTTTGTACCATGTAGAAAATGATATGTATTGTGAAAAGGGAAAAATTGGAATAAATGGATAATATATGATGTTATTGTGTACTCCCTTGTAAATGTGATAAAACCAGTGCCAATGCTTATGTTGGGTGTTGTGTATAACTAGTAATTATTTGAGTGCCATGGAGTGGTGCAATACAAGTACCATCCATGGAAGTTACGTTTTAGATAAGGGTATAGGAGAACTATACCACTCATGTGTTTCTTTCTTGTTTTTCACCCTACTAAGCACCAACCCAGGAGTGTTGGTAAGATTAGTATGTGGAGGGGTAGTAGTGTCACCATTTCCTCAAGTAGTATGTGGCATACGTATAATGGCGGTGCGAAGTGACCTTAGCTTCCATAACTCAAGGGAAAAGAGTGATCAATGCTTCCCCTTATGATGAACCTATAAATTTGGTTCATAAGTTTATATCCTAATTCCCACAATTCTTGAGCATAATACCAGTACTTGATATGAGCCTCTATGAGGAGATATATGATTTATGCATATGTACATTTTCATGTGGTCTAGCAGGTGGAGGGAGATTTTGTTAGCCCTTGTTGTGATGGATACCGTATTCGCATGTGTTCTGACATGATGCAATGAATATGATGCCACGCCCCACTAATGTTTTGACATAGTGTGAGGTGATGATGTCGTGTTGCTGATGGTAGCGAGCCGAGCTCGAGAGCATGATGCCACATACATAATTACATGAAGGTGCAGTATCTGTATGTATTTTGCTTCCTACTTGATGCAGAGTATATTGGTGATTCTTTCATGCTTGTAGAGGGGCACCCATGGATACTCGGTTTATATATGCGGTAGGCATATGGGTGGGCCCTAGCCATGTATACCTCTGGCTACAATGATGATCTATGAGGGGCATCATTATGCGGGGTGTGTCCTATGTGTGCCTACTCCACAAGGAACACTGCCATGCGACATAAGACCAGAGTGTGCTTACTCCACTTGGTGTATGGTCATGTCGGGTGGGTTGGATGCTTATTTTGCACCATCTGATGTAGGGGTGTTGTCGAGGTGAACCCCCTATTCCATGTGGGTCGTGTTGCCCAGGCCCAACCACATGAAGGGCTATTGTGATAGCTAGATGTTGTTCCCTCCTTCTTTGTGAGGTGACTAGATATATTCACATAGTGATGTGATGTGCAATTTATGGTGAATTATTTTTTTTCTTTGGTTATGTAGATCAACAATTTTTTTTATTTTTTATTTTTAAATTTTTTCTCATCTTTTTCTACAATAGTTTAGCCAAGACTTATGAAATTTATCTTAGGTGTGATTTATTGTTGTAATATCTTGGATTCTTCTTATTCTATTGTTGAGAATGATAATTCTATTTTTATTATTATTGAACATTGATGGCTAAACTATCTCCTTTCAAAATTTTTTAATGTTGGTCTTGTGTTGTGTTGTGATTCCTCACTAAAGACGCATGAGGTGGACTTGGTGAGTGTATATGAATAAGAAGATGTAGGGAACCCTTGACAATGGGGGTATGTGAGGCTACTATGCAATGAGTATCCACTACCTACCTATGTGTGGTGTCTATTCCTTGGAGGCTAACCACCTTAGAAAAATAATAGATATGACATGTGGACTTGTATGGAGGGCCTTCATGTGAATGGCCCAAGACACCATCAAGCCACTAAGTGAGGTATTTATTATAGATAATGGATTATGGATATCGTTGAGACTGGTATTGTATCCCAGAGTGAGAGCTTGGCTAGAGAGGCATATCCACTCTCGATCCTTATGCTGTGTAATCCTAGTGATGTGGATTGATATGATTGTTTGTGAGGCACATTTGGTTATGCTCAATGTTCTATTTTAGAGTGAAATGTATCATTATGTCATATGCAAGTAAAAATTTGATTTATATGTGTTAAAAGAGAAGGAATTTGTAACATTTCGATATATTTTAAGGAAAATTCTATTCATACTGATATTTGATCAAGTTTTATCCTTGTTGGTGATAGAAAAATTGATTAGGAAATATAATTCATGCTTAACGATATTATGAGGATTATTCTCTATATAGTGCATGGATTCAAGGATTCATTATGCATGTGATATCAGTCAAAATGTGTTTAAGATGTATTTCCATTTTTTTAAACTAGCTGACTTCCAGGAGTAAGTCTCATCTTAGGGGGAAGGATGTAATACCCTCTCTGATGATTATACTTTGACTGTTTGATTTGGATATTTTTCCCTAGGTGAGTGGCTCACCATAGGATCCGACCGAGGAGGCCACAAGGATAACCTTTGGGTGAGTTTGGAAAATAAAACCTAATATATTTCAAAATTGGTTGTGAATGGGTAAGGGATTTAATAAACTTTTAAAAAGATAAATATGGATAATAGCCCACATAGGTCCTGTAGGAGTACCGGGGTCATTTTAGCTACTGGGGTAGGCCACATGAGAGCACCAAGTTACATGATTGCTAGGAAGGATCACAATAGATAGGACTATGCGATGACACTCACCTGGTCAGCATCCTAGTGAACTCCACTCTTGGTCTTTTCTTTTGTGTTGCTTTGTTTCTTCTTGTTTCTGGATTGGGTGGTTTTCCCTCAACCTTAGACTGCCTAGTTTCCCTGTGTGAACAATGGTTCTATCTCCTAGCATGGGGGAGTGTACCTTTGTGGATCCACGTGGTTGGGTGGTGATCCTTTTCAAGATATTGTTCGTGTTTGTGTTATTCATGGAGCATCTGAAGTTGTTGAAGACATTTCTCGCTATTTTTAATGTTGTATCTTGGAAAGAAAATTGTAAAAATATTGTAAATTGTTATTCATATTCATGTAATCCTATAAGGCCTTGTATTGTAGAAGGTATATTGTAAGCATTCATGTAATTGGGAAGGGTATATCTAGGAAAATTATGGGAATGAAAATCAATATGTATTATTGTTGTTGGAAGAAAGTGATGGTTTAGAATATGGAAAGTGTAATTGTTGAAATAATATGAATTTAAATGTGTTAATGTTATTTCATGTTTAAAAAGAAAGAAATGTTTGTTTTTGTACACTTGTCTCTCTCTCTACTTTCTCTTATGTGGTTGAATGGATCAGAGGAATTTCTATCTTTAGTTTATGTTAAATCTTAATGCACTATGAAAAATGGTTTTAAAGGAGTAATCTTGTAAGGGAACCTGTTAGGACTTTAATACCTAGTTAACTTAATGAATTTAAAAAGAAAAAAAAATTGTACTTTTTCTCTTGTTTTTGTCTTGTCCTTTCGGGTTCCCTGGCGGGGCATGACATTTGGTATCAGAGCACTAGGTTTCCACACTGGGAACTTTGGGACTCGTAGCTCACTTATCACTCAGTGTTTTGCATATTTTTCTTTTGATTTGATCATTATATTAATAAGATAGGATCCTAGATATAAGAACTATATTCTTGGTATTCAAGCTACATCGGTTTACAAAATATACCATTTATGTTATGACTAAGTTGTATCTCATTAATTACTTATGTTTTATGTTCTATAGTTAATGAATGAGTCTCCTGCATACTTCCATAGATAGTGTATATCTTTCTAATAAAGAAGTATTAATGAATTCCTCTTACTTTCATGTCACCTTCTTGCTATACTCCTAGAAATACTAAAAGTATTACAATAATTTGTTATGTACCTCAAGTGTTGGTAGTAGGTAACCTTACCTCCTAATCCTACCCTCACAATTGTCATCATGAGTGTTTGTTATAGTTATTTTAGGATTACTTAATTGATTTGAATAGGCTTAACACTATATTTTCCTATAAATGATAAATTTACATCATAATTGCTATGTTTGATTAATTATTCTAGTTAATGAGCTTTTATAAGTTGGAATTGAATTGCTTGCATTTTTTATAAGGGGTAAGATATGTCCATTGGAGTACTCATTCTTATAAAGTTGAAATGAAATATGAATATTATGGGAAGTTTAGTAATGATGTCATTATCCTTACCAAATTGAAATAATAGAAAATTGAGACTTTAGTTGACAAATATTGTTATAACTTTTATTAAATTACTTCAATGTATTTCCTTATGGGTATTGCAATCATTACGTTAGTAAATAGTAGTGTCTTGAAAAATGTCTATATAGTTTGATGTGTCTTGCTTGGAAGGATTTCTCATGTGTAATGGAAGTACCTAGATAATTCATTTATTTTAAAACATGACACATGGTCTACTCTTGGTGTCCTTGATTGGGTGAAAAGTGCATGTCCATAATGGTTTATAATGATTAGTTGTGAATGTCTTATATGTGACTAATAAATGTGTGTAATGCAGGTTTATTGTTTCCTTTCCGTAATTAAAACATATGTGTGTTGATTCAATGATTATTGAAGAAAAGGGTGACGTAATGTTTCATTTCTCTTTGTGCCCTACTTTATATAACTTTAAGTCCTCTTATAGATATATGTTATATTATGTGAAAGGTGGATATTGATATGTGTAATTTGGATATCGGTCTATGCTAGTGAGGAGGTAGAATGTAATTGAGTATGTCATTGGCTTTTTGTACCATGTAGAAAATGATATGTATTTTGAAAAAGGAAAAATTGGAATAAATGGATAATATATGATGTTATTGTGTACTCCCTTGTAAATGTGATAAAACCAGTGCCAGTTCTTATGTTGGGTGTTGTGTATAACCAATAATTATTTGAGTGCCATGGAGTGGTGCAATACAAGTACCATCGATGAAAGTTATGTTTTAGATAAGGGTATGGGAGAACCATACCATTGATGTGTTGCTTTCTTGTTTGTCACCCTACTAAGCACCAACCCATGAGTTTTGGTAAGATTAGTACATGGAGGGGTAGTAGTGTCACCATTTCCTCAAGTAGCATGTGGCGTATGTATAATGGCAGCACGAACTGACTTTAGCTTCCACTACTCAAGGGAAAAGAGTAATCAATGCTTCCCCTTATGATGAACCTATAAATTTGGTTCATAAGTGTATATCCTAATTCCCACAGTTCTTGAGCACAATACCAGTACATGATATGAGCCTCTATGAGGAGATATATGATTTATGGATATGTACATTTTCATGTGGTCCAACAGGTGGAGGGAGATTCTATTAGCCCCTACTATGATGGATACTGTATTCGCATGTGTTCTGACATGATGCAATGAATATGATGCCATGCCACACTAATGTTTTGACATAGTGTGAGGTGAGGATGCTGTGTTGCTAATGGTAGCGAGCCAACCTTGAGAGCATGATGCCATGTACATATTTACATGAAGGCACAATATATATATGTATTTTGCTTCCTACTTGATGCAAAGTATATTGGTGATGCTTGCATGCTTGTAGAGGAGCACCCATGGATGCTCAGTTTATAGACATGGTAGGCATATGGGTGGGCCCTAGCCATGTATACCTCTGGCTACGACGATGATCTATAAGGGGCATCATTATGCAAGGTGTGTCCTATGTGTGCCTACTCCACAAGGAACACTACCATGTGACATACGACTAGAGTGTGCTTACTCCACTTGGTGTATGGTCATGTCAGGTGGGTTGGATGCTTATCCTACACCATCTAATGTAGGGGTGTTGCTGAGGTGAACCCCCTATTCCATGTGTGTAGTGTTTCCCGGGCCCAACCACATGAGGGGCTATTGCGATAGTTGAATGTTGTTCCCTCCTTCCTCATGAGGTGACTAGATATAGTCACACAGTGATGTGATGTGCAATTTATGGTGAATTATTTTTTTTCTTTGGTTATGTAGACCAACAATTTTTTATTTTTTTAAAAAAAAATTCTCATCTTTTTCTACGATAGTTTAGCCAAGACTTATGAAATTTATCTTAGGTGTGACTTATTTTTGTAATATCTTGGATTCTTCTTATCCTATTGTTGAGATTAATAATTCTATTTTTATTAATATTGAACGTTGATGGCTAAACTATCTCCTTTCAGAATTTTCAAATGTTGGTCTTGTGTTGTGTTTTGATTCCTCACTAAAGATGCATGAGGTGGACTTGGTGAGTGTATATGAGGAAGAAGATGGAGGGAACCCTTGAGGATGGGTGTATGTGAGGCTGCTATGCAGTGAGTATCCACTACCTACCTATGTGTGGTGTCTATTCCTTGGAGGCTAACCACCTTAGAAAAACAAGGGATATGACATGTGGACTTGTATGGAGGTCCTTCATGTGAATGGCCCAAGACACCATCAAGCGACTAAGTGAGGTATTTATTATGGATAATGGATTATGGATATAGTTGAGACTAGTATTGTATCCTGGAGTGAGAGCTTGTCTAGAGGGGCATATCCACTCCCGGTCCTTGTGATGTGTAATCCTAGTGATGTGGATTGATATGATTGTTTGTGAGGCACATTTGGTTATGCTCAATGTTCTATTTTAGATTGAAATGTATCATTATGTCAGATGCAAGTAAAAATTTGATTTATATGTGTTAAAAGAGAAGGAATTTGTAACATTTTGATATATTTTGAGGAAAATTCTATTCATACTGATATTTGATCAAGTTGAAGTTATCCTTGTTGGTGATAGAAAAATTGATTAGGATATATAATTCTTGCTTAACCATACTATTAGGATTATTCTCTATATAGTGTATGGATTCAAGGATTCACTATGCATGGAATATCAGTCAAAATGTGTTTAAGATGTATTTCCATTTTTTTTTAACTTGCTGACTTCCAGAAGTAAGTCTCATCTTAGGGGGGGAGGATATAATACCCTCTCCGATGATTATACTTTGACTGTTTGATTTGGATATTTTGCATTATGATGCTTATAACTATATGTTTACATTTATGTTTATTGATGATGATATGCTTATCAAATGTTTAGATACACCCATTTATGACTAATGTTTAATGTTTATTAATCATCTATCTTTATATGTTTATGAGGATTTGAATCTAACCATTACTATCTATGATGTCTCATGTTTTGTATGTGATTGATGTGTTTTCATGACTCAAGATGAAGTCATAGTTACTCACATAGTTGAGGTTCACATGATGTATCGCTCCTAGTTATCTGTTTGCATATGTCTTATTATGTATCTATGCACATGTATCTCTTCTCGGTGATGCAGGCTTGCAGGTACCGAGAATCGTCTCCACTTGGCTTCACAGGTTTGAGCGATTCCTCAAAATCCTCGATCATTGTTGTTGTTTGGAGATGGTCTATAGTTCACACATGGGAAAACCCTATAGTTTTGATTTTTTTTCCCAATCTCTTGTTTTGGTTTTGGGTTGATTTGAGTTCCTTATTTTATATAACCTTTGATGTCGGTGTCATTTATTTGGTTATGAGATATGTAGGATAATGATGTTATTTTCTCTCTCAATGTATTAATCGTATATACAAAGTATGCATATATGGGTGCACACGTATATGCATACCTATATATATTCATTTAGTGATGTGTTTGTAATTATGTTCTTATGAGCGTATTAGTTCTAATCACAGTTCTACTTATTTTGATGTATAATGTGGCTTTAGATAAATATAATAAATGAAAAGTGAGTAAACAAAAATAATAAATATAATATAAAACTAAATAAATCTAATTACCTACTCCTATATTTACTCCTACTTTATAGACTCTCTCCCTCTCACTTGTACATCTTGTTAGTATAGAGGGTGGGAGTGGAACTCAAGACCTCTAGTTTGTAAGGGGTCCCAAGTTGCCATTGGGTTAGTGACTTCCTTGAGAAGCATATCCATATATATTTTATTTATATAAGAGTTAGTTGCTATTAATTATAATAATAATAATAAAACTATATAGGTGGAGTTAAATTACTTAATAAGTTCGGTAAGAGAGTACTTGAAGGGTAGGTATATGTTAGTTACCTAAGGGGTAAAACTAACTATTGGTTAAGTTATTTTTATTTATTATTAGATTTATTTAATAAATTAGGTGAGGACATTGCTTTACGGGAAGCAACGCCCTCAACCTCTAGAACTACCTGGAGGTTTACTTATAGGGAGAAATTCCTGAGCATAAGGGAGGGGATTTTGGGAGGCTGGAGAAAAGGATTGCTCAGGAAGTTGCATAAGAATTGGGAGAAAGCTAGGCTAGGCAAAAGTGTTGTGTCAGGGACCTCCATCAAATGATCCGGGTAGGCTTTTGAATCCAGAAAAAGTATCTTATGTGTCTCTCTCTCCCCCTTCTCTCTTTTTTTTCTCATGGTTTTCTTCCCATGTGTTTATTTATTTTTGGAAGGTTAGAATTAAAATCATTAAAATAAAACCATAATAGCCTTAGTAATAATCTACTAGAAATGTTTTACTATAAAACAAGTACGAAACCTGGCTCTGTTGTTTTTTTAAATTTTAGGACTAAAAATTATTGCACAGGCATAAGTAAATTTTAAAATAATTAAAACATTAATAATACTGAAATAATAAACGTATTAAATTATACCTTGTTTTAAGGTTACAAATTATTTTAATATTTAAAGGTTATCATGTTTAACTTTATAATATTTCATTTTGATAGATTTTATTTAATAAGTTATTTGTTAAATTAAATAAGAAAGATTATTACATTTTAAATTTAATAATTATATATATATATATATATATATATATATATATATATATATATATATATATATATATATATATATATATATATATATATATATATATATATATATATATATATATCATTTAAATCTTTTTGGAAAATATACTTTAAACATTTAGTAGAAAGATAGGAGAAAAAGAAGGATAAATTATAGGAGTAAAATAAGGAAGAAAGATAGGAGAAAAACAAGGAGAGATCATAGGAGGAAAATAAATAATTAAAAAGCGGCATTCTTTAAGGAGAAGGGAAGAATATGGAACCAAAACTATTAAAGTTGGAAAAATTATTTAATAAAAATATATATATGCATAATAAATTAGTAGTATTATAAAATAAAATTTATTTTACCTATTAATTATTAAAATTTATAGATATAAATGTTGTATTGTAAATATATATATATTTATGACTGTATACAAATAAATGTACCTTCATAGAATTAGGGTTAATCATCAACAATAAGTAAAATAATAACTAAATAAAACCACAATTGAGGAACTATTTAACGAAATCAATGATTAATTGAGCATCCTATGGCTCTCTAACTAAGATGTTAATGAGTGAGCTCTCAGCAAGCTCTCACTAATGACAGTCCTAGAATGATAATGATAGAGATAAAACAATATGCTAAAGCTAACAATTATCAAGATAAATGCTAAAATTGCTCTCAAATACTTTTTTAAATTCAAATTGCAAGAGGTTTGATGTAATTCTCAGATAGGTGGTTGATGAATTATGAAGGATTTTAGCCTTCCTTTTATAGATTTTCCAATGGTAGGGGGTGTAGTTGTGTTTAATCATGGTTGAGTTGGGGTTAAGTCTTTGGTTCCACCCTTTGAAGACAAAGCAAACTTTGTGTCCTCAAAGCTTGGGACAAGTAGACAAGATGGATGGTTGAGATTCCTTTTCACTTTGAGTGAATGAGATTCAATTGGGCTTGATCCATGTGAATGCCTTTCCTCAAATTTCATTGGCTGATTGATTTTCCTCTCCTTTTGGTTGTTGAGAGTAAATAGAATTTTATTAATTGATTTAATTGATTTCTTTTAGCCATGTACCCCTTGAATGGGTTGAATTTAATTTAATCCAAGACTATACAATTAATTGAATTAATTGTATTTTGATTTGATTGCACTTGATTAAAATGCTCTCAATTTTGATTGATATTGAATTAGGACTTGATTTTAATTTTGATTGGCTAATTGTGCATTATGATTCAATTGATTCAATTATGTCCTTGATTTTCTTTGATTTCACTTGATTTACTTTGAATTATCATTAAATTGTCTTTGTCCATTTTTAGGTGATTACAAATGCCCCTCTTTGAGTTGATGTGCGAAGCATGTCGATTCAAAGAATACTCTGATCTGGCTTGATAATAGGTCCTGATTCGTTGATGGTCGATCTTTGATGTTCATTTTTTAATGTCTTTCAATGGTCAATCCTCTAATTTTTTGATATGAGATTGATGCAGATATGATTGATATGAAACTCTCTTGAATTATGTGGTTCTCTGATGATCGTTCTCAATATGATGATTGATTTGCTAATTGATCCTGATATGATGTTTGATTTGATGATTGATATAATGCCCCTTTCGTTTGATTACAAAATTTTTTCTAATAACAGCTTTCGATTTGATTTGATGATCGGTCTCTGATTTCCATTGATGATACTAATGATGTTGATCTGATTATTTGATGGTATGCCCCCTCAGAAATGAAACATATTTTTGTTTTCGATGTATAGGTTTAAATGTTTGATTGATATGTTTTCATTTCTAAAAAACACTTTATGATATACCACACTTCTCAATTTACCCTAGTAAATGCAATAGATTCATATAGGTGAAAGTCATTTCTTACCTCAAAATTAGGTCAAATTTAGCTTAAATAGGTTGAAAAACCTAGATTTACTATTCATTTTCACTTTTGACTTCTATGATTTTGCTCTGGTTCTACTTGGATTTTTGAGATGGTTGTGCATATTCGAGAGCATCGATTTGAGTGGTGTCAGAGATATGCGAGGCCACTTGACTATGGACCTCCAGTAAGTACTTTTCAATCCTCAGTATTCCATTTATTGCTCATTAATTAGCATTTATTGCATTTCCCAATTTCATCGTTGCTTTGAAATATTTAATTCATGCCTATGCAAATTTCAATGTCGCCTAACACTGTTAAATGTCACATCCATGGTTTTTAGTATCGCTCACAAGTATTTCAATGTCGCTTATCAACTTTTCGTTGTCACCTAAGGTTAAATGATTCACACGTAGCCTTAGGTTTTTAAAAACTAGATTCCTTAAGTTGTTACACCTATGAAACCCTAGCAATTCAATGTCGCCTAGGAAGGTTTTAATGTCGCTTAAGTCAATTTAGTGTCGCTTGTGAAAATTTTGTTGCCTGAGATAAAAGTAATGTCGCCTGACATAAATTGTGTTTCGCTTAAGGAAATTTCACCTGCGATGAATAAAATCACGCCTGCAACATTTTTCTCAGAATTTTCACTTGTACTTGACTATTTTCCTTTTTTAATTTTTCCATTTTCAAAATATTTAGTACATCAAGATGACTGATTAGAATAATATGATTAGGTCAATTATATTTGAACTAAACAATCGATTAGAATATCAGTATAGTAATACCAACGAAGTTAATTTGTCAATCTATTATGATAGGGTGATGGTCTAATATTTTATTCTCAAGATCTAGAGATATAAAACAAAGATTTTCCTTCCTCAAGATATAGAGTTAGGAGTTTTGATGCGCTCATGATGAGCAAATGGATTTTTAAAATAACTTGATCGACTTTAGATGTTCCTTGATATAATATGCTGATATGATTCTTTTGTTTTTTGCCAAACAGGCTGACTTCCCTGTGTTATATATCTGATCAGTTCCATCACGGGTTATTGACCTTGGACAGACATTGACTGTGGCTGAGTACCGTGTTATAGAGCTTTGTGGTTTGGGCTTCCTTCTCGATCTTCCCTGGTTTCAACTAAATCGTGGGTTATTGACAGCTGTGGCGGAGTGTTGGCACTCCAACCACAATACTTTCCATCTTCCTCATGGTGAGATGATGATCACGCCCGAGGACGTGTATCATTTGCTATGGATTCCCTATCGAGGAGATATTGTTTATTATGACTTTGTGTATGATTCTAATATCTACCGATGAGTGTTCGGGGACAATTTGATTGATGATGATATGATCACATGGACACAGTTTTCTTCTTTCCCTACATTGCCTACAGTTCTTGGTGCATTGATTGGTGGTCTACTTCTTCCTAACCAACGAGGTCATGATTTTTCTATTGGTTGGGGTAGGATTTTAGAGGATTTACTAGCATAGCCTCGACATTTTGATTGGGGTTCTTCCGTACTAGCTCAGTTATATCGATATCTTCATGAGGTGGTGTACAGAGAGAGTTCTTCCTTATCTATCGGTGCTATTATTCTCCAATAATGGATTTGGGAGCATCTTTTAATTACCAGGCCTATTTCTAATAGGAGACGGCCATGTGGATATCCTTATGCTTTTCTGTATACTAGTATGGTGATTCAACATCATTTAGGTCATCTGGATTATTGGAGATGTCAAATAGATGATCTTGATCAAGTTACATGGTGTCCCTACCTTGATTGTGATTTCTAGCGGGAGGATGATGATGAGTTGCCATATATGTTTAGCCCTCGTTGGATGATTGGCCGATCTGATACTGTTATTGAGTAGTTTTGTTTTGGTCAAGTTTCCAGATAGTATGGTAGGATACAGGATATACCTCTGGGCAATGCTTTATATGCATGAGTTTAGGCTGAGAGATCTTTATGGGGCCCTTGTATTGATTACCTTTTTCCCTTGGCTCAGATTGTTGCTATGCCTTTCTGCAGATGGGAGATGTTGATGGGTATGTTGGGTGCTGCGATGTCCCATAAGTATCAAGATTGGTGGTCTTGAAATAGGTTTATTCATTTCACAAACCCAGTGGAGCTTATTCCTATTTGACATGATGGTGGTGGTGGTGGTGATGATGGGCATGGTGGTGGTAGACATCGGAGGCATAGAGGATGTAGAGATCCTCTTGTTATTGCTGGTAGAGGATGGGTGAGGGATGGACATGATCAGGATAGAACCAGAGATAGGCATGTTGATGCAGTCTAGATAGTTCATCCTAGAGCAGCAGTTAGACAGGATAGAGTTCATTGACAGTAGTGAGCTCAGAGACAAGCTCATGTTGAGGCTGGTAGATAGGTTGCAGGGGGTTTAGATCCTTTAGTGCAATTACAAAGAGTTTCCCTAGCATAGCAGGATGATGATGCTCAGTAGGATCAAGCACAGTAGGTTCCAGCATAGTAGATTCCTCCACTAGCTCAACAGCCAGAGGATCATAGACAGGATGCACAAGATGTTCCCACTATTGGTTCCTTAGCCTGAGATATGCAATCTATGAGGATAGATATGTCTACTATTGTGGGGTGTTTAGATCAGGTTTCTGCCTTGATGCAGCAGTTTCTTTCAGCTGTGATTGTTCAGAAACCAAGTGGAGTGAGCACTTCTCAGGCTCCTGCTCCACAGGATGATAGAGATCCAGGTGGTTCTGGTGCTATGGGATCTTGATTGATTGATGATAGATTCCCTTATCATTGATGTCCTCTGTTGCACATTTCCTATTTTTTGATTGATCAGAACTTTTGATGTACCACCTTCATGATATTGTATATGTATATACTTTGATGTACTGGATCCTTTGAGACACATTCTTTTGATGATATATGATGATCTATTCCTTCATCTTTATTGATGAGTTGATTTATGAGATTCTCTTTATATGCAGCTATATGATGTTTATGATGCATTTACCTTTATGTGATGGATGCAATGTATCTTATTTTTATGATACAGATAGATGGATGCATTTGATGTATGGATATTATGGGATGTTTTCTATTTTTCAATGTATGGATGCAAATTATTTTATGATCAAATGGATATGGATGATCCTATTTTTTTGTATTTTCAAATGTATACAATTCTATTTGTAACTACATGTATGCAAATGATGTATGAGTAATGATTCTTTTTTTTCTTTTCCAGATAATGACTAATGATTAATGATAAGCCTATTGTGTGCTATAATTGTGTCACACTTCTATGAATCATTACAATCAAGAACACTCAAGAATGAGGTCTCAAAAATTGATCCATAGCTCCCTAGGCATGGAGTGCAAGGGTTTTTAAGAATGCTCTCAGCTAGAGCTATTAAGCTAATGACCTTGCTAGTAAACCATGCAATGGGAGATTCAAATGAAGACAAGGGAAAGAATGCCAATATCCTCAAGAATCAAATGAAATGCAATGCAAGCTAGATTAAGATGAATATGCAAGCTAAACTTATGGAAATGAAAGTACAAGCTATGCTATGAAAAGGAAAGAACAAGTATTACCAAGCCCCCCTAGTTAAGCTAGATGAATTAATCTAAAGCATAAAGGAAATATAAGCTAAGAATGCCATGAAAATGCAAGAAATGAAACTATGATAACATGTAGATGCAAAAAGCCAAGAATGCTCCAAATCTCCAAAAGCTCCAAAGTGACCTAGAAAATCTGCAGCATAACATTAGAGTAAAAATTTGGGGATCTAGAATGAAGAAGAGAGCTCTCCTTTTATAAGAAATGAGAAGGAATGGACCATGGAGATTAAGAGGCAAAAGATTTAATCAACGGTGGAGCTTGAAAGAGGAGCAATCCATGTGCACAAATATTCTCCAATGAGAAAATAAGAGTTGACTTTTGTGTCCATATGAGACAAAAAGTGCTTTTCTCTTTTTAATAAAATAAGAATAATGCTTTATTTGTGCAACTTAGGATAAGAGGAAAAGTGGGGGCTTTTTATTTATTAAAAGGGGAGGGAATTCCTTTTAAATAAATAAAGACTTAGGATAAAATGGTTAGCCCATAGAAAATAATCGAATAAATAATAGAACTAGGATTTGATCAAGAGCAAGCAATTGAGGATTTAGCAAAAGGGGCTAATAGTCTAGATGACCATTTTTAGGTGTATACATTTGCCCCTCTTTGACTAATTTGTGATCGATCTAGGAACACATGCAGTCAAAGAATGAAGTTGAAATGTGAGATCGATTTGGGATCACAAAGCAACTCAGATCAGCCAAGAAAGTAAGAGATAGCCAAGAAGGCAAGCAATAGCATTCTGACTCCAAAGAATGAAGTGCAGAAAAATAGAAAATCCTACATGGTCAGCCTGGTAGCGATAGTACTAAACACTTAGGAAAAAGATAGCCAATAAGATATAATGTGTCTGCCCACTCGGGATCAAAAGTGAAATCCAGGTAGAGGGAAAGCAGAAGCAAGAGCAACATGATCAAATCACTAGAAATCATAATCAAAGAGAGAGAACAGAATAACCATCAAGAAATGAAGAGATGCCCCACACATGGGACACGGGGCACGAACCTATCAGTCCCTCAACCCGTAAACACCACGGAGAGGGGAGAATTTGAACTTGGGATTTGAAAGTGAATGAAAGACTAGAAGTTGAGAGAGATGGGGATGAAGAGGTGAAGAATGCCCCAGTGAAGATCGAAGGATCAAGCCTCAAAAGGTTAGCCAACTGCATGAAAGAAAAAGAAAGGTGAACACAGATTTTGGTTTTGATCCCGAAATGAATAGAAAATGATGGGATATGAAAGACAAGAAGCGAAAGACATGATCAGGAAGAAGTGAAAGGTGAGCACAGTTGATTAACAAGTCCACATAAGATGAAAAGGAGAGCTCTCTCCATATGCAAGATGCAAAACTAAACTAGCATGAACCTAAGAATGCAAGCTACATGAAAAGTGGTTTACTTACAAGGTTACAATGCTAATAGACATCTAATATTCACCATCAAGCATTATTGGTAGCATCGCAAGATCATACAATACACACTAGCATAACTATGTGGATCTGAATATGATCTATATCAGATAGAAATGTGGAAATCCCACCTAGGCATCAAAGACATGCAGGTCAAGATGACTAGTGCAGTGAGATTACCTAAGTTTGATATAGAAGGATTATGCTCGCATTGAGACACAAGAAAGTCAAGATGACTATAAGCATGCACTTGTGAAATAGTCAAGCATAATACCTTGTAGATCCCAATGTCAAGTGGAACAAGCATAAATGCTAATGACAGTAAGGATCAATAAAATATACCCACAGGTAGAAAGCAAATAAAACATGTTCTCATTCCCTCAATCTTCTAGCTATGCATCATCGAAAATGATCATAGGGGGAGAACACTTAGCAAAGAAATCATCATAGACAGCACACAAAGAAATAAAGCTAAGAAAGTCTCAGCAAGTCAAATGTTTAAGTGCTTGTGTGTAGGTCATAGAGTCAAACTTTAAGTATCGCATCTGCCAGTGAGAAATATTGCATCATCTAGACTGTGGGTAGGACATCTAATAAGTGTTGAGAAACACTCGATGCTAGGGTAGTGTTGAAAAAAATAGTTGGGGTGGTGTTGAAAAACACCATTTTCAAGGTGCCTAAGAAACCCAGACGCACTAAGAGACCCAAGATAAGCTTAAAACAACGTATGCTCCCTAGACTAAGACAAGAGTCAATTCTAGGCTAGGAGAGGCAAAGCAAGAAGTGGAGCGAATGAGCGCCATGCAAGACTGATAGACTTAGATGTAGAGGGTCTCAAGTAGCACCTATTTCTAGGTTTTCACCACTTGATAGATTTATTCAGGACTTTTTATAATTTTTTTGTATTTTTGCTACCAAGGCACCTGTTTCCAGGTTTTCACCAAGGCACTTTTTTGATTTTATTTTTTTTGATTTTTTGAATTTTTTGATTTTTTTGGTGAGACATCAAAGCGCCTATTGCTAGGTTTTCACTAGGATGCTCTTTTTTTTTGCAGTACTTTTTATGCTTTTTAGGATTTTTTAGCATCATATATGAATTTTTTTGGAGTTTTTTCAGGATCAATAAATATGTACAAAGAATGCCCCAAATAGAAATGGGCATCAAGAATTTGCTTCCTCTGATGTAGAGAACTGATAGGCCCTAGGCCCAAATGCTACAATTGTGAAGATAGGAGGTCTCAACCAGTTTGACCAATAATAACCAGCCCTAAACAATGTTTGAGCTAGTCGAGGATTGTTAGAATGTGATCCACATATGTCATCGTGTATTTCAGCTAGCACTTTTTTTGACTCCTCTATTTCTAGACACTTAAGGAGAGTTCCGTCTAGACCCTTCCTATACAAGTCACCAGAGACAAAGGCAAAGTGTACGGGATGGCAGAAAGAATGGCATGGTGGATTTTTAGGAGGAATATGAGGTGGAAGACATGAAAAGATGGTAGGATTGTAGGATTTGTAAGCAGGATAGCATAATTTGTCAACTAGGAACTTGAAGTGAGATTTATGCTTTTTCATTTGTAAGATGGATGTCAAAGTAACCAAGGCATTAGCAACTTTGTTCTTAGCTTTAGGAATGGGCTGAAGTATAACAGATATGAGATCATGCTTGAAGTAGAGCACCATTTTTTTGTAGAGAATCAACTTGTCATCTTTTATTTGAGAATCATTATTTTTGAGCAGATTTTTATTTTTACTTTTCTTGGGTGCGGATACTGCCACAATGTGATTTTTTCCATCCAACGATTGCTCTTTTCTTTTGACTTGATGACTGTGATACTTGATTGTTGATTCAATCTTTTTTGTCGCTAGTTCACTGGTGGAAGAAGTAATAGGTATTGATGCGAGAGGAAATGAAGTGACTGGTTCAATAGCATTTATGTGAGGGGTTTCATCTCTAGTGACAAGAGAAGTTGATCCTATAGGGTAAGCTCCAAAAGTAGCTAGATCTAGATTCATCAGAGAAGGACCAACGTAGTCAACTAAGGCAATATGGGGAACAAACTCATCAGACCTTGCACGAGACTCATCAACTATGTCGGGTGGGTTACGAGAGGTATGAACTACATCAACATCCATATCTATCATGGAAGAATCTTCTGGAAGAGGCTTAAGATGCCAAGATGTAGAGATACTCATGTCATTATGTGAGAGATCACCTCTTTTTAGTAGTCGTGCAATGTTGCGATGTTTTCTATCATAGTGCAATGATTCTTTAGGCACATAAGTTCTAGACATAGAGGCCTCAGCCATATCATCAGTAGATATACATTCTTCTCCCCAAAGAAGTGAAGTAGAAGGAAGATCATCTCCCATTTGAGCCATAGTGTGTAGTGGTGACTCATTTGTATCTGTGTCTGAATTACTGAGCATGGGAGTATTTTTAGAATGATCAAGGAGGGCATTTGTCATACTACCCTCATCTTCTCTATAGATCCACTCCTGGATAGCTTGTTCTTCTCTTTCTACTTCTAAAGGAATGGATGAAGGAACAAAAGTATCAAAGATCACCATAGCAGAAGTGGAAGGCTTCATTTGATTAGAAGGTTTCCCATATGACCTAGGAGAAATAGGTATAGAAGCAAAGGAATCCAGCGTATATTCACCCATACCAAGGCTCATCATCTTAAGTGTTTTCTCAGCAGCAACTAGAGACGTACTACGATCAACAGAAGGTTCATTATGAGGAACAAATTTTTCAGCAGTAGCAAGAGAATTAATAGCAATAGTATGGTATCCAGGAATCACAACTTCAGTGCCATTGTATGGAAATTTGATGCACTAATGATAAGTGGAAGGAACAACCTGCATGTCATGGATCCAAGGATGACCCAAAAGAATGTTATATGCAAGTGGGATGTCCAATACTTGAAAGTTAATATCTTTTGTGACAGGGCCCACTCGAACAGGTAGCGTGACAAGACCTTTGGAAGATCTTTAACTTCATCGTAAGCTTTTATAGTAATCTTCTTCTTAGAATCCACAGCAAATTCTGACAAACCCAACTGTTGTATGACATTGAAAGAAACAATATTTAACCCTGCATCATTGTCTATCAGGACTTGGCGGACATAGGTGTGGTAGACTAGAAATTCGATGTGTAAAGCTAGATTATGTGGGTGAGAAATAGATATGTCCTCTTCTGTAGAAAAGGAGAGGGACAGCGGAGATGAAATTTGGTTGACCATAGCCTAGAATCGATCAGGATCAATGTCATTGGGAACACGTGTTGTACGTAGAGCCTCATCAAGAATATCTCTATGCGAAGGGGATAACCAAAGCAACTCAAGGATAGATATCTGGGCTAGTGTCTTTTGTAAATGTTGGACAAGATCATAGCTAGGGGTGGCTGAAGGAGCTGTTGTTTGGAAGGCAAAGCTTGCTTGGGATCTTGCGCAGTTTTAAGGACAATCTTGGCTTGCCCCCTAGTAACAGCATTCAGTGTCTCACTTCAGGAAGATGAACTACCACATGTTTGCAAGACCAACTTTGGCTTACCATGATTGGCTTTATTATCATCTTGAGACCTCATCATTAGAACACTCTCAATGGGCTCTACCATGTTGATCACAGGTGTATCAGAAGTATATGTATAATTGACCTTAGCATCATGATTCTTCTTATGTTCTTGAGAGGTTTCCCCCTTGTCATGCTTAGGTAGAGGATCTTTGAAAGCTATGTGATCAGAATTTTTAGTTAAGCCATCAGTGGAGATGGTGTTGTTATCAATGAGGTCTTGAATATCATCCTTAAGCTTAAAACAATTGTTTGTTAGATGTCCCTTATTTCTGTGATAATGGCAATAATGATCTTCTCTCCACCAATCAGGCCTATTTATCGGATCCCAGTTACCAGGTTTATCAGGAAGCGTAAGATATCCATTGTCAACCAAAGTCTTAAGGATCACATCATAAGGTTCTGCCAACTTGGTATAGACTCACTTTCGAAATGACTTCTTAGGCTTATTTGCATATTGAGGTTTAGGAGCACTGTGAGCGTTGGCAGCCTCTTGTTGTTTTGCTGCATAGATAGCATTGGAGAGATTGAAAGCAGGCTCTTTAGCTTTAGGGGCATCTACAACCCCATCATTGACAACATACTTGTTTCTATTCCAAGGCTTGTTTTTGTCTTTACCATTTCCTTTAACATCTTTATTAATAACAATATCCCCTTTTCTTATAGCTACATCCTCAATTCGATATGCACTTTCAACCATGTCATTGAAAGAGGAGAACAGTTCCTTCCTTAGATCATAAAATAGCTCAGGCACAAGTGTGTTGACGAAAATGTCAATCTTTTCTCTTTCAGGTAGCTGACGAGGATACCTAGAATACAATGACCTCCAATGTTGTAAGTTGCAAATGGCTCACCTTGATGTTGTCTTAGATTACTGAGATCTATCATGGTGACAGGTTGTTGGATGTTGTAAGAATAATGTTGGGTAAATCGCTGAGCCAACTCATCAAAAGTCTTAAGAGGTGGTGTCAATTTCGCAAACCATTCCAAAGCTTGGCCTCTTAAGCTTCGAGGGAATAATCGTAGAAGAAATGTGTCTTCATGAAGGAAGTCCATGCTAAGAGCATAAAAGTGATGCACATGGTCATGGGGATCACCATTTCCATCATACTTGTCGTATTTGGAAACCTCAATATCCCTAGGAAATGAGACCATGTATAGACTCCTATCAAAGGGAAGAGCACAAATTGATTCTACAAAAGAGACCTTTGGAGGCTCTCTTTCTATTACCATTTGGGTAAGGTGTTGATTTGTCTGACGCAGTTCTTCCTGAAGGACTTCCAATTCAGTTGGTACTCTTTGTTGGACAATTTGTCTAACATCATAGCTGGGAGGAAGCTTGTATCCTCTAGAAGTCATATATTGAAAATATTTATCGCCATTACGCTCTAAAAGCTTATGCATCATTTGTTGGGAGACCACATCTTGTTCAAATCTCATAAGATCCTCACTAGAAATCTCATCATCAGCCTCTACCTCATGTTGAGAGGGAGGAGGTCTAGGAGGTGAAGAAGGCATACCAAAAGTAGGTCTTGGAGGAGATCTTGGTGGTGTGTTTTTTCCATTGTTACCATTAAAAAGAGGTCTATGCTCATAGTTACTAGTCTCGAGTTGCTCATAAGACATTCCTCTATAAGGCATGCACCTAGTAGCATCCATCCTTTGTTGATTGTGTTCTTTGTCTAAGCATGCTTGGTTATCCTTATGCTCAAAGTGTTCTTGCAAGCGTTGGAATTTTTCTTGTTCAGTCAAAGTGAGTGAGACATTGTCTGTGTTTTTGGGGGTCTTGAATGCGGAAAAGAGGAAACCTCCTTTGTACGATGGGGTAGCCTTAGAATCCTCAGATTGGTTAGAACTAGAACTGTTGTTGCTAATGGGCACTCATGAGCATCTAGTTGGAGAATGTAACTATGTATAATTGAATGGAGGATGACTCTCTTGCTCAAATTGAGACCGAGTTGTAACCGGCATGAAAAGAAATGTTGGTCGACTAATAGAATGAGACAAAGTTTCTCAGATTTGAGAAAAGAAAAGCTAATAAAGATCACTTGTCAAAGTAGAACAATAGAGAGATGGCTTGTCAAAAGTGCTCAAGCACTTACAAAAATCAATTGACTAAAGCCGAGCAGCAAGCAAGAAGCTCAATAAGCAAGTAGCTAGAGAGGTAACTGTGATGCGACAAGTGGTCAAGAGTAGCATTTGTTAAGCTCAAATCCAATAGTTTTAGCTCATTTGTTTCAATCTAGAACAAGTCTGAGCATGCAAATAACAGACCAGCTTTAGGTAAGAATAGAAAAAGAAACTCTATGATAGGTTAAAATGCAAGTTTAGCAGCTCTAGATTGCAGTAATGACGGGACAGTAGAAATGACCCAGGCGATAGTTCTCAGGAAAAAAGGGCAATACTCCTAAGATAGAGTGATACTTCACCTTATACCAGGTGACAAACCTTAATATACCAGAGTGATAGACTTTAGGCAAAGCAAGCGATAGACAATAGGCATGAACTATCATGCAATATTTCTCAGTAAGGCGTGTGATACTGTTGCAGATTTGGGCGATTCTTTGACCAGTGAACATAAAAATCTCAGTTTTAAAGCATTTTGATCGATTTCAAAGATTGGATAGTGCAATTTCTTAGTTTGACAGACAATAATAGCAAGTAAAATACAAGTTTGCAAATAGTAGGTGATCAAACATGTCATAAAACACTTGGAACAAGGGCAAAAGCAACCTTGCCAAGACAAGCACTTGTGATATCAAAATGAAAAATTCTATGAGTGCTACCATTTTGTTGAATGTTGAGAACGTTTACACTGGTATAGCACAATCGAAGATAATTCAAGCAATTACTACCTAGAAGGACAAGGCTCATTACTTAGCAACGGCCCACAACTTGATGCTCCCTTGCCTCACACCAAGTGGTTGCCCACAAGAGATATTGGCATTGTCATGGAAGTGTCGAAAACACAACCAAAGAAACACATATGGTGAGTGTCTTGGGGTGATCCAGGTAAGTCCACTTGGATCAATCCTTGCACCAAGAAGCTAAGCGGCTAAAATAAGGTGGCTTCTAACTAATGGTTCATAGTAAGGGCTTCCATTCATAACACCCCTCTTGCTCCTCATAAAGGACTAGGACCTCACGGCCTCAAGAGTACCTTAAGCATTCTTGCTCAATTCTTTCTCCATGGTTGCAATCCCATGAGCTACTCACATCAAGCGAAGATAAGTGTTATGTCTACCAAGGTTTTGTGTCCTTGATAGCCTTGAGATTATAGTGGGTTGGAAGAGCTGGCAAAAAGTTTGTCCCCACTTGGGTCGTTCCTCTTGATTGCTCAAGAGTAGGCCCGCTAAAGGATTCTAAATCTAAACAAAAAGTGGATCAATTCTTGAGGTTCAAGTTTTTTGGTTCACCACAAGGGTGAAGAGCATACTCCCCTATCTCAAAAACTTCACCCAAACACACCAAGCAAAGATTTAATTACCCCCTTGCTTTCAAAATCCCAAGATGGGTCAAGATTTATGTTTCACCACAAGGGTGAAGAGCATACTCTCCTACCACCTCAAAATTCCTACAACAAGGTATTAAGTGCCTATGAAATGAAACAACTAGTATATGCCACACTCAATAAATAAAGCAATTAAACAAGCACTTGATTTGGTTTTTATGCTTAGGGCAGCCCTGCAAAAACCATTAGTAGCCCTCTTTGACATGTGTTCTTTTGGAAAAATATCTCAAGCAAGTGCACCTACAACCACAACTTGTTAGACCCACAATGGTTAGCACATGAAAAATTAGATAATCTGCAAGTAAAATAGCTAATCAAATGACAAAATCTGAAAATGAAACTAGCATGGTTGGATTAGGCTTGGAAAGACCTTTCCAATGATATATCACACTTCAACTTTCAATACCATTTGCAAAAATTTCTCAAAAATGGGCACCCATTTTCCAGAGTGGCAGAAAACCCGAAACTTGCAAGATAGATAAAATAACTCAAAAATAGCTCACTGTCAGGTACAGACATAGTACAAACACCAAAATCATGCGACACTTCACAGTATACTGGGGTGATACTTTCTATCTGTGCAATATTTTTCCTAACACCAGGTGACAGTTCGCCTTCCACGAGGTGATATTCTCTGTAATAGCCAGGTGATACTTCTGACAGGTGAAGGATTGCATGCGCATACAAAGAACTATCGCGTGATACTTCTAGAAAGTATCGTATGATAGTCTAAGACAGACAAACAAAGACTGAAAATTAAGCTAAAAACCTACCAAAAAAATTGATGAAAAATGACAAAAATGTAGAAAAAGAAGGGACAAAGCTAGTCTACTCTGCACCACGATGGGCACCAGAAATGTGTGCTATAATTATGTCACACTTCTATGAATCATTACAATCAAGAACACTCAAGAATGAGGTCTCAAAAATCGATCCATAGCTCCCTAGGCATGGAGTGCAAGGGTTTTTAAGAATGCTCTCAGCTAGAGCTATTAAGCCAATAACCTTGCTAGTAAACCATGCAATGGGAGATTCAAATGAAGACAAGGGCAAGAATGCCAATATCCTCAAGAATCAAATGAAATGAAATGCAAGCTAGATTAAGATGAATATGCAAGCTAAACTTATGGAAATGAAAGTACAGGCTATGCTATGAAAAGGAAAGAACAAGTATTACCAAGCCCCCCTAGTTAAGCTAGATGAATTAATCTAAAGCATAAAGGAAATATAAGCTAAGAATGCCATGAAAATGCAAGAAATGAAACTATGATAACATGTAGATGAAAAAAGCCAAGAATGCTCCAAATCTCCAAAAGCTCCAAAGTGACCTAGAAAACTTGCAGCATAACATTAGCATAAAAAGTTGGGGATCTAGAATGAAGAAGAGAGCTCTCCTTTTATAAGAAATGAGAAGGAATGGACCATGGAGATTAAGAGGCAAAAGATTTAATCAACGGTGGAGCTTGAAAGAAGAGCAATCCATGTGCACAAATATCCTTCAATGAGAAAATAAGAGTTGACTTTTATGTCCATATGAGACAAAAAGTGCTTTTCACTTTTTTATAAAATAAGAATAATGCTTTATTTGTGCAACTTAGGATAAGAGGAAAAGTGGGGGCTTTTTATTTATTAAAAGGGGAGGGAATTCCTTTTAAATAAATAAATACTTAGGATAAAATGGTTAGCCCATAGAAAATAATCGAATAAATGATAGAACTAGGATTTGATCAAGAGCAAGCAATTGAAGATTTAGCAAAAGGGGCTAATAGTCTAGATGACCATTTTTAGGTGTATACACCTGTATGCAAAAGATAATCTCATTTTCGTTGTTTTGGGTCTAAAATCATGATGTATGAATTGAACCCTCCCATTTCATTTTTCCCCTTGCAATTTAAGTTAAGAAAAGTGAAACAAATATATACAATGCACTTAATCTAATATGTATGCAGTTAAATGTCATTATTCAAGATTTAGAGCTTATAATCATCATTGAGCATTTTTGGATCCCATTTTTTAGTACAATCATCACTAGTTCAACTATGATGATATGAATACTTTTTCCTTTTTCCTTGCTTTCCCATCGGTCTCTTCGATATGACTATCACTGATTGAAGCCAATCATGAGAGTGTGAATACTGATTTTGTCAGATTCTATGTTTCAAGTGGATGTTGGTATTATGATATTGAAGATCAAAATAGCCAAGGTATCCATTTGCGTAAACAAGAAGAAATCTTTGTTTTATCCTATGTACAAGTCCTCGATGATTCTTTGATGATCACGTCCTTAGACAAATAATACATGATTTAAAACTTTGATTTTAAGACAGTCATTCAGAAATCAAGAAAATATCATCCTTTCATCATAGCTTGTCTAGTCTAAAACTTTCATTGATTCGCTAGAAAGAAATGATTTCATCAATTGAGTCAACACTTAGAAAAAATTTTGGCCATGTTTTTCAAATCCATAGTTCAAGTGTAGTTCCATCCATTTCAAATTTTTAATCCAGATAAAGGGTAAGGTCATTTAAGTTCTTAGATCAAATTTTAATTTTAGGCTCACATTGGATTGGGACGTAGATTTGATTAAGTGTTCCTCTTTCGAGTGTGATGAATTGATTCTCTGATTGAATAAAGCTTGTTGATGAATCCTTGCTCCTTGCGAGTAGATTGCCCCTAGTTTGATATTGATTTCATTTATGGGACAATTTTTCAATTAGGTGCCCAAAATCTTAAGGTACTTGCAAATGAAACTATGGGGTTTTATTATGCAATATATACAAATGTTGGCGAATGCAATATTAACAAGGTGACCTTCTAAGTATGCAACTAACTTGGACTTTCAATGGTGCTTGTTTACCAAGTTTTCACCAATTGAATGGATCAAGCTCTTTTTTTCTATTTTTAAAGCTTTTCTCTTTTTTTTCTACCAAGGTGCCTATTTGCTAGGTTTTCACCAAGGCACTTTTCTTCTTTTTCAATTTTTTTGTATTTTTCTTTTTTTTAAATTTTTTTTTCATATTATCAGGGCACCTATTTGCTAGGTTTTCACCAAGGCAACATCTTTTTGAGGATCATATTTGAATGTTTTTCCTTTCTTCATGCTCAATTTTCCATTGTTTTTGATCTTTTGTGCTTTTCAAATGTTTTTGATATTTTCAACTTTTTCAATGTTTTTGGTATTTTCAAGATCTCTTTTGAATTATGTACAATAAATATGATGCTCTCCATCTGATACTCTTTATACTCTGTCATCTACTGTAGGTATAGAACCTCTTGAGATGTATGTTGTTTATGGGTTCTTGGAGCTCTTCACCATCACAATCTGATAACTTGTATGTGCCAATCCCAAAATCTTCAACAATGAGACATGGTCCTAACCAGTTTGCTTCCCACTTTCCTTTTTTCTCTCTTTCTGCTTGGTTCTTGGGATTTTTCACACAACAATAGGTCACCTATTTGGAATGTCCTTGGCTTCATGTGTTTATTGTAAGATCTTGACATTCTATTTTGGTACACCTTTAAATGATCAAAGGCTTCTTTCTATTTTTCATCCAAGAGTTCTAGTTCTTATAGCCTAGCAACCCTATAGTCTTCCTCATTTATCAATCCATGCATAGATATCCTTAAGGATGGAAGTTCTACCTCCAAAGGCAAAACTACTTATGTTCCAAAGACTAAGGAGAAGGGTGTAGCCCCTGTTGGTGTCCTTATGCTTTTCCTTTAAGCCCACAAGGTCGGGTTTATCTTGATAGCCAATCTCTACCAGAATTATCCACCATTCTCTTCAAGATTTTCAATATGTTTTTGTTTGTTGCTTCGGCTTGTCCATTATCTTGAGGGTAATAGATTGAAGATGAATGATGTATCATATGAAATTTGGTGCACAATTCCGTTATGTCTTTGTTCTTGAAATGCCTTACATTATCTGTTATAATGGCATGAGGTACGCCATATCTACAAATTACATGATTTAGGATAAACAAGGATATCTGTTTGCCTGTTGAGGTTGATAGGGGTACAACTTCCACCCACTTAGTAAATTATTCCATGGCTGTTATGATGAATTTATGCCCATTCGAAGATGGTGGATGGATCATTCCTATTAGATCTAGACCCCACTGATAGAATGGCCAAGGTGTGGTCATTGGATGAAGTTCTTGCGCTAGCGCATGTATCAAATTTCTATGAAATTGACACTTCTTACAAGTTTTTGCAAAGTTACAAGAATCTTTTTCCATGGTAGGCCAAAAATATCCTATCCTAAGAAGTTTCTTAGCTAAATATAATCCGTTTGAGTGTGATCCACAAATTCCTTCATGAATTTCTCGTAAGGCTAAGTTTGATTATTCCTCTTCTAAACACCTAAGGAGCATTCCGTCAAGACTTTTCCAATACAATGTTTCAGCAATTATAGTGTACTTGGCGGCTTGTCTAATGAAACTCTTCTTTTGGTTTTTGGTTTGATTGATAGGAAGGGTTTGGTCTTTCAAATAGGTGTAAATGGGTCCATACTAGGGTGAGTCAGTTGTAGTAAGTAGGCAAATGGTATAAGGATGGGTTGGGTCATACACGGGTTGAATCGCTTCTTCTACCAAGAACTTGTATCTATCACTTTGATCAGGCATCTGCAAAAGTGATGCTAAGGTTGCCATGGCATCTGCTGCCTTGTTCTTTTCTCTTGGCACTTGTTCAAATGTGATGATTATGAATTACTTTTTGAGATTATCCACCATGATTTTGTAAGGTACCAATTTTTCATCTTTAGTCTAATATTCTTCATTGACTTGATTTATGACTAATTGTGAATCTCCATATACCTTTAATTCTGTCACTTTCCACTCTAATGCCAACTTGATTCCAATAACCAAGGCTTCATATTCTGCTATATTGTTTGTACATGGAAATATAAATTTGTATGACTTAGGGATAGTGGAGCCTTGATGCATGATTAAAAGTATGCCTGCTCCTGACCCATGGTGAGTGTAGGAACCATCAAAATAAAGCTGCCATGTTTTTGCCTCAACATTCACAATTTCTACATCTGGGAATTCAACTTGTATAGGATGATCATCATGAAGTGGTGCCTCTGCTAATTGGTCTGCAATGACTTGTCCTTTAATTTATTTTCAGTCAACATATTCTATATCAAATTTTCTTAGGATCTCACCCACTTTGCTAATCTTCTATTTAATGTTGTTTTGCTTAATAGATACTTCAAAGGGTCAATTTTAGTAATGAGCCTTATCTTGTGGGCTAGCATATAATGGCATAATTTTTGGGAAGCAAAAACTACAGCCAAGCATGCCCTTTCCATGAAGGTATAGTTCAGCTCATATTTGACTAAGGTTCTACTAATGTAGTAGATTGCTTTCTCTTTTCCATTCTCATCTTCCTATGCTAGAAGTGCCCCCAATGAATTCTCTATTGTTGAAATGTACAAGATTAAGGGCTTGCCTCTGATAGGTGGCATCAATATTGGTGGATTCATGAGGTATTTCTTTAGTAGATTGAAAGCCTCTTCACATTTTTCATCCCACTTGAAGATTGTATCTTTATGCAAAAGTTGGGTGAAATTATGGCATTTTTCTGCCAATTGAGAGATGAATCTCCTAATGGATTGTATCCTTCCTTGTAAAGATCTCATATGACTAATGGTTTTAGGTGCTTCCATTTCCATTATGGCCTTCACTTTAGTGGGATCAACCTCTTTCCCTTTGGCAGATACAATGTAACCTAGAAGTTTACCAGTTTGAATTCCAAAAGCACACTTCTTCGAGTTAAGCCTCACTTTGAACTCCTCTAACCTTTCAAAAAAATTTGTTAAAATAGGTAGATGTTCTTTTCTTGAATTTGACTTAGCTAGTATGTCATCCACATAATCTTCCATGAACTTATGCATCATATCATGGAATATTGTAGTCATTGCTCTTTAATAGGTTGCTTCGGCATTTTTCAAGCCAAAAGGCATGACATTCCAACAAAATGTACCCCATGCACATGTGAAGGTAGTTTTATCTTGGTATTTGGGTGCTATCTTGATCTTATTATAGCCACTAAATCCATCCATTAGTGAAAACATGGAGTGTCCCGTTGTTAGGTCTACAATAGCATCAATGCTCGGAAGTGGGAAATCATCTTTAGGACATGCCAAGTTTGAGTCCCTAAAATCCATCTAGATTCTGATTGACTTATCCAATTTTGATACCAGCACTATGTTGGGGATCCATTGTGCATAATCAATTGCTCTTATAAACCCCACCTTTAATAGCTTCTCTAGTTCCACTTTGACAAGTAAGGCTATATGAGGGTGCATTTTCCTTAGTTTTTGCTTGACCGGTTTAGCTCCTTCCTTTATATTGAGGTGATGCATTATCAAATTTGGGTCTAACCCTAGCATATCATCATAAGACCATGCAAAGTTAACTTAATTTTCCTTAAAGAACTTAATGAACTCTGTTCTTTCTTCGCTGGATAGGGATGATGCTAAGTGGATGAACTTTGGCTCTCTTTCTATTCCAATGTTTACCCTTTCTGTTGGCTCAATTAGAATTGGATACCTCTCTTCATAGTGATCTAGTAGAACATCCAAACTCCCTTCTATAGGTGCCTCAATTGGGTTTTCACCTTTACAAACATCCTTTATTTCTTTTTTTCTTTCTTGATCTAATGTTGCTACAAAGTGGTTTTCAACACTCGATTCTTTCCTTTTCTATTTTTTTTTATTTTTTCATTTTTTCTTAGATTAAGATTTTGGATGCTCCCTTTGAAAATTTATTCTCGATAGTCCTTGGTAAAAGAAGGTTAAACTGCGTGAAGGTATTGGGATAGCGTGTTGTCATTCAAGAAAGTTGGCAAGGTATCAGGTTCAATGGTATCTCATTCAATTAGGTCCGGTCGAATGAGAGTTAAAGGTTCAACACTTGGGTTTGTCTCAATTGGGCTTAAAGTGTATATCTCATTGTTGGAGGGTTCATACATTGTATCTTGAAGATCTCAGACATGGGCTTCCTCTAAATGCTCTAAAGAAGAAGGATCAAAATCCTCCTCACTAGACTCCACTATGGTTTCTGTTGGATAAAACTAGTGGGGATTAAACCTAGCATTCGATTCTTCCATAGTAGGTCTCCATGAAGGAACATATGGCTCACCTAACCATTGATTTATTTTAATTTCTATGTGTGGCACATTATTTGGACCCTCTTGACTAGAACTAGATGCTTGATTTGGAGTTGATTCCACCATTAGTCCTTTATTTTTGGTAGAAGCATAGGTATTAATGACATCAATACCCTTGTCTTGGCATGACTCATCTGATAGGGTCTCCCATTCCCATTCATTAGAATCCTCATCACTATGAGATTCCAATTGTAGTATTTGATCATACACTTTGGGATAATGTTTTTGTGTATATCCTTCTTCAAGATATCCTAAACCTATTTTTTGCTTGGAATATTGCCATGTGGATTCTAGGGGTTCAATTAGCCCTTCATTTCTTGTACCTAAAGGTCCTTGACCTTTTTACCCCATCTTTTGCATGATTGTAAAACCTTTACCATATTGGTGAGTATGGATGGTTATATTTTGAATGTGCTTGACGTGAGCACTTGATTCTTCATCCTTGTATAACCAATTCAGAATTTCATTATCCTCTTCACTCATGGTGGATCATGTACTTTCCCTTACAAAGTTTTCATTATATTTATGAGGTAGACTTGGAGTTTTTCCAAAAGACTTTGGTGATAAGGGTAGGTCCATCATGGATAAGGAATATTCACCCACTCCTTGTTGTTTGACTTTGCATTGCTTATCAAAGTTTTTCATCATTTTATCCATCTTTTGATAATGGGCTTCTTTAGTATATTTTTGGACAGCTTTGATAGAGTCTTCTTTTGTTTCTCCCCTAATATCATCCTCATTAACCTTCTCTTTTCCTTTAGTCGATGTAGTTTGGTTAATGATTTTTGGAGTTTCTTTAACAATAATTTCTTCTTCCATCTTCTCTTTTTCTTTCAGCAAAGGGATGTCTTTAGAACTTTGGCCTTGTTCTATTTGATTGGGTATAGACCCTTCAGTATTGTGTGGAACTAATGAGTCATTTATAAGTTTGACGTTATTACAATATTGGAAGGGATTGAAGTCTCCACTTACCATTATTTCTTGCCCTTGATATGGGAATTTTAGGCATTGATGGTAGGTTGAAGGAACAGCCTGCATTTTGTGGATCCATGGCCTTCCTAACAAAACATTATAAGTCAATTTTAGGTCCAATACTTGGCATATGGTCTCTTTTTTCATAGGACCAACTCTTATGGGCAAGACTATGACTCCTCTTGACGCTCTTTCTTCATCATTGTAGACTTTTATGGTTACCTTTTTCTTTGGGTCAATAGCCTCCTCCGAAAATCCTAAGGCTTTTACCAAGCTAAGGGTACAAATATTTAGGCCAACACCTCCATCTATAAGGACTCTTTTCACCCTATGCTTTTGGATCAATACTTCTATGTGTAAGGGCAGATTTTGGGGATGATTAAGAGACATATCATCTTGTTCGGAGAATGATAGGCAATGAGGTGCAATTAAATGCCCCACCATGTTTTGGAACTTGTCTACCTCTAAATTTAGAGGCACATTTATTTCCAACAAGGATTTTTCCAAGATATCCTTATGGATTGGTGATAGTTTGAGCAACTCAAGAATAGAGATTTGAGCGGGAGTTCTTTGCAATTGGTCAACCAAGTTGTATTGTTTTGATGATGACGTGGAAGCTTGGTTTGATATCACCACTTTTGGAGCATTATTAGGTATAACAATTTTCGATGCTTGCCCCCTAGTGACCACATTTGTTGATGCTTCTCTTGATTTTCCTTTTATTATAACAACATTTACACTTTGATCTTCTTCACTTATAGTATTTATTGTGTTGTCATAAGTGTGGGCAAAATTCACTTTTTCATTACCCTTTTTATGGTTTTGATTTCTATTGGATGACTCTCCCTTTTCATGATTCAAAAAGGGATTCTTATAGGCCATGTGATCCCTATTGTTTCGAGGTCCTTCAATTTGGATGATGTCATTATTAATCAAATCTTGCACTAAGTGCTTCAATTTCATGCACTTGTTGGTTGGATGACCTCTTTTTCGATGGTATTCACAATGATGAGATGCATTCCACCAATGAGGTTTGACTTTGGGTTCATAATTTGATATGTCAGGTAACATGATAACTTGATTAGCCAACAAGGTTCTTAGTACATTCTCCAAAGGTTCACCCAAGGGAGTGAATTTTGTTTTATTATAACTAGAGTTTGATTTTGACTTATCCCAAGTCTTATTGTTGGAAGTGTTAGAATTGTTGCTATTATAATTATTGGAATTACATGGAGCTTTATTTGCTTGGTTAACATTGTTTGAAGAATTTGCTCCGTAGGGTAGAATAAAAGGGGTAGATTTCAAGTTGTGTGACTCCACAACCCCATCATTCACAAGATTTTTATTGTTACTTTTGTTCCATGATTTCGATTTATCATTGTGATTGTTGGACCCTTGATTAAAATATTTTGGAACATAATTATTGTTATTGCTACTATTATTGTTGTTGTTGGATTTATTGTCTTTAAATAATTTAATCTCACCTCTTTTGACCAAGACATCTTCAATCTTAACTCCATTTTCAATAAGTTTTTCAAATGTTGGAGGACATTGAAGTTGTAGTCGATAGTTCATTTCAGCGGTCAAGTTATTGGTGAAGATCTCCATCTTCTCTTTCTCTGGGATACTTCGTGGATACCTTGCGAAAATGATCCTCCACCTTTGTAGGAATCCTAAAAAGGACTCACCATCTTTCTGTTTGGTATCGCATAACTTGAGCATAGTGATCTCATGCTCAATGTTGTAAGAGTAATGGGTTATGAATTTGGAGGCTACCTCCTCAAAAGACTTTATTCCGGGAGTTAGTTTTGAAAACCACTCCATTGTTGGCCCTCCTATGCTTCTAGGAAAGAGTCTCATTAGATAAGTGTCATTATGCATGGACTCTATGCTTAGGGCACAAAATTCCCTTAAATGGTCTTGTGGGTTTGTTTTACCCATGTATTTATCGTATTTGGGAAAGATAGTATTAAAAGGGAAAGACACCATTGCTAAGCTTTTGTCGAAAGGAAAAGGACACAAAGCTTCTATGGAAAAGGCCTTAGGTTTAGCTGCCTTCTTCATGGTATCTATTTATTCTTGAAAGGCTTTAATCTGCCTAGTCATGATGTTCATAGGATCATCTTGGTGTTGGTCCTTCCTAAGTTGGTCAATGTCAAAATCGTAGGGCAGCTTTACCCCCTTTTGTGCTAAGCTTAGGAAGAATTTCTCCCTATCTTTGTCTATTAATTTTTCCATCACCTCTAGGAAATCATTGTCTTGGGCAGCTTTCTCAACCCTTTCCTCAAGTGTCTCCCTAGGGTTATAGTTGGCATGGTTGATGTTGTGATGGGCTGAATTCATATCACCCATCTTTTCAAGTCTTGGTTCAAATAGGTTCGTGAAAATTTCTTCTTGATTAGGATCTTTGAACTCACTTTGGTATTCCACTTCTTGCCTTGGGTTTGCAAAGATAGTGCTATCACCTGGTAATGATCCCCTATATGTTTGTGACCACGTGGAAACTGGCATCCAACAAGGGTTCATTTTGGAATTTATCCTTGATATGAGAGTTGTTGATTTTATTATTGAGGAGATTTAAAAAAATAAGATTCTTTTCAATGGATATCTCTCACTTGTTTATGTATTTCAAACACAACAACCACATTCACTTGTTTCTTTTACCCACTTAAACACAAAATGTTTGATTTGTAGAACGTTGTCACGGGTTTTTCACAAGAAAACACTTCAAGCATCTACCTAGCACAAGATTTGGTTCATAAACATGGCTCTAGAAGATGGTCTTTGCTACTTTATCAAGGTTTTAGTACATATTCCGTTCAAATAGACTTCAATCTCTCATCCTCCAAGGAGGCTTCCCACATGCACCGAAGTACAATTTTACGTAATCCATGAGGACTACTAGAGGAAGGTTGAAAAATTAAAATTTGTTTGTCATGACCCCATTAAGGATACATGTGTTTCATTTTAGAGTGGGTTGGATTCCGATGGCAAAAGCGAGTGTATCCCACTTTGGGTTGTCCCTCTCACTGGCCTCATTAAAGAAAACTTGGGAGGCGAGCCCACTATTGCTCTAGCATATATATGAAAAACAAGAAATGAACTTAGGCTGATAAGTTTGGGAGTTTGGTTCACTCAAAGAGTGAAGAGCATATCCCTATTGTCTTTCTTTGTTCCACACACTTAAACACACGTTTTTTCTTTCCCAATCTCTTGACAAGGAGATTCTTAGAATTGAAGTGTGAAATTCATTTCCTATTTTATCTCAAGCTTATATCCAAATGAAATGCTGCAATTTAATCAACTGCAAGCTTGATTAGAAGAATACCTTTTTCTTGTAGCTAGCATAAAGCTAGGGGCATTTTTGAGAGAATTTTATCATTTTTCACTCACCTTGGCAATAGCTCCTTCCAATGTGCTTATCCTCCATAAAGTTAGTCAACACTAACAATCAAAGTGAGGGGAAACCAAAATTGAAATTGACAACACAAAGATTTATAAAATGAATTTTGAGCACTCTAATTGCAAATTTTCAAACAAAAATTTGAACTAAGGGCTAAAGATCCAATTTAAAGAAACAAATTTCTACTTATAAGCTTCAATTACAACAAGGTATTTTTGATATACCTGATTGTCTTCATCTTGTGTTAACTCAAGAACAGCTTTGATGTGTGCTTTATTTTCCCTTTTGATTTTCTTAGCTAGTGCCTTCCCTTCTTTGTTGAACCTGGTTTCTGGCTTCTGCACCTTTTGATGTCTGCTCATTTATTGTCAAAACGTACAAATAGAGAATTAGATGACAGAATTAATCAATCTACAAAAAAAATTTGACAGAAAATTGAAAGCGACATTGTCCAAGAAATAGGTGATATTAAACTGTTTATAAGTGTAAGTTAAGTATTAGCAAGCGATACTGAAAAGTGCAACAAGCGACACAAAAACTTTCATAGGCGTAAATAGTTTATTGATAAGCGCAAACACTATTTAAAGAAGCGTGAACAAATTAAGTCAAAGTGACACTTTAAAGATAAAAAGCGTAAGAGAATGATACTAGGCGTGACTTGTTATCCAAAATGCTTCACAAAGCTTGATCACAAGCGACAGCTAATAATCGGTAGGTGACATTTCTTCACTCGCAGGCATGACTTCTTTATGCAAAGGCAATACAACTTTATCGCATAGGCGTGATTTCTTCAATCACAGGCGACAGCAAAGAATGTGAGACAAAATAGAAAGTGTTAACCAGACATGAACATTCAGCAAATAAGTGGTGATACAGATCTGGTAGGTGTCATCCAACTGATTACAGGCGTGACTGAATTTGTCGTAGGCGTGATTTAACCTGTTTCCTGCAAAAAATTCCATGGAAAATAGCAGATACAAGCATACAAAAGATTATTTAAATGATAAAAATGATAACATGAGGCTTATTTCCCCATGGTGGGCACCATTTTGTATACAAATAAATGTACCTTCATAGAATTAGGGTTAATCATCAACAATAAGTAAAATAATAACTAAATACAACCACAATTGAGCAACTATTTAGTGAAATCAATGATTAATTGAGCATCCTATGGCTCTCTAACTAAGATGTTAATGAGTGATCTCTCAGCAAGCTCTCACTAATGATAATCCTAGAATGAGAATGATAGAGATAAAACAATATGCTAAAGCTAACAATTATCAAGATAAATGCTAAAATTGCTCTCAAATGCTTTTTTAAATTCAAATTGCAAGAGGTTTGATGCAATTCTCAGATAGGTGGTTGATGAATTATGAAGGATTTTAGCCTTCCTTTTATAGATTTTCCTTTGGTAGGGGGTGTAGTTGTGTTTAATCATGGTTGAGTTGGGGTTAAGTCTTTGGTTCCACCCTTTGAAGACAAAGCAAACTTTGTGTCCTCAAAGCTTGGGACAAGTAGACAAGATGGATGGTTGAGATTCCTTTTCACTTTGAGTGAATGAGATTCAATTGGGCTTGATCCATGTGAATGCCTTTCATCAAATTTCATTGGTTGATTGATTTTCCTCTCCTTTTGGTTGTTGAGAGTAAATAGAATTTTATTAATTGATTTAATTGATTTATTTTAGCCATTTACCCCTTGAATGGGTTGAATTTAATTTAATCCAAGGCTATACAATTAATTGTATTTTGATTTTATTGCACTTGATTAAAATGCTCTCAATTTTGATTGATATTGAATTAGGACTTGATTTTAATTTTGATTGGCTAATTGTGCATTGTGATTCAATTGATTCAATTATGTCCTTGATTTGATTTGATTTCACTTGATTTACTTTGAATTATCGTTAAATTGTCTTTGTCCATTTTTAGGTGATTACAATGACTACACATAATCAATAGATAATGAAAATAAGAGAAATTGGTTAATAAATAATTAAAGATGTTTAAATTTTCAATTAAATTGTCTTTGTCCATTTTTAAGTGATTACAATGACTACACATAATCAATAGATAATGAAAATAAGAGAAATTGGTTAATAAATAATTAAAGATGTTTAAATTTTCAAATTTAATTAAAATTAGAATTGGTCTATTTATTATTATTATTCTATTTCATCAAAGGTGATGTATAATTTAAATCATAATGTAATTTATGGTTATAAATTAAAAGGTTAATTTTAGTTTATATTAAGTTTGAATTTAATTAAAGTTTTGACTTAATTAATAGTGAACAATAAACTACTTGTGTATTAAGTTTGTAATAAGCCTAAATTTATTATATTCTAGTTTATGCTATATTATGAATCTATTTTCGGATAATATAATTAAACAATTCATAGATATGGATGTTAAGTCTTATGTGTATATTTTGATGTTTGTTAATTCTAATTTTTTTTGAATATTTTGAAGGATTATAGTGTTACCCTGTATCTTGTAGGTGTGTCTAGGAGTTGTACATCCCTCTACACTTACCTTTATGCTTTTATATTTGGAATCATTATGATAGCTCTACTTTTGTTGTATGTCATCTTTTGACTTGAGGGTTAGGGTTTGTCCTAGTGGTATGGGCCCTAGGAAAACACCAAAAGGACCCTAAGGGAGGGATTTATATGAGAAGTTATAAACCCTAGATAGCCTATTTGTTGAGTAAGGTTCCTAGGTGCCCTAGGTGAGTGGCTCACCACAGGATTTGGCCAAGGAGGCTAGAAGGATAACCTTTGGGTGAGTTTGGAAAATGAAACCTAATATAATTCAAAACTGGTTGGGAATGGGTAAGGGATTTAATAAACTTTTAAAAAGATAAACATGGATAATAGCCCACATAGGTCATGTTGGAGTACCGGGGTCATTTTAGCTACTGGGGTAGGCCACATGAGGGCGCCAGGGTACATGACTGCTAGGAAGGATCCCAACAAATAGGACTATTTGATGACACTCACCTAGTCAGCATCCTAGGGAACTCCACTCTTAGTCTTTTGTTTTATATTGCTTTGTTTCTTCTTGTTTCTAGTTTGGGTGGTTTTCCCTCAACCTTAGACTGCCTAGTTTCCCTATGTGAACAATGGTTCTATCTCCTAGCATGAGGGAGTGGACCTTTGTGGATCGACATGGTTGGGTGGTGATCATTTTTGAGGTATTGTTCATGTTTGTGCTATTCATGGAGGATCTAAAGCTGTTGAAGACATTTCTCGCTATTTTTAATGTTGTATCTTGGAAAGAAAATTGTAAAAATATTGTAAATTTTTATTCATATTCATGTAATACTATAAGGCCTTGTATTTTTTAAGGTATATTGTAAGCATTCATGTAATTGGGAAGGGTATATATAGGAAAATTATGGGAATGAAAATCAATATGTATTATTGTTGTTGGAAGAAAGTGATGGTTTAGAATATGGAAAGTGTAATTGTTGAAATAATATGAATTTAAATGTGTTAATTTTATTTCATGTTGAAAAAGAAAGAAATGTTTGTTTTAGTACACTTTTCTCTCCCTCTACTTTCTCTTATGTGGTTAAATGGATCAGAGGAATTTCTATCTTTAGTTTATCTTAAATCTTAATGCACTATGAAAAATGGTTTTAAAGGATTAATCGTGTAAGGGAACCCGTTAGGACTTTAATACCTAGTTAACTTAATGAATTTAAAAAGAAAAAAAAATTGTACTTTTTCTCTTGTTTTTGTCTTGTCCTTTCGGGTTCCCTAGCGGGGCATGACATAAACCATTTTATACTATTTTTATTCACTTTACTGGTTGTCACTCTCTGAAAACAAGGTGAAGCAGTAATAGAAATGCCTTTCCACAGTTTAATAATATGGCCATCCCAAGAAGTGAATTTTGAATTTGGATTAAAATAGTTTAGGACATGAGCATTGACCAATTCTGTAATTGACTTTTCAATGAAATTCAAGACATCAAGAAGAGAAGATGTCCTTTTTCTAAAGATTCATTTATTTCTTTCCCACCAAATTTACTAGATCACTGGGGATGGGATAATTTTCCACAAGCATGAAAAAAGAGAAGATGAGTATAAGACTGGCCAAGATTGTAATAAATCCCACAAGTTGTTTCGGAGGAGGATGCAAAAGGAAAGTTTACCAAGAACAAACTTCTAGTACTTATTAGAAAATTCACAATGGAGAAGGAGATGATTCAATGTCTCATTGTGTTCACATGATACATAAGAAAAAGGTTGAGAAATGTTCAGTTTAGCAAGTCTCTTTCTGGTAAGTATTCTTTTGTGCAATGCAAGCCAAGCGAACATCCCATCCTTGGGGAGAACTCTGTTGTTCCAACAAAAAATATAAGCTCTTTGTGAATGGGTTTGGGTAGTCATTTGATGTATTTCCTTGTATCCTTCTTTTATAGAGTACTTCCTATTCTTTGAAGGATACCATAACAATATGTCCAAACCATTAGTTATAAAAATTGTGTGATTTTTAAGGATTGAAGAAAATTTTACCTTTTGTTCATAATAAATTGGAAGTGGTGATGGGTCTTTCCAAATGGCCAAATTTGAATATTTTTCAGCATCAACTATATGTCACAAAGGTTAGAGCCCTAATGATTAGTAAATATAGGGATAACGTCTAATAATGATTACTCAAGGTTAAGGGGATGAAGAGCACTCCATGTGATGCAAGGAGGATGGGGAGAGGGGCCAAAGGCACACCCTAACCAGATCCACCTTGCAAAACAAAATGCGGAAGCAACAACACAAAATAGTGAGAGAGAGAGAATGCATATGTCTTTCATATATTATCTTCAAATTTATTCATACATGTTAGGTTGTAAGGCCTTCCCAGTTTAGGCTAGATATTACAATCAAGTACAGAAGTCCTCCAACATGTGAGGATCTACCAACAATCTCCAATTTTCTATCTTATATCTTCCATCTAGAACTGTCTCCTAAACTCTAACCAAACAACTATATTTATACAAGAGACTACCGAGCCAAGTTGGCCTTCAGATCCACAATCAACAAAAGGGATGACCAGATCTAGGTCTACATGCTTCCCAATGATTGATACCAACATTAAATCTATGACCTAAATTAAATGCACAAGTCAGCCTCAAAAAAATCCAAAACAAACAACTCGGTAAGCAAGGAAATTGAGTGCCAGATAAGCATCACCAAGCACTAGGGAAATTCACTGAGCACCAGAGAGATAACCGACCAACACCGGTGAAGAAAGGAAACCGAGCAACACTGAACCAACTCGGTCAAAGTAGGAACCAAGCAACAAAGACAAACTCAAATATGTTTTTGGCGACACAGGATTTCCAAGGACCCAAGATGCTCCAGCATTAGACACTTGGGGTTATTTGAAATGATTCTCTGAATCATGAAATAGGTATGATCTGAGCTATATCCAACTTAGACTATGAAATCCATGAACTCTCTTCAATCGGTCTATTCTTCCACTTTACCAGATATTCCATATACTATTTTCCTCTTGTACTTCTTCCAATTCTTTTCTCCAAAATCTTTTCAACTTCTTCCATCCACTTCTTAGGAGGATCCATCAGTAATGTCATGTCTTCATCAAGTTCATGAAACTCATACAAATCAACAATGTTGAATATAGGTGATATATCCATGTCATCAGGTGACTAAATCTCATATGCATTTCCACTATCAAATTTTCTCAAGATCTTGCAAGGTCCAAACTTCTTCATCTTCATCTTCCCATATGTTCCAACAAGAAATTGGCCTTTCTTCAAATGAACCATCACTTCATCACCAACATCAAAAGTCTTATGTCTTCTTGATGTATCAGCTCTATCTTTGTATTTTTTATTACTCTTTTCCAACTTAAACTTCACATCTTCATGCAATGTCTTCATGTACTCACCAAATTTTACTCCTTCAACACTTCTCTTTCTTTGATCAACAATGTCTCTCAAATCTGATATACCTCTTGGTTTTATGCCATTTACAATCTCAAAAGGTGTTTTTCCAATACTCCTATTCACTGAATTATTGTATGAAAACTCTTCTTGCACCAATACAAAATCCCAATTACTCGGTGTGTCTCCAACTAAGTATCTCAAAAGATTACCCAAACTTCTATTCACAACTTCTATCTATCCATTAGTTTGTGGGTGAAATGTAGAACTATATTTCAACTCAGTACCAAACTTTCTCCAAAGAGTCTTCCAAAAGTATCCAACAAATTTACTGTCTCGGTCAGAGATAATACTCCTCGGTAATCCATGCAATCTAACAATTTTCTTAAAGAAAAGATCTACTACATGTACTGCATCTAATGTCTTTCTACAAGGTATAAAATGTGCCATTTTAGAAAATCTATCCACAACAACAAATATAGAATCATTACCTCTTACTCTCTTTGGTAAGCCAAGAACAAAATCCATACTAATGTCAATCCAAGGTTTCTCAGGTACAACAATCGGTGTATACAATCTAGTATTCTAAATTACTCCTTTTGCAACTTGACAAATTCCACAACTTTTCACAAATTTTTGAACATCTTTATACAATGGTGGCCAAAAGTATTTCTCCTTAAGCAAATTCAATGTCTTATCAATACCAAAATATCCAGCCAAATCACTACAATGTTTCTCCTTTATGAAATTAGTTCTAATTGGTCCTCTTGGTGTACACAATTCAATACCTTTAAACAACATACCTCCTTGCATAAAATATTCATCCCATTTAGTACTTGGTTGGTCTTGAATAGGTGCTCTGTACTTTCTCCATGTCTCAGAAAAATCAGGATCAAATTCATAAGAATCTCTCATGTCATCAAAGCCTAGAACTTCAATTTTCATCTCAGTCATCAAAGATCTTCTTCTATTCAATGCATTAACAACTCGGTTAGTGACTCCACTCTTATACTTTATCACAAATGTATAACTCTACAAATACTCAACCTATTTCATATGTCTCTGATTCAACTTATTCTAACTACCCAAATACTGTAAAGCCTTATGATCAGTATACAACACAAATTCACTCAGTATCAAATAATGTCTCCATTTCTTCAGTGCTTGAACAATACCATAGAATTCTTGATCATACATAGAATATTTCCTTTTTGTGTCATTCAAATTTTCACTAAAGAAAGCAATAGGTTTACTTTCTTGACTCAACATAGCTCCAATTGCACTACCTCTTGCATCACGTTCCACTTGAAATACCTTATTGAAATCATGCAATGCCAAAATAGGAAATTTAGCAACCTTCAAATTCAGGGTCTCAAAACTTTTATCAGCTCCATGTGTCCACTTGAATTCTCTTTTGTCTCCTCTCATAGTCTCAGTCATAGCATTACAAATTAAACTGAAATTCCTAATGAACTTTCGGTAAAAACTTGCCAAACCATGAAATGATCTTACCTCACTAGCATTCTCAGGTATAGGCCAATTAAAAATAGCTTCAACCTTTTCAGGATCCATTTTCAAACCATCAACTGAGATCACAAATCCCAAATACACAATCTCCTCTTTCATGAATGAACACTTTTTCAGATTTATCAGCAACTTTTCTTCTTTCAATCTCTACAAAACTTGTCTAACGTGCAACAAATGTTATTCTCTAGTCTTATTGAATATCATAATATCATCAAGATATACAATCACAAACTTACCCAATAATTTCTTCAAAACTTCATTCATCAATCTCAAAAAAGTACTCGGTGCATTAGTTAAACCAAAAAGCATAACCAACCACTCATACAAATCTTTTTTTGTCTTGAAAGCAGTCTTCCATTCATCACCTTCTCTGATTTTGATATGATGATACCCACTTTTCAAATCAATTTTGGTAAAATACTTTGCTCTAGTCAAACTATCCATTATATCATCCATTCTTGGTATAGGAAACCTATATTTCACTGTTATCTTATTAATTTCTCTGGAATCAGTACACATTCACCATTCTCCATTCTTCTTAGGTGCCAATACAATAGGTACTACACAAGGACTAAAAATTTCTCTAATCAAACCTTTCTGCAACTATTCTTGAATATGTCAGTTCAATTCCTGATTCTTGGTAGGTGTCAACCGATGAGGTGCCTTATTTGGTAAACTAGATCCAAGGATTAAATCCATGCAATGATCAATGCTTCTCTTCAGTGGAAAACCATCAGGTACATTATCAAAAATAATTTCACTATAATCTGTGAGTAACTTATCAATCTCCTCAAGGACATTATCCTATGTTCTCTTACTTGGTTTGTTAGGAATCACAATAAAACATACATCATTCTTATTTAAATCCTTAACAAACTTTCTTCCTTCCATTAAGAAAACTTTCACAGATGTGCAAACATTACTAACAGGTTCTTCAATCAAAGGTAACAAGATTTGTCTTCTCTCATCAGCCCAAATAGTATACTTATGCAATCTTCCATCATATATAGCATGTCTATCATATTGCCAAGGTCTACCCAACAGAATATGACAACAATCCATAGGCATCATATCACATAACACCTTATCATAGTACTTTCCAATTTTCAAATTCACATAACATTGTTCACTTACCAAGAGTGTATGCTCATCTTTTATCTATGAAATCTAATAGGGCTTCGGATGTTCCAACCTTTTTAACTAAAACTTTGTGACTATCTCCTCAAATGCCAGATTCTCCGAGCTACCACTATCAATGGTTACCTTCCAAACTTTGTCAGAAACTCTACATCTGGTCTTCAACAAACTTTTCCTTACTGGATCTTCCTTTTTACCTTCAATCCAAAGTTCTCTCCTTACCATCAAGTTATTTTCCTTCTCAGGTTCATTTGGTGACTCTTCTTTCACCAACGCATTTCTACTACTACCAGCCTTCTTACTTGCATCTGTACACTCAAATGATTTATGTCCTTCCTCTCCACAATTGTAACAAGTTCCTCAGGAACCACCTCTATTATAACCACCTCGGTAGTTACTGCCTCTACCTCTAGATGAATTTTCACCTTTCCACTCGGTCTTGCCTTTATCTGGAGTTGTCTTTTCAGGTTCAGATCTACTATTTTCACCATTAGATCTACCTCTTCCTCTAGGGAATCTACCACCTCTACCTCTTTGCCTCTGCTCATGTCTCTTATTCAATTTCTCCTCAACTTTCAATGCAAATTCATAATCCTCTTCAATGTTCTCCAATTTGACCAAACTGATTTCTTCTTGGATGGAAACTCTCAAACCATTTAGGTATCTAGCAACTCTTTCCACATCATCTTCATCATGTCTAGATCTGATATCTAACCTATATAATTCCTTAGTATATTCTTTTACCGAGCTATCTTTCTGCCTTAAACTTTGCATTCACCTAACTAGGTTAATCTGATAATCACAAGGTAAGAACTTTCCTTTCAATTTATTCACCATTTTATTCCATACCTTGATTTTTTTCTTTGCCTTTCCTCTTTCTGTCTAGCTATAGATTTTGCCACCACAAGGATGCATGACTTTTCAACTTTGTGCTTGCAATTTTCACCTTCTTTCCCTTGGATACATTTTCATATTCAAAGTACTTTTCCATCTCAATGATCCAATCTACCAATTCATCAAAATCCAATTTTCCACTATACTGAGGAGGATTAAAGTGTGGTGTAGACTTCAGACATTTCAAAGCCTTCAAGAATCTTTCCTCACCCTGATCCATCATAGATGTAGGTTCTACATGACCTTGTTCTGCCTCAATTTCATCATCACTAACATCTTCAAGATGTCTTCCTCTTCTCTGGACTGTTTAAAAAACTTCCAATCTAGTAGCAAGTTGTCTCAACATGTCTGCCAATCCTGGATCCACATCTCACCTCCCATGAACCATCTTGAAAATCCTCTACAATTGCAGGTTAGATCGCAATCTGCTACCCCAAAATAATTCAACTAGGGCTTTACAAGAAGGAACCTTAAAATCTAGATTTACAAACCTAGATCCAGATCTAACCTTGCTCTGATACCACTTGAAACAAGGGAGGATAGGGAGAGGGGCCAAAGGCACACCCTAACCAGATCCACCTTGCAAAACAACACACGGAAGCAAAAACACACAACAGTGAGAGAGAGAATGCATATGTCTTTCATATATTATCTTCAAATTGATTCATACATGTCGGGTTGTAAGGCTTTCCTAGTTTAGGATAGATATTACAATCAAGTACAAAAGTTCTCCAACATGTGAGGATCTACGAACAATCTCCAATTTTCTATCTTCTATCTTCTATCCAGAACTGCCTCCTAAACTCTAACCAAACAATGATATTTATACAAGAGGCTACCGAGCCAAGTTGGCCTTCAGATCCACAATCAACAGAAGGGACAACTAGATCTAGGTCCACACGCTTCCCAATGATAGATACCAACATTAAATCTATGACCTAAATTAAATGCACAAGTCAGCCTCAAAAGAAATCCAAAACAAACAACTCGTTAAGAAAGGAAACCGAGCACCAGACAAGCATCACTGAGCACTAGGGAAATTCACCGAGTGCCAAAGAGATAACCGACCAACACTGGCGAACAAAGGAAATCGAGCAACACCAAACCAAATTGGTCAAAGTAGGAACCGAGCAACACAGACAAACTCAAATATGTTTTTGGTGACATAGGATTGCCAAGGACCTGAGATGCTCCTACATCACCATGAATCATGCCAAAAATTAACATCTTTACCATTGTAAACTTGCCAAGATAAATATTAAGTGACCACATTCCTAGAAGTCATCATAAAATTCCAAATTGCAAACCCCACTAGGGGTCAAGAATGGTGAAGATATGTGAAGGATTAGGAGAGTCTAGATACTTTTCTTGCATAATTTGACACCAAAGAGCATGTGGCTTCTCGTACATATTCCAAACCAATTTCCCCCCCCAAATGCCTTATTTATTTTTGAAAGATCATGTAGGCCAATCCCACTAACAAGTTTATTGAGAGTCATCTTATTGAGAGACACTAGAGGAATCTTCTTATCTTTTGATAAGTTACTTTTCCAAATAAAACTTTGAATAATCTTCTCAATATGAGAAACAACAAATTTTGGGGCTTCAAGAACTGAAATGTAGTAGTTTGGGATTGTAGCCAATACTGAATTAACAAGAACAATTCTACCCGCTAAGGATAACCATCTAACTTTCCATACAAAAATTCTTCTTTTTAATATGTCAATCATAGAATTCCAAAAGGATGGTTTAATTGATCCCATAAAGAAAGGGATGACCAGGTAAGAAGATGGAAGAGTTTCTACTAGGAAGCCCTGGGTCTAAACAATGTTGTTTGAAACCACTTCAAATGTATTGAACACAAAAATCTTAGACTTCTGAGCACTAATTTTCTATCTAGACCCAAATGTATATATATCCAACATCTTTTGTATGTGCCTTGCTTCTTGAATACTGGAACATCCAAATAAAAGGGTATCATCAACAAAAAAATGTGGGTGATGGAAAATTAAAGTGTTAGAAATAAAAACCCCTCTCCAAAGACCCAAAGCTAACTTCTTATTAACCAATCTACTGAAATCTTCTGTCATGATAATAAAGAGAAAAGGTGACAAAGGATCACCTTGACAAACTCCCTAAGTAGCTCAAAAAATACTAGAGGGCATACCATTAATTAAAACTAAAAAGTGTGCACTAGAGAAGTAATTTTTAATCTATTTGCACTTCTCTGAGAAACCAAACTGCTTAAGAACTCTCAAAAGAAAAGAAAAATAGACCCTATCATAAGATTTCATCATGTCTAGCTTAACTATGAAAGTAGGGTACTGGGAGGAGTTGATAGAGTGTAATACTTCATGAGCCACAAGAGCACCCTTAGATTTTTCCCTACTGGGAACAAAGCCTCCTTGTTGAGGAGATACGATTTTGAGAATCAAGGATTTTAGCTGAAGGTAGATATCTTTTGTAAAAATCTTATAAAATAAATTGCACAAAGAGATAGGTCTAAAGTTGGCAAACGATTACGGGTCACTAGATTTAGGAATAAGAGTAATATGAGTCATATTAAATTGTTTAAGAACAAAATATTTTTTTCTGGACTCTTCCAAAGCCATTAAAAGGTCAAAATTTAAAACATCCCAACACTTTTGAAAGAATAACATGGTAAAACCATCAGGGTCAGAGACTTGTCAGGAGCCATAGAGAATACCACTTCATGTAGTTTTCCATGTGAAAAAGATTGCATCAAGTAATCATTATCATGTTGAGAAATCAAGAAAGGAATGAAATCTAAGAGAAACTCCACACTAAACTCTTCGGGAACAAAGGGAGGGGAGGGAGCAATAAGGTTTTTAAAGAAGAGTTCCCCCTCTTCCCTAATTTCTTGTTCATTGGTTAATTTTGCACGTAGGGAGGAGAAATTAACAGGAAAAATTATGGATGCAACTTGCTTAATCTTTGCAGATGCCTGAAAGAACTTTGTGTTTTTATCTCCATATTTTAACCAAAGTTCCCAAGACTTTATCTCCTGTAGATTTCCTCTCTAGTGCACAATTCCTCCCAATAACCTTGTAATTATTTATGATTTGTGAAGGCATTAGGATTTATTCCATTAGAAAGAAATGTGCTCGTTGATGACCCTTAATTCCTTCTCTACATAAGACTTTTCTTCAAAGATATTTTTGAATACCTCTCTATTCCAAATTTTGATATTTTCTTTCACAAACTGCATTTTCATATAAAGATGAAACTTTTTGTTCCCTTTATAAAAAAGGGGCACTTACCCACCATTTTTGAAGTAGAGAGAGAAAATATCGATGTCTAAACCACATTCTTTCAAATTTAAAAGAATATTTATGATGGGAAATTTCATGTTTATCCAAGCATAATGAAATAGGAAAGTGGTCAAATCTAGAGAAAGATAAAATATTAAAACTGGAAGCATATTTTTGAAGAATCCATTCATACGAAGTGTGAAATATTTCCAATTTTGATTGCAATTTGGGAAGAAGTTCTCCAGTTTTTCCATGTAAAATCAACCATTATAAGGTAGAATGTCAGATAGGGAATTATCTAAAATAAAGGACAAAAAGTCATCAATCACCATAGAAGCAATGGGGTTACCTCCTTGTTTCTCATCCTGTGATATAATGACATTGAAATTACCCCCTAAAATGATGTTTTGATCCCCCTTTTGTTGAATCTAATACGATAAAGAGTTCCAAAGGGAACTCTTCTCATGAGGAGTTGTTGGACCATAGATATTGAAGAGGAAGAAGGAAAAAACAAAGTTTTCAACAAAGATTAAATGCCAATTAGTCCCTTGGATTAGAGATCTTGCTTTGATTGTTTTAGGATTCCACAAAGTAAGGAGGCCACCTGAAGCCCCTATTGCAAGAACATGAAAAGAATCCCACAACGTCCATATTTTTTTTTTGGAAATGCTTCATCAAAAAGCTTGGTTTCTAGTAGCAAAATTATGTCTTCTTGGGAGGAATCCAACTACTTCTTGATCCTTCCCCTTTTGTTAGAGGCATTCATGCCTCTGAAATTCCATGATATGATTTTCATTGCATTCGAGAAGATAAACATGCTCTCCTCGGTCTTAAATGGGATGAAAACTTATCTTCAATGGTAGATTGAATGCCAGCAGCAATCTCTTCTTGGTTTTTAATAGTTTTGGACTTCATTCCTCTTTTATTAGGAGTTTTGGATAGCAAAGGGGAAGAAGAAACTGATTGAGCCAAAGAGAGATGTTGAGAAGTCAAAATCAAGATGAGCAGAAGGCTCAAAAGGCTGGTATGAAGTATGTTCAATAATAGGATGATCATCATGGTTAGTCTCCATGAGGGGTGACAATATGGACAAAAAATAATTATCAAAAGGGAAACCCCGAGCTTCTAAAAATTCCTCTAAAGAAATTTCATCAATTAAGTTCGATGCTACAAAGATAAGAATATCATGTGCCATTAAATCAATATTTGGAACATCAGAAGAAGAACTAACAGGGGATGATACCGATCCATCACATGGAAAGGCTGACTATTAAAAATCAACAGATGGGTCAACTTATCCTTCACGCTCTATGGAAAGGAATATTCCTATAGTTGATAGTTTGAAGAGCCCATAGAAAATAACTCTAAAAAATAAGCATAGAACTTCCTAATAAGGGAGGAAGCAAAGATATTCTTATGCAACCACTCAATCAAAGTTGGAGAACAATGAATCAAAAAAGAATTGGATTTGCATCTAGCCACAAATTCTTGTGAAATACATGGGCCAAACATAACAACCTGTGAATTAGGAAAGTTCCTTCATTTGAAAAGATTTGAGAAAGAATTAAATGAAATCATAGCATCTGACATAATGCCAAGATTATATTGAGCAAGTGAAAATGAAGAAAAAGGTTTTGGTTGAAATTGGACAACTTGAAATGGCCTCAAACCTTTTTCAACATTGTATAGGGGGTGAAAATCTTAGAAAATTCAACTTGAATAACTACCCCCCTATTCGAGCTGAAGGAGAGGAGGTGGGTCGATAGAAGGAGCATTTATGAAAATTAGACAAAAATTCATTATAAACCCTGATAGAATCAACACCCAATCCTTGACATTGTGAAATAAAATGACCCAGATTGTCCATGTGCTTTTCTACAGTAAAGGAATCTTGAATGAATATATCTTGGTCCCAAAACCCAAAAGAAGAAAAGATTGAGATGGATTTTGGTAAGGGTTTGGTGAGATTTAATAGAAGACACACCCTAATAGTTAAATGGGCTAACTCAAATGGTATAAGATCATATTTTATGAAAATGCCCAATTGATTAGCCAATATCTTCACAATGCCTAGGTCTCGATACTCAAGTGGGAGCCCCGAGAAAGTGATCCAAAAAAGCATGAATAGAGGAGGAACTAATCCATACTAAAATTTGGAACCCATGCCAAAGTGAAAATACCGACACCTTTGCAAAACCAACCCTTATTTCTGTGAATAATATTACTATGCTCTTTGGAATAAAAAATAATAATGAAAAATAGGGATTTCTTATCCATAAGAAAAATATCCTTCAAACCCATCCAATTTTGTTTAGTCCAAAATTAGAGATGAGAAAAATAAATTGTAGAATGAAGATTACCAATAAGAGTTGTGGCATGAAAAAGATCTATCTAAGGCTGAGTAAGATGATCCAACAATACAACCTTATACATAGTATCAGACTTACCTGAATTATTTGCACCACTAGCTTTCAAAGTCTTTGGATCCGGATCTTGCCTATCCACATTGGCATTTACACCCACAACCATTCTCTATTCATAGGAGGTTTGAGAAGGAGAGTTGGGTAAAGATGGACAAGGGGTTTTCTTTCTCCAAATCTGGGTAGCCCTATTTGGTTTTAAGGGTGTTCCTTAATGCATATTAAGAATTGGAAAATTATTTGGAGAAGAAAGAATTTTAGGGTTTACTAGGTGAATATTATTTGGCCATGTAACATAGGATGAGAAGTAAACTGAAGGGTTAGCATCATAAAAAGATGTATAATCTTCTAAAATAGAATTGGAAATGAAGGTGCAATCCACTCCCAGATGTCAAAGGGAGATTGCAATGTTTAGTCTATACATTGGTGAAAATGATGAAAAGGGTATCATCTTCCTCTGCGCTGGTCTTCCCAAGGCCATTGGACCTATAACCTATTTGAATCCCTCCGGCTCCCTTTGAAAAATTGTCTACTACCTGATTGACCTTGTTGTGATTTCCACAAAGCCTGCAAATCTCCCATGGGTCCAAGCCCTAGTAATCCTCATTACAGCCTACTACTTGACTAACCTTGATGTGATTTCCACAAAGGCCGCAGGTCTCCCACTGGTCCAAGCCCAAGCAATCCTCGATGCAGGTCCTGAGAAAAAAACCTACTAAAATATGTTGAGGTTGGAGGACAGTCGAAAGCCAATATTTTATTAATTAATAGTGAAGGAAATTTGTTTTCTAATTTGAAAATTTTATTATGAAATTATATTATTTTAGTAATTATTAATCTTGGAATCAATTTATTTTAAATAACATTATAAATTGATTTCCTTATTAATGGAATTTAATTTAAGAATGCAATTATAGTTATGTTAGTGATTTTTTAAATTTAAATTAATTTGTGTGATGGTGTTTTACAAATTAGTTTATTACTACTAAATTCTTATGAATATTTTCTTTTTATAATTGTTGGTTAGGAGGGAATATTTTTACGTCATCCTTTTAAGGATTGTTACCAAAGGTGGGGTTAGGGTTAATTTGTTATGTTTCTTGTCTTGCATACTTGTATGACATTTGATTTTGTAATAACCCAACCTTATGAAAGCTCTTCATTTTGTTATGTTGTATATGTAATGGAAGTTGGTTATGTGTGTTCCTGTGACATTTTGGAACCAGATCTTGACTTTTATGATTCATGATAATCTATGAAATGTCTTTGAGACTTATGAGATTAGAGTAGGTTATCTAAGTGTTAGAGGGGAAGTGGATTTCTTTGGAGGTGCTAGAGCCCAGAAGTGACTACTTGGGTATCCTTAGTAAGTTACTAAAATACATGATAATATAATGCATTAAATGGGGCTTTAAATTGAATTAATACGATAATAGATTCCTCGCCCATGCCTTCAGTGCTAGTATAGGTAAAGGATGGGAGTGGGAGAAGATTCTTACCCATCTAGTAGTGATGGTGAGTTGTGGCATGATCAGTTATTCTTGTCTACATAAGAGGATTTTAGGTTTTGCATATAATCATACTTGCGAGTCAGAGTCTAGTGAGATCGTTCCAAGGGGTTGACATATGTAATGACACTTCTCTTATTTCATCATAGGTTTCTTACATGTATTGATTTCCTCTGGATTAATATGTGTACCTTTGAGTTTTGAGTTGTACCTTTGAGATATGAAACTTTCAAGATCCCTTGCTTAGTATTACCTGATGATTGATTTTGGTATTATTATTTGAGTGGGGTCTGATGTTATCTCCTTAGCATGGTGGGAGTGGAACCTTAAGTTTTCCACGAAGTCATGAGGTAGTGATTCTCTTACCATTTGAGACTTCAATGCTCTTGTACTAGTGATGAATGATCCTTGTTGCATTTTTTTCTTATTCTTTCTTTTATTTGTACTTTGTACTTAGTTGTATTTACATACTTTGTGACTTGTGCAGTGGATGTGAGTTATCATGTATACCTTATGGTTCAAGATGTATTTTCTTATTCTTTTATGAGATGATGTAATTTAGTTTCATTATGTAGAATATTTATATGATTAATTTACTTAATAGTTTAAATTGTATTTATATAATTCTACGTTGAGGAACCCTTGAGATTTGTAATTTGAAATTGATTTTTTTTTATGAGTATGTATTGACCTTATGTTATTACTTCTTCTTTGTTATTCAATATTGTATGTAAACTCTTAAGAAAAAAAATATTTTGTAAACTTAGTAATAATTTTTAGGTTAATCTCTCCTAGGTTCCCTAGTGGGGCATTACATTTTAGGCTTGGGATTCTCCAAGAATGATGTAGATTTGAATCTATAGTTAAAGGTAATTAATCATGAAATGTCGATTCTCATTCTTTATGTTGATGAGTTATTGATTATGGAAGAAGACCATCTCATTATTTGAGATGGAGGATCTAGGCCCTTTACACTATTTCCTTGGTTTAGAAGTATGGAAGCAAGCTGATGGAATCATCTTAAATCAAGGGAAATATATTATTGACATTATGAAAGGTTTGGAATGATGGATTTTAAATTAGTGACAACACCCATGGAAACCAACTTGCATAAGCTAAAGGAAGATACAACTAACTCGGACTTGGAAGATCCCACTCCTTATAGATAAATTATTGGGTCCTTAATGTACCTAGTCAATACTAGACTTGACATTTGTTATGCAGTGAGTGCACTTAGTCAGTTTATTAGTGAACCAAGACAATTAAATCTAGTGGTAGCAAAACACATACTTAGATACCCGCATGGTACAATTGGATGCAATCAGAAGTATAATAATTTAGACCTAAATATGCATTGATATACTGATTCAGATTAGGCCAGAAGTGTAGTTGATCAAAAAAGAACATCAAGGTGTTGTTTCAGCTTAAGTTCAGTTGTAACACCCCTGCTAGGGAACCAAAGGAAAACTAGAAAAAGAGTGCAATATTTATTTTTAACATACAACTTTATACATGAAAAAATTAAACAATAAATAACAACCTATTATCCTCTAAGGTTCCCCGACATTGTTACTTAAGAATGTATAACATCACATGACATAGATAAAGAAAGGAACATAATTTCCAAATGTAATATTCATCACAATCATTAATGTCTAATACATAATGATAGAATACAATATATAAATCCATCTCATGATACATCATATAGTTTAGAATTAGCACGGTTTCTAATGTTTACATATATGAGAGTTTACGACTACAATGAACTTTTGCATCAAGAGATACAATGATACATCAATGAACATAAGCCAAGTAGGTTCCATAAAGATAATGAAGAAGCCAATATGTCGCAAAGATCATCTAGAAGCCACAAACCAAAACAAAGTGCAACTCAATGGAAAAACTTTTGCCACCCAACCGTGTGGATCCCTCAGGCCCACTCCCCCAAGCTAGGAGATAACATTAGGCCCCATACCAAGCACCAACCTAAATCATCAAACAAGATTCACAAGGTACACCACATGGAGCATGAGGAGATAAAATCAAGACTGCATGCAAGATACCAACAAGGAAACACATATTACAAGAGAATAAGAGGGATTCTTGATACACACATAGGAGAGTGTCATCACATGGCTCCCTACTATCCTAGGTTATCCTAGTAGTCAATCAATAGATCTTGACCCCTAGGCGAGAAATCATGTGGAGTCGACATTCCTCTCGTGAAGGCAAGGAATTTGACTTGCCATCTTATTGTCACACAAGCAGCTTGGCCTTTTCTAATCCCTCCATGGTCCACACATGATTTCTCATGGCTATGGGTGAGACAACATTTTTATCTTGATTTAATGTATTAACCCATCCTAGTTTGTTTTATTATGTTTTCACTTGCTTAAAACTCTACAATGGGTTATCTTGGTCTGACCACTTAGGGCCTCGACCCCCATTGCGAGCCTCTCCTAGACATGCACCTAGAATCCATCTCACTCAATAACACAATAAAAAGAGCATAAAGCCATTCTAATAACCATAGGATCCATCTACACAATCAATGTTGATAGGGCCACATAGTTACATCATATGAACCACATAGGAACATATCAGATCTGTCACATACACTAAATTGTCATCATAATAGTACCTTCACACAAGACGAGGTGATTCCACTAGACCAAAGAACCAAGAGCATCACTATATGATTCCCAACAAAAATATACATTCAACAACATATAAGGTAAAGAATCTAATACAAAAAGAGCCCCCAAAACTCTACCAAAGCACAAAGAACGTGCACATGAGTTATAAAAGAGAACCACAATCACAACATATGCAATTACTTTGTCATCAAGTAAAATATAGTGCATAACTAGGTATAGGTTAAGTTTCATTAATCAATTATGACTTGAAGAATACAATACTAAATCGATCAAAGTCCTACCAGCAACAAACTAAACAAATACTAATAATAATCCCTTACCAACCAATACAAAGTAAATCTTACTCAAAATAATAGTTAATCAAATAAAATTAATTTTCAAATAAATAAATAAATAAGAAATAATGAAATTATAATTCTTAACATTTAAATAACAATTATGCTTACACCATTTGTGTATAAGGACTCTTTTCTAAAAGCTAGCTTTAAATTTGTTTTTTAAGTCTTAGAAATTAACCAAAATATTATTTCTAACTAATAAATGAATAATAATATCTAGCAATCATTAGATTCTTCTACAAAAGATTTATTATTAAAACTATCTCATAAGAAATGCATTAGTATCTAGTCAATTTCAAAATTAATTTTACTACTTTAAAAATTCCTCTAAGAAAGTGTATGTTTCTTTTCCCAACAACTACTTTAAGGAGGAATATATTTCTTGTCCCCTAAACAACTAATTAAATGAAAGGTGGGTGTGCCTAACATAAATAAGTATAGAATCTTGATGGATCATATTATTAAATATATAACATAAATACGTATTTATCATATTTTAAATTCAAGGCATTAAAGCAAGAAACGTGTATATAGAAGTCTAAAGCCTTGACAACAAGGATGATTTCCCCAACATAATGAGTAGGTATAATTTTGAGATAGAATTTTAGAGGGAAATTAAATCGGAAGTTTCAATGTTTGGACATGTAAAAAGGAAGGCAAAGGTTGGGTGAAAGATTTCCTTCCTCAAGATACCTTAAGGTGCCCACATAATACACAATGCAACAAGGCCTATTACAGCAAGGCAAGATTAAGGGAAAACGTCCCATCATTCAGCTCTAAGAAGGGACAAGAAAATGCCACCTCAACAAGAAAACACAATAGAAAAGATGATGCAACCACTTAAATATTGACAAAAGAGGACAAGAGAAGGCTCATGCCTACCAAGGAACATACCATGTTGGCTAGTGAGGACATACCATGTTGGAACAAATAGGGCTTCACTCCCCCAAATCTCCACCGTTGTGAGAGAAATTGGTTATCTGCCTCTCAAAACTAATCCCTCTAAACTAATCCCTCTAGAATTCACAACCTAAATTCTCTAGCCAAAATTTGTGTTCCCCAAGACAAATTTTGGCTAATTGCCTTCATATTTGTAACTCTCTTCCCCAAAACTGGCAAATTGCCTTCATATTTGTAACTCTCTTCCCCAAAAGTGACCGGTAGGCATGCAAAGACATGCATGAGTTGCATAAAATTCTTGATTCTCATTAATCAAAATGTTTACTACAATAAGAGGGCATTTTCGACTATCAAAAGGGAAAAGCATGCAAAGCATCATAAATATTGTATTGAATGTTTATTTTAATTATTCATTAATAATAATTATACAAAGTGGTTTTATTAATAACGTTATCAATACCAAATTAAATCATAGATTAGTATTGACTTAATCATAATTAAAGTCACTTCTAATATAGAAATTAATTAATTAAATAATAATGCCTATATTTTATAACATATTCATCTAGTTACAATGTTTAATATTTTATCAATTAATAGTATTGACTTGTACTAAATCAATAGTGTCGTTCACATCATAAGACATTAGTAAATAATAAGATATTTCCATTAGATTTATAACAAGACCTGGCGATAAAAGTACATGATATCAAGGTGACTATAGGAGGAGCAATGCATCAGCTATGATCTCTTGGTTTAGTAGGAAGCAACCTTCAATTGCACAAAGTTCCACAGAAGCCGAGTACATTGCAATGGCCATGGGAGCTCAAGTAGATGTATGGCTAAGGAAACTTCTTGTAAGATTATTTGGACAATCCTTGGATGGACTACTATCATTCACTATGACAACCAGAGTTGTATAAAGATTTCAGTAAATCTTGTGTTTCATGACAGATCAAAGCATTTAGAAATTCCCTGCCATTATGTTAGAGACATGGTGGAAAGGAATGCTATTCAATTGAGATACATGTTATACAAGTGAACAAACAACAAACATTCTGACCAAGCCTGTCTCCAAGACAAATGTTGAATACTTTCGTGGTAAGCTTGGTATGGTAGAAAATGTACAGGTTATCTGAGATTAAGTCTCAACAATGTTAAATTATTGTACTAATATACTCTAAGATGTTTAATGTGTAAACTCTTTATCTATTATAATGTCATGCACATGTGACTTCATGGGACTCTATGAACATCATTGAGAGGTGATGATCTTTCAATGATGAACACTTCTATTATTGGTTATTACTGTAAGGTGGCGATCTTACAATAATAAAATTATCTCTTGAGTAATATCAATTGAATGGTGGCTATCATGAGACGTGATATCTATGGATAAGCCATGATGAATGATATTACTGAGATATTCATGGTGGATATTATGTGACTTAATATCCTTGGATATGCCATGAGCCAATATCCTTATGGTAGGCATCATGTGACTTGATACTTGTGCACATACCATAGTGATGGATATTACTCTATGAGTTTATGGTGAATATCATGTGATGCAATATTCATGGACATGCCATAACTCTTGATATCACGGTGAGGTGATATCTTTCTCTCACACAATAAATGGATCTATTATGTTCTTAAAAAGGATAGAAAGTCTCCTCCCTAGCTAAGAGAGAGTGTTAAAGATATGTAGCTTCGGTCGGATTACTCTAACTGATATAATAAAATGTATGAGTGGCCTATCGGCCTTGAACATTTGATCTCTATCCTTTACCTAGTGGAGATCGGATTATTAGTAAATAATATTATATTACATATTATGTTTATCTCATAATCATAATATAATATTATTACTATATCACCACTGAGTATAATTATTTATTAGTAATAATAAACACCACTAATTATATGAATATCTAGTAATAGCTATATTATTGAATATACATATAATTATTTATGTTTAATAATTATGTTGTTTCAAACTATCGATGAGTATCGATAATGACAATGCACAACAAATAGTATTGTTATCGCTAAATGGTAACCCTTGTTGTCATTGCTAAACATTGTTACTAACGAACCGCCTCATGTAGAGGTATGACTCTACGTGAAACCATGTGGTTTCATGTAGAGGCAAAACTCTACATGAAACCCTGTGGTTTCACGTAGAGTCATGACTCTATGTGAGACGATATGCTTCACATCATATATGTATTGATACCACACCATCTCATTGGTAATACAGTGAATCATAATTACAAACAAGTGACAACAATGAATACATACTATGTATTAATAACTGCAAATCGATACTAAATATCTCAGTGATGCTTTGTTGTGAACAAAACAACAATTACCTTCAGATCAATCAAAATATGTAGAGTTTGATATTTCATGATAATATATCTACATAACATTATAAAATATAAAATTAAAATTCCTTAAAATATAAATTTGGTCCACTTTAATAATTTTTCATCTAGATCTTTAGCACCCATAATCATGCATTCTCATTTATAATCATCTTGCACTCTAATTATTAATCCATCTTTGCATCATCATCATCATCTTTTCATCCATTTTACTATCCATTTGTAGGAGTTTATGAAATAACCACAAGAATCAAAGATCACCTACAAACAAAACACTTATCACAAAAAAAAAGATCAAACAAAGATAACATACTCTATAACAACCCTAGAGTTCTTTATTGATTGCACAATAATAAATTGGGATCAGGATACAATTACAATGAGTGAATGAATTTCTTTATAGAAAACAAGAGTAGTAAAAACATTCAAAAGCCAACTCAAACTAAAAATAACAAACTAGAGCTAGATATGCAAACTAGAAGTGCATGATATGCACAATGTGCAAACTAGAGCCCAACTAGACTAGACTAACCTAAATTTAGGCTCAACTAAGTAAGATTAAAATAGAACATAAATTTTAAAACATATTCTCAATTATGCATAATAATATGGACGAGATTATTCTTAAGCTTGTGCACAATTTAATCAAATCAACATATACAAATGTGTTTTTAATATGCATTCTCTAACATCACCCCTAAGTGAAACTTAGGGATACAAAAAATATTTAAATATGAAATGCATCAATGGGTCCCAATAACTAGGCCTGATTAGGTACCCATGTATAAAAAGATGCAAAGAAATATAGAAGTCTCTCAAAATATAGAAAAGGAGAAAAACCTCATGGTAAAAACCCATCTCCAAAAGTGAAAGATGCAATGAAAAAGAAAAAAGGGTACCACATGTGACTAAGATGAAAGACTACAAGTGTCTGCCAATGTACAAATCATGCCACATAAGTACAATGTATATTTTACCCCATAAGAGGGAGAAGAAGAGACGGTGTATTCCTTCCATAAGATAGAAGCTCCAATGCCGAATATGAAGGATCGATGATGAATGTTGATGAAGATTCAAGAGTGGAAAAGCATTTTCATCCCATTAGAAAGAAACAAAACAAATGCGGAAGGATAAAGAAACTACATGAAAGGAAGGAAATGTCACATTATGTGTGCCAATCAAGACTGCTCAATTTTCCAACTATTTGAATCAACTTGTAATGCCTCACTAGGGAATCTAGGAGAAATTAACCTAAACATGCTACTAAGTTTACATAATAATTTTTTTCTTTCAAGTTTACACACAATAATGAATAACAAAGAAGAAGCAATATAACATAAAGACAATACATACTCATTTACACAATTCATTTAAAAATTACAAATCTGAAGGGTTCCTTGACGTATAATTATGTAAATATAAATTAATCTATTAAGTTCAATATCCATTCAAATCTTCCACATAATAAAACTAAAGTGCATCATCTCACAGAATAATACCCAAATACAACTGAACCATAAGGTATACATGATAACCCACATCCACTACACAAGTCGCAGGGTATGTAAATATAATCTACATACAAAGTACAATAGAATATGTGAACGATAAGAGTAAGTCTCCAATGATAAACAAGAAGATACAAATGCTACGAGGATCATCCAACATTGGTACAAGGACATCATAATCTCAAATGGTAAAAGAATCACTACCACTCGACCATGTGGAACCAAATGTCCACTCCCACCATGTTGAGGAGATAACAATAGACCCCACTTGGATATCAAACACCAAAATCCAACACAATACAAAATCTAGGCAAGGGATCCTAAAAGTTCGCTATCTCAAAAAGGTATGAAACCAACTACAAAGATAATACATACTCAACCAGAGGCAACCAACACATGTAGGAAACCTAAGATTCATAAAGATAAGTGTCATCACATGAGTCAACTCTGGATTACTCTGGCAGTCTCTTTGGACCCTGACCCACTAGTGACTCTATGTGGTATATGTAACCTCTCATACAAACAAGGCTACCAAATATGCCCCATCTAATCCACACAGGTGAACACAATCTTCTCATAAACCATCCTATCTTGTACTAGCACTCAAGGCATGGGTGAGAACACAAACATCTTATTAATTCATTTTAAACTTTCAATGTATTTAAGTTATCACTTTATTAAGTAACTTGCAAAGGATACCCAGGTAGCCACTTCTGGGCTCTGACACCTTCAAAACAAGCCACTTCCCATCTATACACTCGAATAACCTACCCTAATGCTCCAATAAAAAAGTAAAGAACAAACAAAACCAAAACCACAAAAGCTTCTCATAAATCATAAATCACGATAATCACCAAAGTAAAATAATGGAGCATAGTAGAGAACAACACATCCTATACAAGGATCAAATAGTCCATCTCAATATAGACATTACCAAAGATCATCCATCCCATAATGGATATCTAAATAAAATAATAACAATCCTTATAGTCTTATATCACAAGACTAACGATAATAAAACCACCAACGACATCCATTTCCAAACATGAAGTAACATAATCCATAAAGATAATCATCTAGAACATGGAAAGATCATAGTAGAGAACATAAGGTGACCAAGTAAATTAGACTTAATTATGATAACGGTCGTCACCTTTTTGGTCAACTGAAATAAAGATCAAAACACAATACATCACATGAGATCACTCACATATATCACATATAAAGGATTGATTCCAAAAAATAAGATAAAAAATAATGTTTAGACTCATGCAACTCGTGCAACACAAAAATACCCCAAAACCTCTGGTATACAACTTCTAAAAGTCAACGTGATTCCCCAAGCAAACAATTGAAACACTAAAATCAACATGACTCAAGAATCACCAAATAGATTTAAGCATAAAAATCAACAAGTCATAAATTCAAATGTTTGAATAAATTCGTACTTTTAACTAAATTCCAATTTAATATAATTCATAACCAATTTGACCAAATTCACATACCCAATATAAAAATCAAGCATCCATAAATAAACATGTATACATATATATATATATGAATATATATAACTACATACTACATATAATAATTAAAAATAAAAATAAAAAATCTTAAACTAATAAATAATATTTAATTAATAATAAATATTAATTAAATAGATTAATATTCATAATAATATTAATTGATAAATATTAATATAAACTAATATTAAATAATAAATAAAATTAAAAATTAATTTGGCGGGGCTAGTAGGGGTGGGGGAGGGGTGGGGGAGGGGCAAGGTGTTCGGCCCCACCTCCCTCTTCCTTACTGTGTGGCTCCCAAAGGGTAGCCGCCGACAGGGCCCCCACTGTCATGTGACCGTGTAACTACTGATGATAGTACCCTGCCGCCTAGTAGTGTGGTTGTCGACAGCTAGTGGGGAGCATGGACGGTGTCCCGCCCCCACCACAATTTACATATATATTTCTTTTTTTTAATTATTATTTATATTTTTTTATTGAAATCTCCATTAGAGATTTTCTCTGATACAAAAACAAGTCCTCTAATTTTTTTTTCTTTAATTTAATTTTAGAAGAGCATATATATATATATATATATTCCATAGATTTAACCAACAAGAAATTTAATGGCTGATTCCTACTAGGAAGCAAAACCTTCTTAGATCTACAATTTAATTATAGCCATTTGTAAAACTATTTAAATGTTTTAATTTGATTCAAATCCTAAAGTTTTCAACAACAAAATTTAACAAACCCTAACTGATTCAATACAAGATCTTTCTACAATGTTCCTAAAATACCAAGTATTCACAATACAAGATTTCTTCCAACAAAACTTTTAAAATAGAAATTTAAGCAAGAGGAGAATTCCAAAACAAATATCACCAAAATCTAGCAGACATGAAGTGAACAAAATTTATTTAAAAAGAATAAAATATACAAGGGTTTCAAACCCTACCTTAAACCACCAATCGATAGAAACTATGAAGAACAATCTAACAACCCTGAAAATTCCAAAGCTTTCACAATTTCCTCTATTTCAACCTAAGAGCCAAAACCCACAAATTTGTGTAAAGAATAATAACCAAAATCCTCCCAATAAAGGAAAACTAAGCAACCTAGAGTTATCCAAAACTCATGCAGAATAAAAAAAGAAACTCAACCTTAAATTGAGCAAAACTAATTTATTTTATATATATATATATATATATATATATATATATATATATATATATATATATATATATATATATATATATATATATATATATATATATATATATATATATATATATATATATATATATATATAATCAATTCTCTCAACTTGAATTTTGAAAGGTAAATTTCTAATTTCTTAATTAAGTGTTTTCTAAATATTCAACTCAACATTAAAATCACTTAACTCCTTTTTACATTTAGATAATTATTTTTAATTAAATTAAAATTCCTAGCATATTTGAACTATGTAATTTAATAATAAATATGCTTCATAGTCCTTGCAAAAGTACTTGATTGTTGTCTAAGAAGACCCTTATCTAAAATTCCATTGATAGTCACTCCATTGAATTCTACATATTTGCAAAATTCCTTTATCAAAGTCAACAACCTATTACGATAATCTTCCTTAGAGTTTAAGCCCCAATATTGAGGAAACACAATTGCCATGGCCTCAAGAAGTTGTTCATATGGGAATTGGGATCTTATTTCAGAGGAAACTTTAAAGGCTATGTCCCTTGCATTAGCTGCTATAGACTCGAGGATCTTGGTAAACTCTTCCCTTGTAACTCTTGTAGCTCGCTTCTTTGGGGCACTGTAGTACATTGGTATCTGAAATCCCCTTACACAAACACATAAATCTTCATTTTCAATGATCTTTAAATAATTATTAGGATTGTCCAAATCTGTTAGTTTTTGCGAGTGATTAAATTTTTCATTGGATAAATTTGGGTCATTTCGATAGAGACTATCGAGGGCTTGGCATGACATTTTACGCAAGTGAGCATATTCTGCAATATACATGGCTCTTTGCTAGGCTTTTTTCATAATGAACGTCATTTCTTCTAGCATGAGAAGAAGAGATGCTAAAGTCAAAAGTGTCTCTATATTGCTTAACCTCCGAAGCATGTCGCCACATCTCTGATTTTATGCATTGTCGCGATTTTCGTAAATAAGTCCAATCAAAGATTGATATTAAAAAAAAAACTCAATGCGCTGGTCCATCCAAAGAGATCCATTTGGTATCGACATCTTTAAGAAGCTTGTTTTCATGTTGGTAATTTCATCAGCAAAGTGCTGAAATTCCCTAAAACGTTTGGGACTTCAACAAAAATATGAGTACAACTCTCTTACTAAATCTTCAACCTTGTTTACTAAAAGAAACTTCTTCACAACTCTAAAAGAAAGATTCATCCTATGGGCCATACAGTGAATGCCAACAACATATGGTGAACAAGAAGCCTACATCTTTATTCAAAGACCATTCCTTTGACCTTGCATTACTGAAGCTCCATCCACTCCAACACAGATCAACTTCTTCGCTATTGTCAATTCATCCATAGCTCCATATTCAATTAAATGGCTCTTTACTAATTGAAATAAACTTTTTGATGTCGCATTGTCCCTCAATTTTGCAATAGTTAGTAGATGTGGTTGGCGGACATTATTTTGTACAGTATAAACATGCATGCATATCCACGATGTATTATCTATTGCCATAATTTTGTTTATGGACAATGCAATAAAGGTTGACTCTTTTATTTTTCTCTATACATCCTCTATTTCAATCTGGGCAATACAACTTGCCCATTCCCATCCATTGTTTATTGACCAATGAGTGACATGATAGTTAGGAACTTTCAGAAAGTGTAACAAACCACTCATTTCTGGATAGTCTGTCATTGGACGCCCTCTGCTCATAATATGGAAAACATTACTTAATTGAATAGCTTTTTCGCATTCTTCTACTTCACTTGCTTTTGCAAAAATAGCATTAATAGAACCTTGAACTTCACCAGGCTTCGTCTTAAATTTCTAAAACAAATAATATTCCTCAGTATTCCTTTTATGTTGGCATTTCTCCTTTGTTTTATATCTTACCACTTTTATTTCCTTTCCATCTACAGTTGAGGTTTTGTAAACCTTACCAACATGTTTCTCTATGGTGTTTAGTTTAAGCTGCAACCGCTTTTCCTTTTCATACTTCCAACTATAAATCGTACATCTGCATTCTACTGGCAGCTCACCTACAATTGGATTGTCCACAGGTTCAATGAATGGATACTTTGTCACCCAATCAAATTTAAATCTCCTGGACATCTCCCATTGACGATCAATTTTTTCTTTTTATTTTCCTCTCCCTTTAGTGTTACTGTTAATTGAACCATCATCATCACCGAAGTCGATCGATTCATCCTGGTATTGGTTATTTACTTGAAATTCATCTTCAAGGTCATCTTCATCAGAGATATCAGGTTCCGCAACTTTGTCACCAGATTTATTAGGTTCCCCAATTTGTTGAATAAACTCTTGTGTAGGTTGAGAACCTTGAAGTTGTACAGGTTCCTCTGATGATGTACCTTCCTCACTTTGACCAACAACATTGTGTCTACCCCCACCAAAGTATGAAGATATATATATGTATTTCGTTGGCCTCTCTTGGACATCTCCACCTTCAATAGTCCTCTTCATGTTTAACTTTCACTGTGACATCTCCAACAAATTAAGGTTGCAATAAAATTTTACTTGAAAAAGATACTATGGACTCGTAGTCGTTCTGGTTCGCTACCGATCACAATTGTGAGCTCAGAATCAACTGAATTTTTGTAATACTAAATCTCTTGAAACTATCCTTATATACAAATGCTTATTTCAAATTTTGGCGAAGGGGCCGACAATTACATATGATAACAATTAATATTTGGCGAACCCCGCATAATTTTAAGTAATTGACTAGGCAAATAGGGCTGGAATTTGGGACACGATTATGTATGATGCATGGCGAATTGGGTCCGAGTGCAAATAAAAATTTCACTTGGGACAATGGGCCTTTGGCGAATGGTGATCCTCGATAAATACACACTTCCTTAATCCATGGCAAATAATAGTAAAATATACATTAAAAAATGGGTGAAGAACCTGACTACCGTAGTGAAATTATGTACAAATAGTGGCGAACAAGCTGACCACTATACGTGTCTTTTATAAAATCTAGGCAAACCGGTCAACCAGTATACTAAGCATTATTTCTCCAATTTCTATACGCCCGACGGGACATATTCACCAATTGTTGAATAATCGCCACTAAAAAAATCCTTTCCATTTACCCCACCTTCATGCATTCCCTTATATTCAACTTTATCCTAGACTCGCTGACATCTATTTCCACTACTCAACTCATTATTAGTCCACACATTTATGTACCTATTTAGGATCCTAAGATCTCACATTCCTCATCTTGGATCAATCATTTACTCCAATGTGGTTGACTTAAAAATCAAATTTTTAAAATTTAAATTGTCAACTCTCACCCTTCTTTATTATTCATTTGAAGTCAACTCGATACTACATGTATTTTTCATTTAAACACATAATAGAACATTTGGACATTAGATTCAACTAAAAGGAACATTCCTTGGAACCTTTCAACTTGAAGCCTAAAACAAAAAATTATAAAATGATATTCTATAATTTATGGTGTCAAGGCCTTACATTCAACAAGACTCGATCCTTGGTGGACTCAATAAGAAACATAAAGATGCATGCCTTTGAGAATGTTATCTAAAATCTTTGCCTCAATGTTGAAAAGTTGATATATCATGGTTAACCAAGGAGATTTTGACCTTTCCAATAGACACATTTTTCAAAACTGTCAATCCTTAAGTATTCCCAAATAGCAATGATCAAGGAAAAGAAAATTGTAGAGGTGTGAAATAAATTAATTCAAAATCATATGTTACAAATCAAATTCAAGAAATCTAAGATGAATACACCAAATTTTGCAATTACCCAATTTAAATTTCACCTTTCCACTTTCAACATATAAAATATTACAATTAAAGAATTTACCAAATAAATAAATTGCTCTATTTATTTCCAAATCTCACTATTCAATAAAACCTAATATAAAAAAATTACTATCAATGACCCCCCAAGCACAAAACATGGAGTTAGGTAACTTTTGAAGACCTAAAAATCAATATGTGTCTATATAGCACCACATTATGGTTTCATGTCTCCCAAAAACACACTTCAAACTCTTACAAAATAATAAAATGTGCTAAAATATTAGAAATATTTGAGGCAATAATTCACAAAGATTAATTGAGAACACATTGAAAAAAACTTCGCTTATGTCTCGTTAGGACATAAATATGTTCTTTTGTGCAAGGCAACAACCCATAAATGGTATTTGAAATACCTAGACTTAATTTTAAGGTTTGGACAGTGACACTCAACGTATAATTTATCTTATCCTTTTCTCTAGTGAAGATCAACCTAATGAACTTCATGCGTGTTTGAGAGCATTCAATGACTCTTCTTAAACATCAAATAATTTAACAATTAAAATAGATATTCATGAAATATTAAATAATTTAACAATTTAAATGACTATTTTAAAATATTATGTAATTTAATAATTAAAAGGATAAATCAATGACACTCTCCTTGGGTAGCCAAACCAACCACCTTGTTGAAACCATAGTAGCCTACCAGGTTCTTAATCAGCTCACCAACTCAATTATAAATTTTTTTGGGTCGAACGTGATTCAAACAATATAATTCAATGTCTCAAAGGGAACAAAATGCCTTCTTGGACTATTAATAGTTGAACAAATTTTTCAAAGGATATTATTGACTCTTTTGAAAATTGTTACATCTCACATGCTTACCGAGAAATTAATACGATGATCAATTTTTTTGCAAATAAAGGGGTTATGGCGAAGGAAAAAATCACATGACATGAGGATGCCAATTTGGATGATGATGTCATAGCCTTGCTTAAGTATGATAGAATTCACAGAAGGGGATTTAATATCCCTACTAACTAATTATTTTAATTATAGTCCCCTTCTATTGTGTCATCATTGCCGAGAAAGCTTTCCATGCTGGTGAAATTAATGTAATATTTAAGCATAATTGCCCACATGATTTCTGGGTATTCTATTTGCTCATCAGGTTTTCTACCTTGTGTCTTTAATCTATGCCCTATAGCACTGCGACTTTAGATATGGGGTGAAAGGCTACGTGTGGAGTCGATTAAATGCAACCATTTGAAGGGAAATTCCACCATATGGAGGTTGTTGGTTAGGGGAGGTCTCAATCCCTACATAGAGAAAATGCATGGTTGGATTCCTAAAGTAGCATAGATTTTCACTAAAAATCAGGAGGGTAAAATGATGCTTTTTGGTAGGAATGTGGTTATTGATGAGAACCTCATTGTTGAGATTATTGGGTTATCGACACAGGGTCTCAAGTTTTACTAAGACAAGAAGTATTTTGACTTCGCTGTTAAAAAATTTCCAAAAATTGAAGAGGAAAGGGAGGATTTGGTTAAGGTCTCAAAGAGCGCAACTTTGAAACTTCTAAGATTAATATAGTTTGGAGGGAGGTGTTGAAGGTTGTAATGGAGTACATCACTTTGGATGGATTATTTACCAGAGCCTTTGGCCATCACTTCATCCTCCTTAATCATTTTAGGTACTCGGTGAGGGTTTCCTTCTCGTTTTACTTGTCGTCTTATTTATATACCAGTATTAAAGAACATAGGAAAAGCCTTGCTAAAACTCATGTTCTTCATGAGGGATTTTTTTAATTTATGAGCATTTCAAAGCTTTGTCTGCTTCGTCTACCACAATCATTTTTTTAGAAGAGGAAGATTTGGAAACAAGTTACTCTGAGGATGATTGGGATATAGAGATGGAGGAAGAGGAGTATACTCCTCCTAAGAAGCTTAAAACAAATACTAGCCTTATTCCCTCCTCTACTTGTAAAGGAAACCTGAAGAGTATATAGATAAATCCCCCACCTCTGATTCTGGCAAAAGAAAATCTAAGGGGAAGACGAATGTGACCCCCTAGTCTATTGACTAGAGGAAGGCTCCTGCCAAGGATTTAAGGGCAAATGCTCACTATTTGAAACCTGACCAAGAGTACCTAGATGATATCTTATCCATTGATAGATATGGAGCAGCTGATTTCTTCAGGCTCATCAAATGGACTTTCTATGAAATCGAGGAAGTGAAAATAAAACAGAGAGCTATGAATAGTAAACTTGAGGTTATGGAAACTAATAGAAATATAACAAGTGTCAGGCAGGGTATTAAGGATAAGGAGCTATGGTCTGAGGAAGAGAAAAACTTTGTTGTAGACTGCCTCAAAAAAATAGTGGAGGTTATTGAGAAACTTAAAAGGGACTATGAAAGTAAGGTAATTAGATTTGAAGAGAAATTGAACAAAATCAAGTAGTCTCTTCAATCAATCATGAACACTAGCCACAAAGTTATTAAAATAATAGTTGAGACCATGAATACCATGGTGGGAAAACTAGAAAATGCATATTAGAACATGTTAGTTGTTGATCTGGAGATTGAGAAGGAGAAAGGTCGAGAGGACAAGGGAAAATATGAAAAGGAAGGCTCAGAAGATCCCTTAGGAAATCCAGGAGTTGAAGAAAGTGACACTCAACATGAACCAACTTGAAGCGGAGGTGGTTGATACTTTGAAGACCTTGGCATAATCTTTTCTGCTCATTCTAGTTTTTTATTGTTTATTGTTTTTTGTTGTCTCTTTGTTGTCGGTATTACTATTTATCCTATGGGCAACTTTTTATTTTTGTTTGTAATGCTTAATAACTTATCTAGTTAACACTTTTTTTAAAGGGTTTTGGGTCCCTTCAAAACTTGTTTTTACTTTAATAAAAAATAATTAAAATGATAAATTGATTATTTTACATGAAATAAACATACTACTAATTAATTATATATTTTGATAAATTAAACTCTAAAAACATATTATTTAGAATTATTTTTAGTAAGTGATACCAATGGGAGTAACTCCCTATATTGATAATTGATAATGAAAAAATAAGTTACATCACATGCGAGATGACTGATATATTAATGCACTCAAGTTGTTTAGTTGAAAATAGGTCCCAAAAAATATTAACATAATTAGCAAAAGAATTCATTTCACAATTCTTAATATCCTCATCAGAGATGGCCACAATGAAGCCTTGATTCAAGTCTTTGTTCACCTTGTGTATGACATTCATTACATCAAACATTATGTTTTCTACAATAAAAAAATTGCAAACCTAGCCGCATAGCAATGATACCTTGTAGCTTGAAGCACACTTGTAGAGATTTTCTTATTTCCCTATACAACATTAGGTGAGTGAGAGGTTAGTAAATACCACCTCTAACTCTACATCTGAGATACCTGCAATGAAGCCTTGATTCAAGTATGTGTTCACCTTGTGTATGGCATTCATTACATCAAGCATTATGTTTTCTTTAATCAAAAAATTTGCAAACCTAGCCGTACAGTGATGATACCCGATAGCTTGAAGCACCTTTGTAGAGATTTTCATATTTCCCTCTACATCATAAGGTGGGTGAGAGGTTAGTAAATGTCACCTCTAACTTGACATCGAAGATGCTCGCAATGAAGCCTTGATTTAGGTCTTTGTTCACCTTATGTATGAAATTCATTACATCAAACATTTTGTTTTCTTTAATCAAACATTATTTTTTCTTTAGTCAAAAATTCACAAGCTGCACAATGATGATACCCAGTAGCTTGAAGCACATTTGTAGAGATTTTCTTATTTCCCTCTAAATTATAAGGTGAGCAAGAGGTTAGTAAATGACATATCTAACTCTACATTGGAGATTCCCGCAATGAAGCCCTAATTCAAGTCTGTGTTCACCTTGTGTATGACACTCATTACATCAAACATTATGTTTCCTTAATTGAAAAATTTGCAGACCTAGCTGCACAATGATGATACCCAGTAGCTTGAAGCACGTTTGTTAGTAAATGTCACCTCTAATGTTTCATATGGCTTAGACTTCTAGAGAATATAATTTTTTTAAAATTGTACTGCATTCTCCTAATTTATGAAGTAAGCATTCTCCTAATTTGTTTTGTACACTATTACAAACTTAATTTATTGTAATGTTCAGGGTCCTTTCACACTGAGAATGATGGCTAAAACATTGATAAAAACTAGACATGACTTTTGATTAAAGCTTACATGTTAGATAAGTAGATGGGCAGATCGTAAAGAAGAGTGGGAGGAAAGCACTTATCTTATAAAAGGGTATGGAAACTGAATGACACTTCATGTTTGAGTGTGCAACATACAAAGATTTTCATACAAAATACGAAACAATAGATCCACAATAAAATAACTTACATTGAAAGGAACTTGAAAATTGTTATGAATGATATACTCTTGATTCCATAATGATAGTTTTGTGGATGTCATTAAAACTCATTCATTCATGAATCATGTATTCAATTATATTTCTCTTCATTACAAAATGAACTTAAGATTAACAAATAATATCTCTAACATTCTATGTGACATAGCTTTCAAGAAAAATAAACACAATTTTTTTTTATTGTACTTCATGAAATATACATTCTCTCACAAATTCATTATAATTTTTAACAAAACTGAAATGTTCATAATTCATTAACATTAAAAATGACAACTGAACACTGCTTTACTCTACAACTGAACACTGTTTTTTCAAAAATAGATATAAAAGAAAATTTTGAAACTATACATACATTAAGCCACTTGATTCATTTTGAAACCTTTGTGTTTTTACATTCAGAGTCCATTGACATTAAAAATTATAGCTGAAACATTGATAATCATTAAACATAAAAAAAATTTATAAGCTTAAGATTTTTTTAATACCTCTGATATTTCATTTGGCCTACTTGTCTCGAAAATAGATAGACATAATAAATTTTTGGATCATTTCAAGGTTCACATTTTAGATCTCATTTGGACACTATATTATGTATAGTTGTATGTTTCCTGTCTCCGGACCCTTTTGTGAATACTGTACTTTTATATTATTAATAAAAAAGACCTCTATTCATCAAAAACAACATTTTTGTTACATACGACCACAGTCAATAAGATCACAAGTGTGGTACCTCAACCCTATAACAAAAAGAATCAAACACATTGGAGCAGATCAACTTGGAACTGTTCTTCTGGGCTTCTGAAGGTCAGGATTGATGGAATCAGAACCAAATCACTTTTAAAAACAACCCCCAATTAGACGACATTGTTAATACAAAAGACTTGAAAAAAAAACAGCAAATATGAACAGCCTTCATCCAAAAAGATCTGATATATAGCTGAGTAAGTATATGAACCTAAATCCATCTCTCATTATCCTCGCAATTCTCATAAATAACCCAAAAAAAGTTCATATGGACAGATATTGTATGGCGCTAGGAATATTTTACCCTAATCTCTTACCGTCCAAAACAGGGAAACCTGGAAATTCTAGCTGTGGGTTTGCTTAATTGTTTCTTTAAGGCTATGCAGAGTATCAATGCACACATCTTTGATGAATGTCAACATCTGCAAACATGCTTCCATTGCAAGATACTGATACCTCAGTTCCCATATCTCCTTTGGTGTCAGAACTTTAGATTGATTTCCATTGGGCATTATGGTCTGGCTGTCATCTCCAACCAGAACTTCATTGCTATCCCCCCTTGACAATAAATCAGAACCTGGTTCAGATCTCTTTCTCTGTGGTGGAGACAGAATCTGCAAATCTTTAGTGCCCATTTTCCTCTTCTTCTTGGCATGCTTATTTTTCATGACTTGAGCTTCAACTGGTGATGCTTCTGTGTGATGGGGTGTTGAGGGTTGTTGGGTGCCATTGTAAGTTTCAGCAACACTAACCCCTATGATCTCACATCTGTGCTCTTTCTTTGAATCGCCTTTAATTACATTTCTTTGAGATAGAGATGGACTGCATACCCTCTTTTTCCTTTTCTCCTTTTCCATTCTCTTATTTTTCTGCCCTTCTTGAGCTTCATCTGATGAAATCTGATCCGCTTCTTTCTGTATTTTCTTCTTTATATTCTCCTTTTCCATTCTCCTTTTTTTCTGGCCTTCTTGAGCTTCTTCTGATATAATCTGATCCGCCCCTTTCTGTATCTTCTCCTTCCTATTCTCCTTTTCCATTCTCTTCTTTTTCTGGCCTTCTTGAGCTTCTTCTGATGAAATATGATCCACCTCGTTCTGTCGTTCAATTAACTTCACGGCCTCTCCCAACTGAGGCAATGTCTCCCTTAGCAACTCATCAAGGTCAACAAATTCATCAATGAAATGGGATTCATGATGAAATGACGATTTGGGCATCTCTCTCATTCCTTCTCTGGTACTTTCCCCTTTCACCTCTTCCCAATTGCTACACTCCATTGAATTGGACCCACAAAATAAAATTTAGGGTTTTGGTTACCCTCCACCTGGTTTTCAACTGAAAACCCCTTCTCCTTCAACTTCAAAGGCATTAAAAAAATTTCATAAACTTCACATTCAAAACAACCCACTGAGCTTTTGCATTGAAACTGTCAAGATTCAACAGACTTTTATCATAGTGGATGGGAGTCGTCTAATGGCTTACCGTAAGCAATACAGCCCATATTCTCAATTGGCTTGTGCAAAACTTCGCATTCAAACGTGTGAGACGTTCGCTGGAGTAGAAGATGATATTGTAAAAGGACGGTGGCCAAGAACAAAGTAATAACCGATGTGAAAGTGAATAGTGGGGCAGTGAATAATGAATATGCTGAAATGACATTTGCTCTAATGGCTAAGGTTATGTTGCAAGTACATAAATGAACTATTGTTGCAATTATTAATTGATTAAAAAATATTATATTCAATTTATTTTTTTCTAAGGTTCAAAAAACTTCTTTATTTAAGAGTTAAGCATGTACTCAACAAGACTTGATTTACGGTGGGCTCACTCAAAACCATTCAAATTCACCAATAGACCAAAGGTCTATTGACACTAATCAATTTTAATTAATTAGAATTGCAATAAATGATACATTTTGGGTGTTGCATTGCTCTTAAATAATGTTGAGTTCAAATATTCTTCAATACCAAAACAAAAGCTGAAAATTAAATGTTCAGATTTTTAAATGCTACATATAAATATTTATTTATTCTAATTTTTATATTTTTAACCTAATTATATAGATGTTATATTTTGTATTTAGATATAGAGGATTATAATAATTTGAAGTAGCATTTATTTAAATTAGAAATTTTCCTTTAGCTAAGAACACGAGTATATATGATTCGTTGGTCAAAAACATTTAGGTGTCAAGCGTGGCCTGAATGTGTCTCTCAAGTTTGAGCTTAGGTTGATGACTTTTTTGTTGTAAATTCAAGATTGTTCTATAGAGAATATTAATGAGGCTGTACTAAAATAGATTACCGTTGTGATTGATCTTTTCACTAGCCATCAATATGCATTTATATCCTTTGAATAGTCATGTCTTGAAGAGCCATGACCATATGTGGCTTATGCTACGTAGGGTCATGACCCTTCATAACCGATTGGTAATATTAACTATATTGTAACATATACAAATATCAAATGCTCTTTATATATATATATAATCGACTATTAGATTAATATAATTATATCCATTAATTCGATGCTATATTTCAACACTCCCTCTTAGCGAGAGGAGATTGATATTCACAAGAAGTGAGTGTTATTGAAATCCCTGACTTAGTTCGGAACTAGATTTCTTTTAAATAACACATAACCACTTTGAATCAGGATTTCCAACATAATCCGGAACATAATTCAACCTGATAAGAAATTTATCAAAATCCCCGACCAATTTGGAACTAGATTTAATGATAAATATAGGTGTTAAGATATCCAACGCAGTCCGGATCAAAACTTGAACCATTCGTTATCATGATCCCTGACTAAATTCAAAACTGGATTAGATGATAACTTACACAACTTTATATCAAGATATCCGACACATCTCAGGACATCATCATGATGTACTCATCCTGATAAAAGAGTTATCGCAATCCCCGACCAATTCGGAACTAGATTTAGTGATAACAATCAAGATATTTGGCACAATCCGAATCAAAACTTGATTTACATGTTGTTATAATCCCCGACCAATTCGGAACTAGATTTAACAACTCAAAAATTCAGTGTTAGGAATAGTGACTACAATACATAGTCATACCTAACTCTAGGTTAAGCTATTGTCTAAGTCGTCACCTAGCAATAGTAACCCAACACATATGAAAGATTGTCACCTTTCATAATATAACACAAAAGAATGGGTCCATAAAGTCACACATATGACATCCACCTTGACTCTTCTCAGAGGGTGGATCCACCATGGCTCATCCCAGAGAGTGGAAACCAATACTTCCACCTTAGACTTGCCTATCAAGGACAAGAATCATTTAAGATACAAAATGATGGATCACGGAAGCTGAAACCTTCTTTTCAGCTAAGGCTTTTATTCCTCAACATACCAAGGTTATCTGAAGGTACACAATCTTCTTTCTAGCAAGGGGTTTGGTAAGAATATCGGTCATATGTTCTCCATTGAATTTCATTTGTTTGTACTGTCTCATAGTCTTGGTGAATTCTGAGCTTACCAAGTATACACCATCTTGACATGGTACACTACCTCTAAATTTGTATGACCAAGATCCTAGGGTGCCAACTTAATTTGATCTTCTAGCTTCTCCCTCTGACATATAGCCTTCTCACATGGTAATAATCATAATTTTCTGCTATAATTTCTTAATTAATGGAGAACCATAAAACATAGTCTACTCCCTCTGAATCAAGATCCTCAAATGTCCATTTATGCAGATCCTTTAGCTTCTCCCTCTATCACGAAGGCATACCCTGTTTATATACCTAACCCAGTGTTACCACAGGATGTCACTTCATACCTTCCTTCCTGAGAGAACCAATATGAATAATCTGAATAGTCATAAGGTTACATCGGCTAGCATAAGATGCATTTTGATCTTTTCCAAGGCCACAACATTAACACTCCCTCTTGGACTTGAGGGAAGATAATAAAGACCTCTAGTATGATGTTTATCTTAATGAGTTGTAGTCTCAAGATGTACGGAATGCCTTAATCAAAGATTATATCCACGTGCATCTCATAGGCGATTCTATCCAGGAGTTCCCACTACTATAATCTCAGAATTGTTTTACCTTCAATAGTGAACTCCCTCTCAATCAATATGATCGAGTTTGTCCAAGTTGACTGAATCATTTGCTTCCATAGAGGCTGAATTTTGCCAACTTCTAGACCTTTCTGAAGATGTCAAGGATAGATTACGAATAGTTCATAAAGCTAAACTATTCTGAATAAACTGAAAATTCATATGGATTAATAAAACATGAGATACCTATCTTTTCAAATATTTTCAAGTATTTACTTTTGTAAGGTGAGCCCATTAATACGATACCTGTACCCATTGTCCTTCTTCATAACATATGGTTTCATCCTGATCCTTATATTAATTTTCTTCTTTACAGATCACATCTCATTATGATAACTACCGATTAGATGTTGACTTTATACATTATCGGCATCTGATTATATGTAATGTCCCCTCTACGGTATTTAAGTTTATGGGACTAACTTCTATATCTCCAAGTGCAAAGCCTTCTTTCTATTAAACTTGCAAGCAATTCTTGATATTACGGAAGGCTAAACTGATAGAATTTCTCTATCAAACAATGAGTCTTGAGTAATGGTTAATCTAAATTTATATATTTTTCTCAAAGAATATTCCTTGTGTTTATTCAATGTTCTTGTGATGCCATTTCTATTCAAAAAAATCTCTCTAAATTCATACAATGCCAAATACATGAATTCAACTTGCCACCTAAAGTGAAATTCAGTCCGGAAATGAAGAATCCACGCCAGTGATATTAATCAGCTACTAAGCCAACGCTTCAGACCCTTTTGGGAACCCAAACCTCAAAAGCTGAAGTTCATGAAGATCATTCAACACTCAGAATGAGGTATCAATATTGCAACACCGAGACCAAAGTAAGTGTGCTCCCATTCTTATAATCAGAATGCCGTAAACTTTGAGCAATGGTACCAGCACCCAATGTTGTTTATTATTCACCTAGCGATGATAAATAGCTGCTACTCTTTCCATCATGCATAGGGCTGTATCGAGAAGATATGGAATTTCTAATATTTCCATCCAAAACTAAACCTTTACCTTCAACAACATACACAACAAAGAATGCAGATCTATGCTTAGAAATAATCTCTTTATATGCTGGAACTTTTCAAAACTCTTCCCTCACAATTGTGACTCATCACTAAGCATTTGGCGACTCTTGCAAGGGCCACAGATTGTCCCACTCCCACCTACCTCACACCAAAAAGCAAGGGTCCACTTTCAAATAAAAACTTTACAGCATGGGATGGACGATTCCAAAGCCACTAACACTATGACAAAACTCATGCACCAAATATGAGTGCATACCGCAGCAAGGGCACTAGCTTTCCCACAATAGCAAGAGATCTTCGATTCTCTCCAAGGATTTATCCATGCCACCACAAGTGATACGCACCCAAATATTATTCACGAACTATGCAGAGCACAAAATGCACGCCAAAGCAAAGTTCTCAATATATTTAACAAATATTTCATTCGCAAAAAATATAACCATTAATATATTTGGCCTCCCATTCAAAATTACTTTATTTCCACATCAATAAAGTCGTAGAATAATCACCCAACTTTAACTTCTAGTAATAAATAATTAGTTTCTAGCAACATGTAGCATTATGTTCTTCCCGCCTGATGTGGTATTAGTGTTGCCTCTAATATTAGATGGCAACCTCCAAAGATATAATTGATAATTTCATTTATCCACACAGTAAAAAATACCCATATGAGGGCTCACACACCCATGTCGTGCCTATGAATAGATTGATGGTATTCATTGATCCTCTATGTCTGCATTCTAAATCTATTCCATTCGTACTTTAGATATTCGTTATTCTACCAGCACCCAAAATAAATTATTCTCGTGTCCTATGGTTTATTCTGATTCATGGTTGGCACATCCCTTTCTTTTGATCCCCGATATCTATTCCATAAATGGATGCTGAGTAATCTCCAGGGGGGTCGCTGTAATATTAAAATATGGTGTGTAATTTCCTCTCCATACTGGATGTTGTGTTTCCTATTTATTTTCTCCCCCAATGATGGGTGAGGATTCGTTCACTAGTGTCCACCATGTCTCTCTTGCTCATTGAGGTTCTGTATGTTCCTTTTCTGCAGAACCAATACCCGTCTATCCTCCTTACGCATTCACTGTTGATGATCTTCATTCTCAAGAAACTCTTGTTCATCATCTTTCTTATTCCCATCTTATTTCCTAATGTGTCGATGATCCGAACTTGATTAATATCAACCTCTGATAAGATAATGTCTCCAATATATATATTCAGCAATATAGATTGATCTTTTGTGATATACGATAGTCACTATGATTTTGATATGCATTGTCTCCGATAATATATGCTACAAATTTATCACCTATTGCTTGTGAATTTAATTTTATCCTCTTATAGGTTAGGCTCTAATACCATGTTGTAAATTCAAGATCTTCCTATAGAGAATATATATGAGGTTGTACGGAAATTGATTACCGTTGTGATTGATCTTTTCACCAGCCATCAATATGCATTTATATCTTTTGAATAGTCATGTCTTGAAGAGCCATGACCATATGTGGCTTATGCTACGTAGGGTCATGACCCTTCATAACCGATTGATAATATTAACTATATTGTAACATATACAAATATCAAATGCTCTTAATATATATATATATATATAATCGACTATTAGATTAATATAATTATATCAATCAATTCGATGCTATATTTCAACATTTTTATCATACATCATCATCCTTAACAATCATTCTCAAAAAATTGAGTTACAACCCATTGGCAAATATTTAGTTTTTGGTTTGATGTCAATATGATTTTGTAAGACATTTCAAAATGATTTGACACTATTGCAAAAAAAAATGTAGTTAGTTAGATGAATGGAAAAAATTGTAGAATAAATATATTTTTGTCAAGATCATATTGCAGTATTCATTTTATGTGAAGATTTAAACTAAATCCATAAATCTCATCTCTATTGAATTCTAGGGTTCACTTTCAACTCCCCTCAAGTTCGTAGTATATTATTTACATAATAAAATGGTACACATTCTCATGTGATTGCACATGATAAGGATAAACACCCCTTTGTGTCAAACCTCTTAAAGGATTTAAAGTTAACAACTTTTCAACAAGACCAAGGATAACAAGCAATTGTGTAGTATGTCTTAGGATGCAAATGCAATGTTGATATCACTGCATGATTCCTTTTAGATCCATGGTGTGTTTTCTATGTAAGTCGTGTCTTCACTAGATGTTCTAAATAAAATTGAATATTTTTATTAAAGATAACACCCTAGTGGTAATGTTATGATAATGACATAATGTGATGGTTAAATTGTGGTGAACTGTGATTCTCACCACCATGGTTCAAACCTCTATTGAGGTGTTATTGGTAAGTAATCATGTTGGATATGAGGTTCCCCGCTTATGGCCTCACTAATTCATAACTCTAGTAAAATATGTTTACCCTTTAAAGTAACTCCCTAGATATAATTGCATTGAGATGCATTAACAATTACATAATAGATCTTAAAGACTTGTGTAAAGAAAAACTCAACACAATTTATTTTGACATCTGCATGCACTGAATTCAAATCTTGTTAGCGACTAGTGTTGGATGAGAGTGCAATTTTTATGCTTTGTATTTGAACCAAAATGGAGAGGATGTCAGTTCACTATCATCCCATGTCCATTAACATAGTCTTCTTGGTTGACATTACATATCTAACAAAAAGCATCCTTAGATACACACCTCAACAATTCTCCTTGCATTGTGATTCTTGGGCATTTATATCATATGTCTAATCAATTTAGTATTTAGATATGTGTTTGTGAATAATTGGAAGAAATAGTAAACTTTTGGTGGCACAAACTACTTGGTTGAAGGTGAGAAGCCCTTCTCATGAAGAACTCTCACAATCCCCACTACTTCTTTCGATGCCCACATCTTCACTTCCTCTATCCATAGAATTCATGAATAGATTGCGTCCATAATACAACATTAATTATTTCTCTTTTATTGGAGATATACATGCTATCAAAATCTATATTTATTTGGTTTAGTTTTAAAGTTGTTTATCATAGTTGCCCAAAGACTTAGGGTTATAGTGACAATATGAGGACTACAACACCAATCAAAGTAGTATATGGAAGTAGATGAATAAGGAAATTGTATATTATGTAAATGTAATCACCAAAAATTTTGAGTGCATGAATGGGTATATGGTTTACAATTTCTTGGAAACACTTTTGTGTAAGCATACATTTAAATGCTAAGATTCTTCTTCATGAATGATGCAATAGTTTTGGTGATTGAGAACTTCAACAAAACCATTTTGAGATAAAAACTTATTTGTGTATATGTTCTTCTTTCAGAAGTTACTCATGTGGGCTTCTCTTGCTAAATTAAGTTGTATCCATTAACCAACATATTTGGTCCTTGAAATGGTGTTGGAGATGTTTTTTTTATCATATTCTAGTTTGAAATCCCACTAGTATTTTCCTGTGGATGAGTTTTTTTTGTAGTTCCACCATCAAATCATTTCCCCAAATCTAAAAATCCATCACATGTTGGAAATCTATTATGAGAAAGTGAGATACAGAGAAGGGGGGGGGGGTTGAATCAGATATCTACCAACAATTCAATTTTGACATAAACTTACTTGCATAACACAAACATAAAATTCAATACTAAAATAGATCTAACATCCTAATCTTCATCCATGAAAATAAAACATAACACAATGATTTTGGTTACCCATAAACCTTTGAAAGGTAAAACTGGGGTGGGGATGACACCCACAAATCTTCACTACTGCAGTATTAAAGTTTGTGTGTTAGGGCTACAATGATTGATCATAAACTAATGATCTACCCTGTGAGGGGTCTGCCATGTTAAGAGCTTTAAGACCTATACAATCTACCTTGCAAAAGGATTTAAACTTACAACAAATTAATCACTTAGTTAAGGTATTTAATCAGGTCTATTAGGACCACTCTGTTAAGAGATTTACCCTGATTCACCTGTTAGAATGCTTATGTACCTGATCCTTCAGTTTGCATTGTGATGTTGATAACAGATCTTCTCCTTCCAATATAGATTTGATCTCCTCTATCAAATATATCTTCATTTTTTCCTTCACTATTCTACTCGGTCACTGATCTCTACTTCTGATAATAAAAACACTTCTCTGTTTTGCATGTATGAAATCCCCTTCATACTCTTCTCACACATTTTATGTTTTAGGGTTCGGATCTCATATTATATAAACAATAGATCAACAATCTAGATTGTTTACTTATGTTGCTTAATCATTCCCCAATTCTAATTGGTTCCATAGATTACATAGGGATCAATGATTATAAATTTAAAGCATAATCACCTTCATGATTTCCTCAACAAACAATAAATATAATGTAGATGTCAAACAAAATGGTTTACCTAAGTGTTTGTTCCATTACAAATACATATATCAAATCTAACTTACTCGACATTTGAAATCTCTGGCACTCAGCATTCATTGTTCTTCATACCCTGGTGCTTGGCACTGACATATCTACACAACTTAGTATAAGATTTCTCATCTATTATTGAAGTACTTGATGACCTCCTGACTGGCTTGGTAGTAACTACTACTTGGTAAATGTACAATATACAAGTCTATACTTAACTCAGCCTATACATGATGACTCAATCGCAGTGATGACCGGCCAACATTGCCTAGAAAATGACTAAGTGTAAGACACTAATAGACAACCAAACTTAGGGATCAACAATCTCCCACTTGGACATTAGTGGAAAAAACACTTTGTCATGACATTTTACATTACATTACATGAGTACTTAGTAATATCAAAATCTCCTATATGAATACTCCCCCTAAGACTTGGACTCAGTCTTCAAAATATTCTACACATATATGTACATAAGACTCATTTGACATACAACCAAATAAATACATTTACAAAAATAGTATGTCATACCATTGGTTCCATTGTATTCAGTCCCCTGTTTCTGCTTTAAAATCTGAACTCTGTCATTCCCCTTGTCATTTCCTCTTTCATATCTTGTTATTTCATGTTAATTCCCCCTTTAACCTTTAATATTATGTCATGTCATTTCCCCCTTATTTTTATCACTTGAAGTTCCTGGGGTGTAGGGGTTTTGAAATACTTGTCCAAAAATGGTTTATGAAGCTTCATTACCATAGCTAATGCATTGTCCCAACCGGACCTTACAAACTCCAAAACCTGTGACTTTATTTCTAGCTCGGAAGCTAGCTCAACTAGGCTCTCGGCAATAGAAAGATGAGGGTCTTTCAGCACTAATGCTTTTGTCGTGACTAACTCCTTCTGCATAACCTCGAGATGAGGTGTTAGCATTGTTTGTATTGAAATTAGTCTAGCCCTTATTTTTCCATCATTAGCCACCAATTTGGCTAATCTGCCTTGTGCATGTAATAACTTGGTAAAGTGCATGGAGCTGTAACTTGCATCCATGCTCAGGGAATGTCCTGTAGACTTTAAGTCTAGCTACAATTTGTCTATTAGATCCTGATTGTCTTTAGTAAACTCTTCAACATTGCATAATTTCTTGTATAAGCAATGGACGTTCTGCACAACTTCTTCTAAATTTATTACTAAGGCAAAAAGTTCTACTTGTTTAACTGCAATGTCAGTTGAAACCTTGTCAAGTACCTTGGTCTCAAACTTTCTCTCAGACCACTGTAACAACTTATCATTTTCCTCGTTGTCATCATCATTTACCTTCTTGACAATATGTACAAGTTGTTCCAAAATAGGTGCGGACTCATTTACATAATCCATTTCAAAAGAATAAATGAAAATACTTTTGATCTCATGTAATACCTTCTTTTGTTGATGTTCTCTTCTAAAATCTTCCTGTTTACTCTTCTTCTTCAAAAGATCCTACAAGATTTGCATCTGTGCATAGGTCAAGTTATTAGCACTCTATGTGTGTGTGTGTGTGTGTGTGTGTGTATCTGTGTGTGTTTGTGTGTGGTGTGTGTGAACATATATATTTTTTATATGTAATATATGTATATATATGTGTGTGTGTGTGTGTGTGTGTGTGTGTGTATGTATATGTATATGTATATGTATATATATGTATATGTATATGTATATATATGTATATGTATATGTATATATATAAAGAGACATGAGATTCATTATTGATTCTAGCTGTTGTAGGAGAATTTGCATGAAAAAGATTGATTTCATGCAAAATTGATCAAACGGGTTGAAGACAGAACCGAGCAAAACTACAAACAACACTGAGTGATAGAGAAAGAAATTACTGAGAAAAATAGAGTTGGAGGAAAAAAAGATGTTAAATTGATTATTGATCAGAGGTATTTTTTAGCTTAGCATAGATATGAAAATATGCAAATAAAAGTTGTATTTGAATCAGATCATTATTGTATCAGTTTAACCATTGTAACAGATAAATCTCTTAATCGGGTGAGACTTAATAGTCTTTATATTTTAATATGACATTCAATGAATGCTGATTATTTTCTTGTTGACCCCATAGTGAATGTTTGCTCAAGGGAGAAATGTTAGTGATAAATCCTCTAACCAAGTCATACCTCACAGTGTGTTTTGTAACCTTTAACAGGGTTTCCTCTTAACTGAGCTCACTTCAGAAGAGTGAATTATTTTGGGTAACCGGTCCCAAATTGTTTTTACCCTAACAGGGTTTCCACGTTAAAAATCTATGTGTTATATGTGTATGAATATGTTGAATTGTTATATTACTTTACACATTTATATAACTAGATATATTGGTAAACATAGTACTTAATTTATTGGTAATTGATATATGAAGATAAATGTCATGCCCAAATAATTAATATGCAAAAACAAACAATTTTTTTTTAAAAACACCTAAGATTGTACGAATAAGGAGAACATGTTGGTTAGGACATTAGTGTTGTCATGCGAGGAGCATCATGGCCAACAAGGTCATGTGGTGATTCCACACACATAACTGGGTTGACCAACCTCCCTCTACAACATGGTTAGGGTTGATTAACCCTAAGCGATACAACTGAATAAAATATTTGATGATGCTAACAAGGGTAAGTTTAGGGATGGGTTACAGTTGATCCTATACAACTAGTTTGTCAATCATTAGAGGGAACACATAAAATGTCAAAGCCTAATGAGAGTTTGTTAATGAACTCCTAACACAACAAATACTAAATTGTTATTCATAACAACATGTTACGTAATCATGATAGCAGGCACTGAAAGGAAGCTTAGGAAAGTAAGAATGTCTAGATGATTTACTGACTCAACCAAAAGGATATGAAATGGGTGAATCTCTAAGGAACTCCATAAATGAATAAAATTCTCAATGCAAGAAGAAAGTCCCTAGCGGTTATTCAGGATAAAACCTAATCGATACCTGATCCTCTAGGGTTTAGATAAAACCACTACAATAAATTTATTAAAGTTGCCACTAAAGCCTCTAGTTGAAATAAGAAGTTTGAATAAGCTCTATTCAATCGAATTGACTTGCCCCTATTAAATAAACAAGTGTGAATAACTATATAAAACTTAAAATGAAATAAACGTTTATGGTCTCATGTGTGGATTAGCTTCATTCATATGATATTTATTTAATCAATTTTCCAATTAAGGTACTTAGGTGTCAACCAATCAACAAATTTATTACTAACTTCATATATTAAACACGAGATAAAATCTAATTTAGATTAGACCATTAACTAATTAATAAATTTATTATTATTTTAATAACAATTTTATTAATTAATCAATAAATACATATATTTTTAATGGCTCTATAAAAAAATATTAAATGGAGTTCATTTAAAAAGAAGGGTAAAGACAAGTTAATAAATTTTCTTTTTACATAAAAGCAAGCTAATAAGCTTTAATAAAAATTAATATATCATAATAATAATATATTATTATATCTATTAATTAATATATAGTACTATGATAATAATTAATGTATTATTTATAGATTAAATAATATACAAATGTCTATAAAAAAATAGTCTTTTATATACTAATTATATATTAAATATCATATATTATGATATTTGTTTTAAAAAAATTTAAAATAAATAAACTTTAATTCATTACTCACGTAAATGTGGGGGTGGGGGTCATTGCTGACAGTGATACCCTGTCGTAGTAGGGCCCACTATTGCGTGGTAGTGGGCACCCTGCCACATCAGGGCCTACTGCCACGACAGTTGTACGCCTATGCGGTAGCTCCCACCTGACATGACAGTGGGTACACCTATTGCGGTAGGTCCCCACTATCACATGGCAGGGGCAAGGGTGTGGGGCGAAACCCCACCCCAAAAAAAATACTTTATGCATTTCTTTTTAAAAAAAAATTTAATTTTTTGTTTTGAATTTAAAAGGTAACTTATACTTGCAATTGCCTTATCCCCCTTTTTAAAATTAATACTACATACATGAACATAATATATATTAGTTTATTTTTTTTAAAAAAGGTTTCTTTTTTTTCACAAGCCCTTTGTGGGCTTCTTGGGTAGCTACCTAGGTGGGTCCCACCTTTTTGTAACCAATTAAAATATAGCTTTTTTTGCCGAGTTGCTAGGTTATTCATTTTTTTATGACTGTGGCATTTGGGAAAGTGTATGGGGAATTTATTTTTTTTCCCATACATTTTCCAAAGACTTGTAGGTCTGTATTAGAGGCTTTTTTTGGTTTTACACTTTTTTTTCTTTTTTTCTTTATGCTAAAAGTCTAAAGGATTTAATTTCTTTTTTATTTAGATACACGCTATGATGGAATGGATCTCTCTAAAATCTATAAGACCTTAAAGAAACTTTCAAATAAATTTGCTAACATAGTTAAATCAACTAAGTTATCTAACTTCCTAACTCCCTATTATTTTTCAACATGAATAGTATTCATACATAATATTCAATCCAATTACTAAGGAGAGAATGCTACAATGAACTTGAGAAAACACTACAATGCAATAACAATAAAAGAATGCAACATTGTTTTATTTCCTATTATTGATTTCCAACATGAATCTTTACATTTTCTTGGAGTAAAATACATTGTTTCATATCAACAATAAAATCATTCTACAATGAACAAGGTTCACTCCTTTCTACATCTTGATATACATTCAATAATACAACTATACATTAACACAATGGAGAGTTTCCCATTTCAAGATTACAACAATGCAACACCATATTTTTTCTTGCACAATGACAACAAAATGAAGACTCTCCCAAAGCTTTTTCCACAAGAACATTGCCACCAAAACCTGCAAATAAAGAGAGCATACCATGGAGATCTCACCTCCCATCCAAGGTCTCAAAGAGACCACCCCGAGCTTGGATAACCAAGGCTAAATGGGTACACACAACAAAAACTCTCACAAATGCATTCATATAACAAAACAACATTAAAATCCCTCAAATACTTGGCTTCACAAATGGGTCACCTATAAAAGCATTGAAATAGGGTGAAAGTGGGCTCATCAAGGAGGATATTTCCATTAAAAAAGAAAATATACAACCAAGAGATATTCATGCCTTCCAAATGCTAGATTTTTACATTCTCTATCCACATATCGTCTCCTTATCACCCCCAAATGCAAGATTGCAAATATGGCTTCATGGAGCTCGTACTCCATTATATTTCCCTTCTTCTCCAATATAAGAACCTCTCAACTTCAATGGCAAGCCCAACTAACCCCTTCACCCAAGGCCACTACTTCCCTCCCAAGGGTGAGTGATGCCTTGTACACCCATGGACAACATACCCAAGGCAAAACAAAAAGAAAATGATGTAAAAATCCACATCCACCCAAACCCAACAACAACACTAACAAATTACATAACAAGGATAGCATACAAAATCTACTTGTTCATTCTTCACAACATTCAAAACTTAAATTATAAGAGATATCTTCTTCATGGCAAGAACACCAACCTTGGTCCAATGCAAATGGTAAATGTGATTTGAGAACAACCCTTTTCCCCTTTTATTTGACTTCCTTCTCCAACTCTAAAACCCTAAGTGTCTCTAAAATTAGAGAGTGGGTGAACAACCACTAAGTCTCACAAAGCCCTCTAAAAAGGTCTCCAAACCCTACTCAACCTCTAGCAATAAATGTGAGTTGACTACTAGTCCTTGGCCTTACTTCTTGTCCCCCCCCTCTCATAATGGTGAGCTTAGATAAGAGTGTGGGACAAGTCAAGGCATGTGGCCTTCTCCATTTTCACCACTCTTGAAGAATAGCCTTTTGGAGTGCCATAATTGTGATCTAGACCTTCCCATAGGAAAAATCTAGCCCCTAACTCAAGGTACCCCCACATGGATAGCTAATTTTGATTAAAAATGCACCCTAGGGTCATTTTTAACCCCTCTAAAGTTCAGCTTGAGTTTGAATTCAAAATTCAACTTGATGGGAAACCCTACATAACCTCTACAAGCAAGTGGTTAGGCTAGGTAGCTTACTAGGTTAAGTATTTCTTGCCAAACCCTAATTGACATGTCACTATCCTTATAGACATCACAAGTGTCAAGTGACACCATAAAATACACTTCACATTTACAAGTGACATATCTAAATAACAAAATTAATTTAATCTAATAACATCCATACAATTTACGTTTACAAATAAAAACACGTTACAATGGGGTTTCAATCTCTTCAATAGATTAAACTTTGGCTTTCATAATTGCAGATATGTTTAGTCTTGATTCTTTGAATAGTTCCATGGTTTTCTTTCCTACACACTAAACTTGAGCATTAGTAGTCTAAGAAAACAAAATCACATATAATTATATATATACAATTCAATATTACCTAATTGCATACATTATTCAATATTCATAATTCAATTTCCAGTTACAATTTCCATTAAGGTAATGCTCATACATAGTACTTGCAGAATTCTAGCATCATGACATATCATCAATACTACTTATTAAACTTAAAACATAATCCATGTAATAATTAAATCTAACCATGATTAAGTCTTCCTCATCAAAATACATATCTGAGAAAGTATAACATAATCAAAAAACATGATATAGGTTCTAATCAGCATCATAAATATAATCCACATAGTATAATCATCATCATAAGATATAACTAACATGAGTCACTATCAAATTGACCAAAAGTTCATCAAAATCTCAAAACATAAAGTATCAAAATATGAATAAATCAATAGTGCTATGATGGCTCAGGGTGAGGCCTCACATCCTCCCCCTCTAGACATGAACTTCCTCCTAGATTTCATTAAAAAGGTATGGGTACTATGATCTCATATGTGCGGCATACTCCCATGAAGTCGTGACCTCATCATAACAATCCCACTATACCCTAACCTATTCCAGATCTTTGTCTTGAAGTGCTAGGGTTCATCAAGCTAAAATATGAATGGGCTCCAAGGCTAGTTGCCCGTCCAACTCCACCTGAAAGGAATACCAATCTATAATGTGAGACTCATCATATATATATATATATATATTTGTAACATAGAAACATGAAACACATTGTGGATGTGTAACATGATGGGTGGAAAAGTAGTTGATATGCAATGGTTCCTATCCTCTCCAAGATCTTGAAAGGCCCAACAAAGTGAGGTGCTAGCTTAGATCCCTTTCCAAAATGGATTGGACTCTTGTGTGAGTGCACTCTCAGAAAAAACTATGTCTCTGACCATATACTCTCGATCAACCCTCTTCATGTCTGCCTATCCTGAGCCTCTCTAAGATGTTGTCTAATCAAAACCACCTTCTACTCCATATCTCTAACCATTTGAGGTCTAATAGATACTCTATCCTCAATCCTATCCCAACTCAGTGGTGTCTTGCAAGGTCTACCATACAAGGCCTGATATGGCGGCATACCTATAGAGGAATGATACCCATTATTATAGGTAAACTTGACTAGATGAAGTTACTCCTCCCACTTGACCTGATGGTCCATCACATACATGTGAAACATGTCCTCTAAAACTTGATTAACCCTCTCTATCTATCCATCTATCTGAGGATGGTATGATGTACTACAATTGAGTCTAGTGCCCAATGCTTCCTGAATCTCTCTCCAAAAGGAGGATATAAAAAGTGAGTCTCTATCAAAGATGATCTTATGAGGAATGCCATGAAGTTTGACAATGCCCCGCAAGAACACCTATGCCACTATTGGTGCTATAAATGTGGTACGAACAGGTGAGAAATGGGTGAATTTTGTCAACGTGTCAACTATTACCATGATGGCATCATGGTGATGAGATGATATAGAGAGACCAACAATAAATTCCATGGAGATAATATCCCACTTCCACTCAGGTATCTCATATGGCTACAAGAGCCCACCTGGATGACTATGCTACACCCTCACCCTCTGGCACTCTAAGCATCTAGAAACTATGCTGGAAATCTGCAATATCATGCCTGACCAATGATACAACTATCTCAAATCAGCATGCAACTTATTAACTCTTGGATGAGCTGCATAAGGTGCTATGTGAGCCTCTAGCACAATAAACTCTCACAAATCACTGGTAGACAGTACATAGATGCATCCCCTATGATGTAGTAGTCCATCGAACTCTAGTAAATACTCTACAAATCTCCCCTCAAGAGGTCTCTAAGAATGGATAAACTGACAAACCTCTACATACACCCCATCCGCTGGTAAATGATGCAAAATGTGCTCTCTCAGATCTATATTATTATTAAAAAATGAGAGCATGTCATCTCCTACTCAAGTCATTTGCAACTACGTTCTCCTTCCCATTGATGTAATGAACATCAAAATCATACTCACATAAGAACTCCATCGATCTCCTCTACCTAGCATTAAGATTAGGCTATGTAAAGATATACTATAAGCTCTAGTGCTTTGAATGAAGTTCAAATCGGTGACCTAGAAGAAAGTGTATCCATCTCACTAAGGCATGAACCACCGCTATGAGCTCTAGGTCATGAGTAGGTTAATTAAGCTCATGATTCTTTAGCTTCCTAGACTCGAAAGTTATAGGTCGACCATCCTACATGAGAAATTCTCCCAAAGCATCTAGTGAAGCATTTGTGCATACCACAAAATCTATTGAAGGATATGAAACTGCTAAAATTGGTGCACTAGTGAGGGCTATCTTGAGCTCTTGAAAAGATCTCTCACACTTCTTTGTCCACTCATACTTCTTCCCCTTTCTCTGAAGGGAAGTGATGGGATGAGATACTCTAGAGAATCCTGCCACAAAACATCTATAATAACCTGCTAGGCACATAAAAATCCCGACTTCAGTGCCACTGGTGGGTGTCATCCAATTTATAATGGCTCTAATCTTCGATGGGTCCACTGAGATCCCATCACCTGATATAACGTGACCTAGATAATGCACCTCTGGTCTAAAGAAATCACACTTCGACAGGCTACTATATAGTTGATTCTCTCTCAAGTGTTGAAAAACATGCCTTAGGTGCTCCTCATGTTCCTCCTCATCACAAGAATATATTAAAATGTCATCAAGGAACACTACCACAAAATTATCCAAGAATGTATGAAATACTCCATTCATGAGACTCATGAACATAGCTGGAGCATTTGTGAGGCCAAATGGCACCACGGTGAACTTGTAGTGACCATACCTTGTATGAAAAGCAGTCTTGTGGATATCACCCTCCACAATCCTCAATAGATGGTATCCCTACTTCAGATCTATCTTTGAGAATACTCGTGCATCCTGTAACTGATCAAATAATCATGAATCCTAGGGAGTGGGTATCAGTTCTTAATAGTCACTTTATTCAATTGTCGATGATCAATGCACAACCTAAATGATCCATCCTTCTTCACAAAAATCACTTGTGCACCCCAAGGTGATATACTAGGTCGAATATGCCCTTTCTCCAAGAGTTCCTCTAACTGAATCTTGAGCTCACTGAGCTCATATGTGGTCATCTTGTAAGGTGATCTAGATAGAGGCTCAACTCCTAGCACAAGGTCTATATAAAAATCAACTACCCTAGGTGGTGGCATACTAGGTAGCTCAGAAGGAAACACATCTGTAAACTCCTACAAGATAGGATAATCCTCAAGCGAGGTTTATCTCTCTAAATCCTCATCTCTATCACTAATGGTGATGGTTAATAACTAACATCCCTTCCACATGCACCACCTAAGCTGCATAGCATAAATCATGTGAAGAGATATGGGTCTTTGGACTCGGTAAAATATCACCAAAATAGTGACGTGCTCATCAACATGCTCAACCCTCTTCTGTTGAAAATCTATCTTGGCACTATGGGCATATAGACAATCCATGCCAAGGACTACATCATAAGAACCTAGAGGGGTAATGTAGAGATCAGACATCATGATCATGTCACCAATCTAAATCTGACAACTGCAAACCAAAGAACTAACAGAAAATCTAGCTCCTAAGGCTATTTCAACCTCCCAACTGACATCCTGACTAATTACCACTAGTCCACAATACTCCACTACAAATGGAGATACAAAGGAGTATTGGCTCTCGAATCAAACAAGATAGTAACATTGATTCCCCAAATCATACATGTTTCTTCAATAGCCATGTCTTGATGCTCTGCTTGGCAGTTATCAACCTCTACAAATACCCTATGAGACCTACCCATATCACCTACTATCAGCTCTAAAGTAGCTCCTCTCTGACTTCCTGCTGCCTAACCCTATGGGCACTCTCTCGCTATATGTCCCATACCACCACAAGTGTAACATGGCCCATGTGTTTGTACATGTACTCCCTGAGACCTAGACTATTACTAACCTCCAATCCTATTGGACCCACTATAACCGCCCCTAGAGGACTATTGAGTCCTAGCTGGCTGTGTATAAGGGGCATGTGACCTCTGATCCTGCCTAGGATCCTGATACTTCCACTACTTAGTCTTAGGATCCTACTGGGGTTGTTGCTGAGGCTATTGGCCCTTAAAGGAGGCTGTTGAATGTTCCTTATTCCCCTTCCAAGGGGTTCTTTGCTATCCTGATGACTGGGTAGAGTGGTTTCAGTTTTGAGACCAATCCCTTGAGTCATGTGTCCTACCACAAATGTCCTCGACAACTAGTGCACTCTCATCTGCCTCTCTAAAAGTGGTAGGGAATGCTAGTTAGATTGGACCCTTAAGAGATACATTAAGACCCTTGATAAATAAATGCATCTAGAGATTCTTGTCCTTCATGTAGTCAACATAAGGAAGGACCTCAAGAAATCTACTCTCATACTACATCACAATAAGGCATCTCTGCTGAAGGTCATGAAAATCCTCTATCTATCATTGTCTAAAGCTCTCTAAAAGATATCTATATTTGAACTTGTAGAGAAAGGTCTCCCAAGTGAGTGTATCTATACTCACGCCACCCATGACGTCCTCTTGCTACCACCAAGTAGAGGATCCCTCTCGAAGGAGATGAATGGAAAGTCTCACCTTCATATTTATCCCATAGGAATGCAACCCAAAGCATCACTATAAGCTCAATAACCATGCCTCTTCTCCAGATCCATCAGTAGATCCCAATAATAAAGGAGGTTGGAGTCGTAGTAACTCCCTAATCTGATCCCCCATATCACAGGCCTCTCTCTCAACTACATGATCTCCCAAGTCTCGTGGATTCTTTAAATGGTGTACTGACTCAGCCTCATGGTCTTCCTGATCATCAATCTATCTAGGTGGCAGACTCCTACTCCATTCCCTATTGACTGTCCTATGTCCCTTTAAGGGCTTCTACTCTATCTATTGTACTACTTGTGGTAACCTTTGTTGTATGATACCTACAAGGTTATACAATATAGCTAAGACATCTTGATTTATATTAGGAGGTGCCTTGAGTGGGGGATTCTAATTTTCCCTAGGGACCTCTGCCTCTTGCTCCCTATCGATACATGCTGAATGGGTACACCTATGGCCTCATCCACATCTATGACCATTACGTGTGATGAAAGGAATCCTACACAATAATGCAAAGTTATAAGTGAAATGTGAAGGGTTTAAGGTCCTAGTGTTGAAAACTATGCTCTAATACAAAATGTCATGCCCAAAAAATACTACGCAAAAATGCATAATTTTTTTTATAAAAAAACACCTAAGATTGTACAAATAAGAACATGTTGGTTAGGATATTAGTGTTGTCATGCGAGGGGCATCATGGACAACAAGGTCATGTGGTGATTTCACACACATAATCAGGTTGACCAACCTCCCTCTACAACATGGTTAGGGTTGATTAACCCTAATTGATACAATTCAAGAAAATATTTGATGATGCTAACAAGGGTAAGTTTAGGGATGGGTTACAGTTGTTCCTATACAACTAGTTTTCCAATCATTAGAGGGAACACATAAAATGTCAAAGCCTAACAAGAGTTTTTTAATGAACTCCTAACACAACAACTAGTCAATTGTTATTCATAACACGATGTTACGTAATCGTGGTAGCAGGCACTGAAAGGAAGCTTAGAAAAGTAAGATTGTCTAGATGATTTACTGACTCAACCAAAAGGATATGAAATGGGTGAATCTCTAAGGAACTCCATAAATTAATAAAATTCTCAACGTGAGAAGAAAGCCCCTAGCGGTTATTCAAGATATAACCTAATCAATACTTGATCCTCTAGAGTTTAGATAAAGCCACTAAAATAAATTTATTAAAGTTTCCACTAAAGCCTCTAGTTGAAATAAGAAGTTTGAATAAGCTCTATTCGATCAAATTGACTTACCTGTATTAAATAAACAAGTGTGAATGACTATATAAAACTTAAGATAAAATAAATGTTTATGGTCTCATGTGTGGATTAAATTCATTCATAGGATATTTATTTAATCAATTTTACGATTAAGGTAATTAGGTGTCAACCAATCAACAAATTTATTACTAACTTCATATATTAAATATGAGATAAATTCTAATTTAGATTAGACCATTAACTAATTAATAAATTTATTGTTATTCTCAAAATAATTTTATTAATTAATCAATAAATACATTTATTTTTAATGGCTATATAAAAAAAACATTAAATGGAATTCATTTAAAAGGAAGGGTAAAGGCAAGTTAATAAATTTTATTTTTACATAAAAGCAATCTAATAAGATTTAATAAAAATTAATATATAATAATAATAATAATAATATATTATATCTAATAATTATTTCATTTCCCTTGTATTTAAGTATGTAGCTTCAGGACAAAGAAAGGTTTGTGACAATGGCACTCACGAGCTTTTTGAAATCCCCAACCATTGGGGCTAGGGTTTCCTCCTTTGTTGTAGGTTTGAAGGTCTATTTTGCTCCCTTCTCAAGCAAGAATCACTTTGATTTGGTTACGGGCAAGGGCAGAGAGTTTGGAAGGGCTTCAGATGATGTCTTGGGTGCGGATGAGAGCCTTATGGTACGACTAAGGTGTAAGGACTTTGTCAATTTTAAGGTTGGTGGCTCCTCCTCAAAAAATCAATTTCTGCAGGATGGAGAGGATGCTAAATCCTCTGCTACATTATCAAAGTAGAATGATATGCTGACTGCAAAGGCTCAGTTTGCAAGTAAGAGGCTGCAGGAAGATGTGGGGTTGTGGGCCTCAATTATTTTTGGAGGTAAACGCAGTAGTGTGGCTACCATGCGTTTGGGGGATCAGATGTCAGGGGCATCAAAGGCCCCTGTTCCAGCAAAACATTCTGAAGGGAAGATGGTTGGGGTGTGGAAATCGCAAGGTGAAGAAGGTAGAATATATATAAAGGGAAATTTAAATGCATCTAATGAAAGGGAGAAGGTGCAAATGGTGTTGAAGGGTTTGGGTTATGTCGATGGTGGGGCTTCTTTGGGTGCTCAGAGGGGTTTTCATGGAAACGTCTTTGAGAGTATTTTAAATGCTATACAAAAGAAGTCATCTGGTAACTGTAAGAAAGGTGATGGATTTTAAAGGGCAATGCACAAACCCTTGATAGAGCCTATTATGGTAGAGCTCAAGGCAGAAATAAAGGTTGAAGTTACTCATAATTCTACGGGTTTTTTAGATCTTGGCCTGATCAGGAAGATTTAGGGGGTTGTGGCTGAGTTTGAAAGAGCTCAACAAATGGATCATAGATCATTGGGAACCAATTCTGGATGGGTATGTCTAAATCTGCCCAGCAACAAGAGGCTTCTTTATTGTTATTTTTGAAAAAACTCAGGACCGCAATAAGATCTTATTTGATTTTTTCTGGAACTCGGAGGAGAAGTTCCCTCTTATGCTGAAACCTTGGCACTTGGCTTTCAATCCAACTTGTAAAGCTTTTGGCAAGGTTCCTATCTGGGTCATACTTCCAAACTTTTTGCTTCACTTCTGGTTTGATTCATGTTTGGAAGCTATAGGCAACTCTCTGGGCAATTTTTTAATGGTGGATGAGGGGTCCTCAAATCTTCTGCATTCAACTTATGCCTGAATCTTGGTTGAAATGGATATTTCGGGTGATCTTCCTCAGCTATTAAAGATCAAATCTTCAAATGGTTTTTGGGATCAGATCATAGACTATGAAGGTGTACCTTTCTGATGCAGGAAATGCTTTCAAATGGGGCATATGGCTACCCAATATGCTAAATCTAAAGTGGTTAAGGAGGCTTCTTGGTGGAAGTCTCCTCCTCTTTATATATGATGGAAAAGAGGGTTGTGTAATACCCCAAAAATGGGCTATAAGTTCATTAACCTCCTATATCTACAAATCAAACGAAATCAACATCGAAGTCCTAATCTAAGGCACATCTAAACATCATTGAATCATAATTGATTATCTTAAATTCTGCATCGGGGAATATTCCTAGCAATATTTCTAATTATCTTTAATTTAATGATTATTTGGCGATAAATCACATTTATCCTAAGTTTGATTAATTGAATATTTTCATATGTAATTAATTAGATTTAATATCTTGCCACTTAATTGTGTAATTAAATTTAATTCTATCTATTATTAATTATATTATTTAATTTTGACAATAAATCTAATATCTTATGAATAATTGATTAAATTCTTATTTAATTAATTGAAGCAAGTTGTCATTATTTAATAATATAGTTTTTAATAAAAGTTTGATTAAATAATTGATTAACCCATAAATCAATTATTTATTTTCAAAAAGCAGTTAAGTTGGAAATAAATCACTTTATTATTAAATTAATTCATAAATAAAACATGCACAATCATAAAAGCAGACAACTATCAATTATCAATTAAAGCTAAACTCTATTTTGAGTTAAAACTTAGCTTTTGCATATTTTTGTGAATTAAATTATCTTTATTATCAAATAACTCAAAAAATCAAGCTGAGTTAATCTGAGTGATTTATGGATTTCTTCCATGCACCTCCAAAGCCCTGGATTTCTATAAAATCAAGGCTCAGCTCTTCATAAAAGATCCACGAATTTGCATTCTCACGCTGTCGAATTGGAGTCTGAAGAATCATCTTTGCGAATCCAAGCTATTGTGAGATCTTTCTAGTTTTGAGCATTGCATATCATTTAGCTTATATTCATATCATTGTTAGATCAATTTCCATATATTAGCATATATTCATATCAGTTTTTCATTATTATTGCATAGAAAATACCAAAAAAATAGATTAATTACATTCATATTTCATATCAGTTTTGCATTCAAATCCTTCGTTTAGGTGTCGTCTAGGTCACTGATCTCGATAACAATCTGAGAACATCGATCTCGCACCTATTAGAAGGCAGTAAATCACTTGGTTAGATTAGATTTCAATTATTGCATGATTTTGTTTTTGCTAACCTCTAATGTTTTACTGAAGTGTTTTGTCTACAGATTAGGTACAATTTTCACACACATAGGTTGAATGTCTTAAAAGCTATGCCCAGGTTGTGCATGATGATATCCAAAGTATGCCTCTGAGATTTCAAAGCTGGGTTCATAGCCTCCTCAGGATAGTGTTAATGATGAAGGGGCTAATAAGGATGAAGTTTTAACAAATGGATTTGACACACCGGTGGGACGGGAGAAGAAAAGACCCCTAGGACCTTGACAGAGGGAGAAGATGGGTGCAATTGATGTAAAACTAGGACAACACAAGATGGATGGCTTGGAAAATTCATCAATGGCTAGTGATGGTTCTCCCAAGGCATGGCTTCACGTGGCCTCTAGAGTGGAAGAAGGGTGGGAAGTGGTGAAGAGTAAAAAAGACAAAAAATCAAAGAAATCCTTTGATATGATTCTTCGATCTCACTCTAAAAGAGGAGTAAGGGATTAGTTCTGATATGATTTGTTTTTCTCTATTGTTGTTTAAGGGCTTCTAGTGGTGACTTCGTTATAGGTCTATATTGATTTTTACCTGGGATGGTGGTTTCCCTCAGTGTAAAGAAATTTTAGATTGATGTTGGGACTTGATGCAGGATGCATTGGAGTTTGTTGGGGGATGGTTGGTTTGATTCCTTTTATGTTATTTCCTTTTTTTATCAATAAAATTTTATTCTGTTACCGATCAATATATATATATATATATATATATATATATATATATATATATATATATATATATATATATATATATATATATATATATATATATATATATATATATATATATATATATATATATATATATATATATATATATATATATATATATATATATATATATATATATATATATATATATATATTAATTAATATATAATACTATTATAATAATTAATGTATTATTCATAGATTAAATAATATACAAATGTCTATAAAAAATAGTCTTTTATATACTAATTATATATTAAATATCATATATTATGATATTTTAAAAAAAATTAAAACAAATAAATAAAATAAAAAATAAACTTTAATTAATTACCCACATAAATGTGGGGGTGGGGGCCATTGCCGATAGTGGTACCCTATCGTAGCAGGGCCCGACTATCATGTGGCAGTGGGTACCCTGCCACAGTAAGGCCTGATGCCACAACAATGGTACGCCTGTTGCGGCAGGTCCCGCCTACCACAATAGTGGGTACCCCTGTTGTGACAGGTCCCCACTACCACATGGCAAAGGCAGGGGTGTGGGGCCAAACCTCACCCCAAAAAAATACTTTATGCATATTTATAATAAAAAAAAAATTTAAAAAAATTTTGAATTTAAAAGGTAACTTATACTTGCAATTGCCTTAGCCCCCTTTTTAAAATTAATACTATATATGGGAACATAATATATTTTATTTTATTTTTTTTAAAAAGGTTTCTTTTTTTTCACAAGCCCTTTATGGGCTTCTTGGGTGGCGACCTAGGTGGGTCCCACCTTTTTGCAACCAATTTAAATATAGTTTTTTTTGCCAAGTTGCTAGGTTATTCATTTTTTTATGACTGTGGCATTTGGGAAAGTATATGGGGAATTTATTTTTTCCCTATACATTTTCCAGAGACTTGTAGGTCTCTATTAGAGGCTTTTTTTTGGTTTTACACTTAGTTTTTTTTTTTTTTTTGCTAAAAGTCTAAAGGATTTAATTTCTTTTTGATTTAGATACACACTATGACGGAATGGATCTCTCTAAAATCTATAGGACCTTAAAGAAACTTTCAAATAAATTTTCTAACATAGTTAAATCTACTAAGTTATCTAACTTCCTAACTCCCTATTATTTTTCAACATGAATAGTATTCAAACATAATATTCAGTCCAATTAGTAAGGAGAGAATGCTACAATGAGCTTGAGAAAACACTACAATGCAATAAAAATAAAAGAATGAAACATTATTTTATTTCCTATTATTGATTTCCAACATGAATCTTTACATTTTCTTATAGTAAAATACATTATTTCATATCAACAATAAAGTCATTCTACAATGAACAAGGTTCACTCCTTTTTACATCTTGATATACATTCAATAATACAACTATACATTAACACAATGGAGAGTTTTCCATTTCAAGATTACAACAATGCAACACCATATTTTTTCTTCCACAATGACAACAAAATGAAGACTCTCCCAAAGCTTTTTCCACAAGAACATGGCCACCAAAACCTAAAAATAAAGAGAGCATACCATGGAGAGCTCACCTCCCATCCAAGGTCTGAAAGAGACCACCCCCGAGCTTGGAGAACCAAGGCTAAACAGGTACACACAACAAAAACTCTCACAAATACATTCATGTAACAAAACAACATTAAACTCCCTCAAAGACCTAGCTTCACAAATGGGTCACCTATAAACCCATTGAAATAGGGTGAAGGTGGGCAAGCATCAAGGAGGAGATTTACATTACAAAATAAAATATACAACCAAGATATATTCATGCCTTCCAAAGGATACATTTTTACATTATCCATCCACATATCTTATCCTTGTCATTGTAATGTCCCCTCGAGGGAACCCATAAGGAATCAAGTCTTTAACCTAAAATTACAGCTAACAATTTTTTTTGTTAACATTCTAACATTTCATTGTTAACATTCATAAGTACATTCCTTAAGGTTCCCTTATTGATTTACCAATGTAAAAGCATTGCATTTCATTACAAATCAAATTGAATTCCATTTCTTTTTTCCTTTACTTTGCATTTCAGAATATAAGAGAAAGGTAAGAAAGTAATATTTCTTTCATAACCATATCTTTCATTTTCTATTTCATTTTCATTCCTTTCACCTACACATTGAATAACTACCTTTTACAATTTCAATAAAACCTTAACATTTAGAACATTTCTTTTTATTTCAACATAGGAGAGATAAAAGAGTTAATACAAGATCAAACTTTTCATTACAACTTTAGAATCTTTAAATAACATCCCTTGAAAAACCCTAAAACTATCCCTCCCTGATTGCATTGCTTTGTTCTTTCAAATTCCAATAATGGATACAATTAAAATAACAATTACATTGAATGGACCAAAGGCTTACAAAGAGATCTTTAAATTTTTCTTTTCAATAATACATGATACAAATTGAGAAATCTTTTTCACTACATGAAATCTGAAACACATCCAAGCCACGAACCATAAACGGTACCTCGAAACATATTTGCCACCCAACCATGTGAAACTAAGAATTCCCACCCCCCGTGCTAGGAGATAGAAACAAGATACTTACAAGGAATAAATAAATCTAAGGCTTTACAAAACCAATACTTGAAAAAAAATAAGACATAACAAAATATCACATTACTATACACAAAGGTTAGGTTTCTAGCATACCACCTAGGTGAGTGTCATCACATATCCAGCATATTGGGATCCCTCTTGGAAACCATGTAACCCTAGTCCCCCCTTTATGAATAGGGATCCATCTTGGTAGTTACCTATGGTCTGGGTACTCCAACAGGTGTATGTGGACTTACATTTATGTCTTTCATTATCTTTTTAAACCCCCCTTTCCCAAGTTCATTATTAGGTTATCACTTTTTACCAACTCACCCATAGGATCATTTGGAAACCACTTTGGGTTACAAAACCTATGGTGAGCCACTCACCTATGGTACCTAGTCCCCTACCCACACATGCAATCCAAGAAACCATAAAGTACTTCAAAAGATTTGACTCACAGATCTAGGGAACCCTCTTGTGCACTCAGGCCACATGGAAGAGTCCTAGCCTCAAAATATGAACACAAGAATATGCCACATACTGAAACATCATAAGTAACACATTATAGTACCCAAAAAAAAATGGACATACATAAGTGATACAATTTGCAGCCCAAGGATAAGAAACATGTTATGGAGGTCACAAGCCCAAAAACTGCCAAATTTGAGCCCCTACGACCCTCTAAAACCCCATACAACAATACATAGTTTCCCATACAAAAATCCAAGCACTCCCATATGGAAATCCACCAAAGGCTGTATGGGTACTAGTACAAACTCGTACAACATTCCAGGATGCTCATATGAGACTGTACCTAAAATCTCTCAAAATTGCCCGAAATTGATATTTTTAGGTGTGGAGAGTGTCTAGGAAAGGTTTTCTAAGGTCTACTTGATTTATGTACCTCGGTACCACTTCCAAAACACATCCTAACACTCATACAAAACTATCTAATCAATACTACAAATTGAAATCAAAAGGCCTGCATAAGCACAAAAGGGGAAAAACTGACTACATCCTTCCCTAAACCATCCTAACCTTTCCTAAACCTTCCTAAAATTCCCTAAACCATCAAATAAAAATAATATTTACCTTAATAAATAACAACAAGAATTCACAAACTTTCAAGAATAATTTACAAGAAATTATTGCATAATTTTATTTTATTTTTTATATTCAAGATAGTTTACAAACTTTTTGATTTCATTCAATCAACAACAAGAGACAACCACAGTAGATAGTTTACAAGTTTATGAGCTCCTTACGAGCAGCCACACTGGAGACAATAATTGGAAGACCAATAGTCACAAAGATGTCCCTCTTGGGATTTGAACTAGGGTCTCCACAATAAGAACTCATTGCTTCAACCAACTAACCTAAACCCCTTGGACTATTGCATAAATATTCAATAAACTTCCCAAATGTATACCTTTCAAAACATGAAACTAAACAAACCAAATACATTTCCTATCAATAAATAGTTTATTCACACCGTGCCAATAAATATACATAAGTCCAACACACATATAAATAGGGAAGAAAAGAGATTCATCCTGGTTCCAGACCCTACTTGGAGTCCTACGGAGAATCCTCTCAAAGGCTAGAGCACACTTTTGCAATCCCTCTAAGCTTTGAGAAATAGTGAGATGGTAGCCTCCTAGATAGATTTTCCTCTAGCAACCAATCCTTCCTCCTTCTTGAGAAAACTCCCCAAATTCCCTCATAGAATGGTGATGAATTACACTCACAGAAACAAAACCACCAAAATGACTTCAGGAACAATAATCACCAAATTTATCTCAAACTCTAAATTTTTCTCCCAAATCTCCTAATCTCCTCAATCTTCCTCTCAGAAATAATTTATCCCCAACTATACGGTTGGAGGAGTTTCTTTACAGAAAGAAAATTATCCAACTTCCATAGTTGGTTGAATATTAAACAAAAACTTCCCGAACAAATATTAAAGCCTTTTAATAATTTTAATTAAAATATTCCCTAAACAAGGCTATAACAAGAAAAGATAGCACAAATCTCTCAAGTAACACACACATAGCTCACTTGGAATAAAACTAGCTTAACTTCTCACAGGTCTCAAGTTCAAATCTCCTAGATAGATAGTTTTACCAAAAGAGCCTCCTTTTTACTATTTTTTATTATTATTTTTACTTTTATTTAATATACTTTATTTAAGCATTAAGATACCATTTACACAAGTAAATAGAAACACATAGATAATAATATGTATATATGTATGGGTATATATGTGTGCACTCACATATACGCATACATATATAATGTACATCCATTTATAATACAGATATAAAATAAATATATATACATACAAGAAATCAATCCAACATCAAAACATAAATCTCAAAACAACATCAAAATACTTCACACAAATCCCCCAACTAGAGTAACCTACTAACATGAATCTAAGTCCACGGGTTTCCTTGAGATTAGCTTGGTAAAATCTCCACACAAAAATAGTTTGAGGATTTTGAAGGCACGCTTGTAATACCCAAAAAATGGGCTATAGGTTCATTAACCTCCCATATCGACACATCGAATGAAATCGACATCAAAGTCCTAACCTAAGGCACATCAAAACATCATCGAATCCTAATTGATTATCCTAAATTTTGCATCGGGGAATATTCCTAGAAATATTCCTAATTATCATAATTATCTTTAATTTAACGATTATTTGGTGATAAATCTTATTTATCCTAAAGTTTGATTAATTGAATATTCTCAATATTTAATTAATTAGACTTAATTCTGCCACTTAATTATTTAATTGAAGTTAATTCTATTTATTCCTAAATTGTATTATTCAATTTTGACAATAATCCAAAATTCCTATCATTAATTGATTAAATTCTTATTTAATTGATTAAAGCAAGTTGTCAATTTTTAATAATATTGTTTTTTGAATAAAAGTTTGAAAAATAATTGATTAACCCATAAATCAATTGTTTTATTTTTCAAAATCAGTTAAGTTGGAAATAAATCACTTTATTATTAAATTAATTCATAAATAAAACATGCACATTCAAGAAAAGCATACAACTATCAATTATCAATTAAAGCTAAACTCTATTTTGAGTTAAACTCTACTTTTACATGTTTTTGTGAGTTAAATATCCTTTATTTAAAAATAACTCAAAAATCAAGCTGAGTTATTTGAGTGATTTGTGGCTTTCTTTCATGCATCCTCAAAGCCCTGGATTTCTATAAATTAAGGCTTTAGCTCTTCACAAATCATCCACAAGAATTGTATAATCACGCTGTTGAATTAGAGACTGAAGAATCATCTTTGCGAATCCAAGCTTTGTGAGATCAACATTGCATAGTTTTTCATATCATATTAGTTTTCATTTGTTAGATCATCATAGCATATCAGTTTTTACATATCATAGATTCATATCAGTTTTCATCATATCATTGCATAGAAAATCAAAAAAATAGATTAATTGCATTCATATTTCATATCAGTTTTGCATTCAAATCCTTCATTTAGGTGTCGTCAAGGTCACTGATCTTGATAACAATCTGAGAACATCATACTTGCACCTATTAGAAGGTAGTAAATCACCTGGTTAGTTTAGCTTTCAATTCATTGCATGATTTTGTTTTTGCTAACCTCTAATGTTTTACTAAAGTGTTGTGTCTATAGATCAGGTACAAAATTCACACACACATTTTTGGCACCCACCGTGGGGCCCTAAAATGGGTTTCCAATTCAATTCTATCAATTTCTATCTTTTTCTCCTCGATTTCTATGCAAAACTATGATTTTTAATTTATGTTCGTACAATCTTCATATGAGTTTCTGACAAAAGTCATTTCACACTGTACCCACTATCGTACAATAGTCTATCAGATCGAGGATTATGTCGTACTGTATACACTATCATTTGAAAGTTCAACTATCATTTCACAGAACACCCAGTGTCCTACGAGTTTCTAGATTGTCATCTGGGAGCATACCCACTATCGTACGAGTTTCAGACTGTCATCTGGTAATAGACCCACTATTGTACGAGTTTAAACATCAGATTTCAACTGTCATTTCATTTTTTAGGGCAGTTTGTCATATTTGGTTTTCAGATTTTGACTAACGGCTAATCTTAACAATTGAAATTCTCTATTTTTTTTATTGACTCCTGCTGGTTTTGATTGGAAAAAGTGCAAGAATTGCTAAAAATAGGTAAAAATCTACTAAGCATGTTGTGAGGAATTTAGGTAATCTTCTCAGCTGATAAGACTTTGATTTTGGATCTAAAATGAACATCTCATGTGTCTAGCTTGAGTGACTTTTATTTCTTTCCTATCACAGACTTCATTTGGGCTATAAAAATGAACATAGTTTGCTTTCAGCATCTTTTTTACACATAGTAATTAGGCCCCATGAACACTATTTGTGGATCTTGAGAGAGTGGGTTTCCAGCGAAACTCTTCTCAATGAAGGATCCCTTGTAGGTGGGGAGGATACTAAGGGAGTCTCACATTCCACTAGATCCGTGTGTCTTCAACTTTTGATCGAGGCATTCTCTCTCCAGAGAGGTTGATAGATCATAAGGGGTTGACATCATAGATCTTTGTGAGATAATCTTGGTCTTAGCGTGTCAGATTAATCTATCTGCTTTGTTTGGGTTAAAAGTGAAAAGGCTAGGGGATTATGCTCTACTTCCTTTTTGGATAGTACCAAAAACCAAAATCCTTGAATCTAGAACTAGTCTCCATGTGGTATATCTTGTGAGTCACCTTTAGAGAGGGTTAACCATAGTGGACATTCCCTTAATTGGGTCAACCACGTTGATGGAACCTCAAGCGGTAATAGCCATTTTCACCATGGTAGTGACATCCGCTATATAAATGTCCTTGTGGAAGAAATCTTCATAGGTGTGATTCATTGTTGGGTTGTCAGATCTCCCTAGTAGCTCCTAATTGATTAAATTCTTAGATTGTGTCAAAACCTTGGTGCACCAGGATTGGAGTTCACCCCTTTGGATCATAAAAGTTGCAGAGTCAAACCATTACTAAAAACCTTAGTGAGGCCAAATTTTCATTTTCTAGGGTATATGTGTGTTAATGCAAAACTTTTTGGAACATACACAATTAGCACTCTTAGAGATTAGCACAATTCAGTCACTTGATTGTTCATGCGCAAGGTTTCTTTTTCCCTTGTTCATTGTTTTTAGACGTGCTTGAAATCACTTGCTTGCTATTTTGCATGCTTGTTTATCTATTTGGTTACTAAAAATGAACAAATCTAGTCTACTCTTCGAATCTGGATAGTACAATTTGCAAACAATCTGAAACTGAAAACCCTAAATTTACAAAATTTGAAGTGAAATTCCTTTCTGGAGTCAAAAGTCATCTCAAGAGGTCAAAAAGTCATACGAGTTTTTGTCAAATGTCATTTCATCACTGCCCAACTATCGTATGGTAAAGAACCCTGTGTCATACGAGTCTTTCTGCCAGTCAAATTCAAAAAGTCAAATCCTACTAGCAACTATCGTGCGAGTTTTTGCAACTATCGTACGAGCTTTTCAACTTTCATTTCATAGCATACCCACTATCGTACAAGCTTTTCAACTATCATTTCATAGCATACCCATTATCGTACGAGCTTTTCAACTGTCGTTTCATAGCCCACTGTCGTACGAGCTTTTCAACTGTCATTTCATAGCATACCCACTATCGTACGAGTCTGCAGAGTGTCATTTGGGAAATTTTCAAAAGTTGTCAGAATTGCCAGATACTTAGCTTTTTCAGCCTATTTCCAGATTCTGTCGAACAAATCATTATGTCAGGAATAGAGCAGTAGCTATTGAGAATCCTATCATTTTCCAAAAGTGGCCTTTTGAATCTGATTCAGCCTTCTATTTAATCGATTTGAGTCATTTTCATCTTGTGTCAAAACCTTGTCAGATCTATCAATCTTCTATCAAATCTTCAAAAACAGACTAAGTGTTGTGAACTCGCGTCCCCTATCTTTTGGGAAATCTACCCATACATCTAGGGCACATTATCCTTCACCCATGTCTAATCAAATGTTCAAACCAATCATAATCTTGACAAGGTTGCATCATCTAATTTTTTTGCATCAAATCATTCTTCAATTGTCTTCATCCTATTCTCTTTGCTTCACCCAAGGTTAATGGTGGAAACTAGAGCTTCCTCACACAAGAAATTAGGAGAGACCTTACCTTTGACTAATATCTAGGGTCCAACTCTTGAGTAACTCATCAATTATGATCTTTATGAGGATGACGGTCTTGGAAACTTTCGATTGAAAATTGGTTACATACCTCCTCCATCAACTCATAGAGGTACTCAACAAACCACACATCAATCTATTCCTGGGAGTCCACAAACTTCTACCATGTCTGAAGCAAGGACAAACTTTGGCTCTCAAAGAGCTCAATCTCAACATGGTGCAGATAAGGAACCCACACCTAGAGAAATTGCTCAATATCAAAACGATGATAACTTCAAACGAATGATGAAGCATTTCTTGAAAGAAGATAGAGAGGCATACTTTTTACAATTGGCTCATCAAGGAGCTAAACTTCCTCCCAACTTTAATGTGGAAAATATCATTACACATGAGGAAGAAACTCCACTCATAGCTATTATGAAACATATGCATGCCATGCAAGTCAAACTTAATAGCCTTGAGAAAGAAAAGGAACCCAAGGAGTTCTCCATGGAAGCTCTATGCCCTTTTCATTTTGACAAAGACTTGTATATGCCACCATTTCTGAAACAAGTGGAGATGCCCAAGTATGATAAGTATGACAAACACTCTGACCCTCAAGACCATGTTAGAGAATTCTATACCCAATCAATGGAATTCATGCACGAACCAACCTATCTGATGCATCTCTTCCCTCAATCTCTGGGAGGAGCAACCATTCAATGATTCTCTTGATTACCTTCCACTATCAAAACTTTTGAGGAATTGATCAAATTGTTTTATCAGCAATACTCCTACAATATTCAACATCCAGTCACCATGATTGATATCTGTAATCTCAAGCAATATCCAAGAGAACCATTCCTAACATTTCTCAAGAGATGGAGGAAGAAGTTCTCTCTATATGCCAGACCTATTCCAGAAATAGAAAAACTAGAAATCTTCATCAATAACCTTGTTCCAGAAATCAATTATCCTCTACAAATGCAAGATCATACATCTTTTGATAAGATGGTGGATAATGCTATCAAAATTGAAAAAGTGCTTGTGAAAAAAGGAGAAATCACACTTCAGAAAGACAAGTATGAATCTGGGTCCAGTTCTAAAGACAAGATCAAAAATTGGAACAAGAACAAAGGCATCATCACAGATGGTGTTGTTGATACTATCTATGCCCCATCAAAGGCACCAGCCTACAACCTAACTCTTGGTTGCCAAGCCATTAAAGCTTAAGAACAAAAGTCATCCGAACCATTTCAAAAGAAGCCAGAATACAAATCTTGGGATAAACAATGAAAGTTCACTCCTCTTGGAGAATCTTTATAATCAGCTATGAAAACTCTACTGGCTGATAACATCATCTCTTTGCCAGTAATCCGACTACCTGATTCTGAGCCTAAGCCAAAATGGTGGAGAGAAAATGAATTCTGTGATTTCCATCGAGGTAAAGGTCACAAAACTAATAACTACTTACGATTGAAACACACCATTCAAGATCTGATCGATAGGGGAGACATCACAGTTGACAATCCTAAGAGCAATAACAATCATACAGCATTCATAAAACCATTTCCAAAACATGGTCAAGAAGTTTCATCTTCTCAACCTAATATGGGGGCAAAAGTCAATTATGCCTACCCTGGAAATAATGCTACCATCAATATGGTTGAACCCTGTCTCTCAGAGCATTGCAATGTCATCACAATTGTAAGAAGAGATAGACAAAATCAATCCATCAATGTAGTTACTCAATCACAAGCCCAAGAACATCTGAAAGGACAAATCCCAAATTCATCAAATGTCCCTAAGGTGCCCTTCAATCTTTCATCTACTTCTAAATAGAAGGTTGCTTCCAAATCTTCCAATCCAAATGATACAAGGCCTACATCCTATAGCATTGTTCAACAACTCCAACACACTAATGCCAAAATCTCCATGTTTGAGTTGCTTTGAATATCTCTAGATCATAGAGCCATACTAGACAAAGCTTTGCTCGATTCCAATGTTCCTAATGACCTTGATTTAGATAGGTTCCAGACTATGGTTGGACATCTTACATCTCCGCAATATATCTCCTTTTCAGAGGAAGATGACAACTCCTTGAGTCACCCACATAATCAACCTTTGCATATAGAAGTCTTGATCCAGAACCATAGAGTCAAACATGTGTTGATAGATGGGGGTGCTGGCCTAAACATTTGTTCTTACAGCTTGATCACACAATTGGGATTTTTATAATTGGCTATTGATCCTCAAAAGAGGATAACCATAAAATCCTATGATGAACAAGAAAGATCTTCTAAAGGCACGATTGTCTTACCCATCCGAGTGGGTCCAGTTATCAAAGATACCATCTGTCAAGTGCTTGATCTACCTTTGGCCTACAACATCCTCCTAGGGAGACCATGGATACATGAAATGCAAGCTATTCCTTCTACATACCATTAATGTTTGAAGTTTCCTTATGAAGGAGTAGAGGTTACTATCCCCACAGATCTGAATACAACTTGCAATACCTTGAAGGAAAGTTCAGATAAGCTTGTGCCTAATAACAGAGAATCTTCCATTGAACCAACTAAAGAAGCATCCACATCTAAAATGGAAGATCTTGCAAAAGAGGTTAAAATCAAAGAAAATAGTATGGGAGAATATACTATCAAGCCAGTCTTATCCTTGACATCTCTCCCTATCTCACCTAAGTCTTATGGGAAATCTTTGAAACAATCCAAACCAGACTCTAAAGAACCCCTTGAGGTATATAAAAAGAATTTTGTAGCAGAACAAGTCTTCAAGCAATACTTTGAAGAAGATGAAGTTGTGCTTGCATGGCTATACAAAGATGAACCTGAATCTCAAGTTGTTCAAACTAGTGACTCTACAGTATCCAAACTCCCTTCTAAGTCATATGGACTAGGAGATAAATTGATAGCTAAGATGGGACATTCAGGTAAAGGACCTCTAGGAGTCCAAGGAAAAGGTCTTGAGGTACCTATCCCACATACTGGTAGAGAAAATAAAGACAAAGTTGGCTTAGGATTTGAAAAGAAACCCTTCCACCTCAAAGGTAATTGTTCTCATGTCATAGAGCAGATCACACCAGGAGAACCTCTTCTTAAGAAAGAAGAAATAGAACCATCAGATAGTGATTCAGATAGCTCAGAACTCATCCCCTATGAAAAATTTCCTAAGGAGATCAAAGACCTTCTTGATGATAAAGATGATCCAATCAAAAGAATTAATGTAGTAGAAACACAAGAACCTACTATCAATCAAGAGATAGTTGCAACACAAGAACCAGCTAATCTTGAAAACAATCAAGAAGAGGGAAGTGGTAGTGATTCTGAGACAGATTCCCATGAGTATGAATTCAAATTAGAATCTGAGGGTAACCCTTCTAGGGGTATTCACCCTGACTTTACTCATGTTCTAAGATTTCCTAGAGATCCTAAATCAGAAGCTGAATCAAATGACTATGAATGGGGAGCCATTCCAAAACCAAATGAGCTTATTATAGAGAAACATGTTGATGTTATTCACCAATATGCACCTAAACCCAACGTAAGTCTAGAGCGAAATGATGAACCTATCGAGTCTGATCCACCTATGGTGAAATTGGACTCCCACACTGACATTGAGCCTATTCACAAATTGAATGTCTTAAGTTGTAATATCACCTTTGAAATCAAGCATCAAGTTAGGACCAATGATGAAAGATCCATATTCGTAAACACTATCTCCCAATCTTTCCCCACTTTGACTATCCAATATCCAGACCTTATTGATCAAACCTCCACAAATCTGAGCCATGGTATTTATACCTTCCCGAATGACTATGCCCTTGCTTGCTACCTAAATGCAGTTGAGCCTATGAGGATTTCCATCAGTGAACTGAGCGACAACATGACCGAGTCGGACATCAAATATCTTAGTTAGAAAAATAAGAATAAGAATAAAAAGAAAAGGAGTTCTGAGGGTGAAAACCACTTTGTGGCAGTCTCAGAACCTACAAAAGTAAAAATAAAAGATGTATCCAAAGGTGAAAACCTCTCTGAGGCACCTAAGGATGAGATATTTGATGTCCTTCTGAGTCATTTATAGGATATATCTCCAGTTCTAATTGAGCCCACTCAATCCATCAATTTGGGTACAACAGAGGAACCACAATTGGTACATGTAGCACAATCATTATCAAAAGAAGAGAAGAAAAAATTTACTACATTCCTAATAGAGAAAAAGATCAACTTTGCATGGAAATACTCATATATGCCAGGGTTGGATCCTAATCTTATCATGCACCATTTATCTATAGCTCCTAATGTAAAACTTGTCAAGCAAAAATTGCAAAAGATGCATCCTCATGTTGCACTCTTGGTAAAATCTGAATTAGAGAAGCTCCTGAAAGCTAGATTCATCCGAGTTACTGACTATGCAGAGTGGATCTCTAATATTGTACCTATTTCTAAACTAGATGGTTCAATCAGAGTGTGCACAGACTTTAGAGATGTGAATAGAGTGTGCCCTAAGGATGATTTTCCACTACCTAACATTGATATGATAGTGGACATGACTGCGGGTTTTGAGATGTATTCCTTAATGGATGGTTTCTTTGGATATAACCAAATAAAAATTACCCCAGAGGATCAAGAGAAAATTTCTTTCACATGTGCATGGGGTACCTTCTGTTGGAATGCCATGCCATTTGGGCTTAAAAATGTTGGTGCTACATATCAAAGAGCAATGACATCTATTTTCCATGACATGATGCATCGAACTATGGAAGATTATGTTGATGAAACATTAGCAAAATCTATGATCAGAACTGAACATCTAAAGGACCTAAGCAAGATTCTAGACAAAATGGAAAAATTTAGTCTTAGACTAAATCCTAAGAAGTGTGCTTTTGGTGTCACTTCTGGAAAGCTCTTAGGATATTTAGTTTCAAAGAAAGGCATTGAAGTTGATCCAACTAAAGCAAAGGCTATAATGGAGATGCAACCCCCTAAGAATATTAGTCAGATGAGGACATTGCAAGGAAGAGTTTAATCTATCAGAAGATTATATCACAGCTAGTGGACATATCACAGCCTTTTACAAAAACATTACATAAAGGTGTGACCTTTGCATGGAATGAAGAATGTGAGAAAAACTTTGATCATATCAAACAATATCTATCAAATCCTCCTATCTTGATGCCTCCTATTCATGAGAAGCCATTGATCTTATATGTCTCCGCAACAGATACATCACTGGGGGCATTGCTAGCACAACATGATGAAGATAAAAAGGAAAGAGCTATATACTACATTAGTATAACATTGGTGGCATATGAAAAGAACTATTCAATGATTGAGAAAGCTTGTCTAGCTGTGATCTTCACATCACAGAAGCTGAGACACTACATGTTAGCTCATACCACTCAATTGGTAGCTAAGATTGATCCACTCAAGTACCTACTAAGCAAAGCTGCCCTCACAAGTCGATTAGCTAAATGGGTTATGCTCTTAAGTGAATTTGATATTGAATATGTGGACATAAAGGCTATCAAAGGATAGGTTATTTCTAATCAATTGGCTGATGCACCTTTGATTGATGATACACCAATGCAAATGGAATTTCTGGAATCCTCTATCATGACTCTTTCTTCTAGAGAATGGCAATTGTTCTTTGATGGCTCCTACACACAGAATGGAGCTAGAGCAGGCATATTGTTCATAACTCCTCAAGGATACTCAATATCAAAAGCATTCAAATTAAAGTTTCCTTGCACAAACAATATTGCGGAATATGAAGCCCTTTTGAATGGTATGAAAATAGCAATTGAGTGGAGAGTGACAGAGATACACATTCATGGAGACTCTCAACTTGTTGTCCGTCAAGTCAATGTTGTATACCAAACTAAAGATGAAAATATCATTCCTTACAAGAGAATGGTAGATGATCTTAAGAAGTATTTCATATCTATCACATTTGAGAAAATTCCTAGAACGAAGAATAAGGTTGTCGATGCAATGGCAACATTATCTACTTTGTTATAGCAACCTGAACATGAGCTATGCTACAAGTTCCTGGTGGAAGCACTATCTTATCCTACATATGACTCCCCTAAAACCCACATGATTTTCACTATTGTAGGTCATGATTCATCCAGATATAAAAACCTATTTTCCTATCTCAAGGACCAAATCATTCCCGACACCTTCAACCGCCATGAAAAGAGATACCATTTCTGTAATGCCTCTCGGTATGTCATCATTGGTAATGATCTATACAAATGAGGTCTAGATGGTACACTACTTAGATGTTTAGAATGGGAAGAGTCTCAACATGCATTAGAGGAAGTCCATGAAGGTATTTGTGTGTCACACTCGAACGGTTTAACACTAGCTCAAAAAATTATTAGGGCTGGGTACTATTGGCCTGAAATGGAGAAAGAGGCTATCAAATTTGCTAAGAATTGTCAAAAGTGTCAAGTACATGGCAACCTAATTCATGCGACAGGGAGAGATCTAATTCCCTTTACTACACAATGGCCTTTTCAACAATGGGCATTTGATCTTATAGGGTCCATTCACCCTCATTCTTCTAATGGACATACCCATATAATCACAACTACAGATTATTTTACAAAATGGGTAGAAGTAGTCCCTTTGACACAAGCAACTGGAAAGCAAATATCTATGTTCATATTGAACTATATCATATGCAAATATGGGAGACCTCATTCCATAATCATAGATAATGGTGGACAATTCAAAAATAAAGACCTAGATGATCTATGTGCCAAATTCAAGATCACACAACATTGGTCCTCTATCTACTATCCTCAAGGGAATGGCCAAGCTGAGGCCTCTAATAAGAATCTGTTGAAAATCTTACATCACACAATTAATAAAATAGGAAGAGACTAGCATCTCATGATCAATCTAGCTCTCTGGGCCTATAGAACAAGTATCAGAACACCTACTGGGGCTACACCTTTTGCTTTAGTTTATGGGTCTGAAGTGGTACTACCTATTGAGGTTCAAATCCCATCACTAAGAATCAGAATGCATGGTCTAGTAACTGATGATGACTACAGAGTGTCTAGGTTGCAAGAACTTGAACTACTAGATGAGTGCAGACAACAAGCGTATGATCATCTTAGAGTATATCAGAAGAGAATGTCTAGAGGCTACAACAAGAAAGTTAGACACAGAGAATTTCAGGTTGGTGATCTAGTCTTGAGAGAGAATCCAAAAAATCAATCACATTAAGAATGCAAGGGGAACTTTGAACCCAACTGGCTGGGTCCCTTTTTTATCACTGCTACTTTTGGCTCTAGTGCCTATCAACTCTCAATGACTGAAGGAGAACAGCTCTGAGAACCAATCAACGTTCTCCATCTGAAGAAATTCTATGCCTAAGGCATTTAGTCTATGGTAAAATGTCTTGAAAAAATATTAAAAATCTGAAAAAGCCTTGAAAAAATGAACATCTTGGTGAAAACCTAGCAATAGGTGCCTTGATGATTCACAAAAAAAAGTAAAAAATTGAAAAAGTACAAAAAAAATTGAAAAAATGAGAAAAAGAAAAAAGTGCCTTGGTGAAAACCTAAAAACAGGCACCTTGGTAGCAAAAATAGAATCTCTGCCAAGATGGTGAAAACCTGGCAAACGGGCACCACTTGTTTCAAAATGCTCCATCTATCAGTGCAATCTTGGTCTTTCCCAACTTTCAGTCTTGCTTTAGTTTGTACACATCTCCCGGTTTGTTCAGCTTTCCAATTTTCAATAAGTGAGTTTGTACACCAATCAGCTCAAGCGTCTATATCCTATCAATGCTTAAAACTTGGGGGCAATCAATGTCACATCCTATGGCCTCCAATGTATCTTTGATGTATCATATCTAGTCAGAGTCCTTTGAAGCTTCATTTGAGTCAGTCAGTCAATCTCGTCTCCAAAAAGGATTTTGCATCAACATCAAACATCAAACACAAAATGAAAACAATCTATGCTTTTTACATGATTTTATCTCCTTGTATGCTTATTGATTCACATTGAGATTTTTGCATATTGTGTCTCTTTGAGCTCTTCAATGATGTCCTTTATAGGATTTAGAGAGTGATGACTAGGGACATAATCTTTTCTTTGTTTTCTTCTTGTATGGGAAAATCTAACAACTTTGGAAATTCTAGATTGAAATGGTGTCCGACTGTAAGAACCTCTATCTCAAATTGGATGGCCATGCGTACCTCAACCATTGATACCCAAAAAATTCAAGGAAGTTTGATCTAACTATTGTCTTTTGAGTGATTTCTTTCTCCTATTGTGAAACGTGATCTTACCTAAGGATGTGAACGATAAAGGGTCACTACGGGTAATTCACATTGGATTTAGAATGATCTCTTGACTGTTTGATGTGTTTGCAATGCAAGGCATATTCTGGTCATCACAACATTTATGTTTTGATGCTTATACAAATTTCTATATCAAAATGGACATGATATTCAGGTTATCCTGGCACTTATGCCTTGGTGCTTATATCTAATCCGACATTTCGAAAACAAAATCAATATTCATATATCCATGGTTTCCTAACCAATGGGTGTTGTATTGATTCTTGTGCATACAAATCGATATTCATATGTATATGGTTTCATAGCTAGTGGGCATTGTATTGATTTATCTAGTTACCTAAAAGTTCAATGATGATAACAAATCGACACATGATCAGTGAGTAGGTCCTAGGTCCTAGGTTGCATTTCATTTTGCATGTTTCTTTGCATTTTGCATGTTTGCATGATCTCACAATGGCTGAATAAATTCTAATGCTTAAACAATTCTTCAATCACCTCTTCCAATCTAACAAGAGTTGAATCTAACATGAAGGTCCATCCAACGAAATAGCAAGTAGAATCCTTTTTCGGGATTAAAATTCAAATATGAGATCATTTACTATGTCAAAATCATGATTTAAAATTTTTTGGACCCAGGATGGTCTACTGCTTGCATATTCGACCTTCGATCATCACAGAAATCCAGTATTTAACTGATTATCTTACATCAAACTATCAAAATTTCAACTTGGTCAACTATGGTCAACTCATAGTTTCACCTAGTCAAAATTGGCCTCCAAGACCTCCAAACGATGCAGAATGCATTCTCGAATGTGTTTACCCACTTCTCAAATCAATTAGCATGCTTCTAAACTATCAGATTTCTTGTCAGATTTCAGATTTCAATTTTAATCCCAAAGGGGGCATGGTATTGCACATCATTCAAAGTCTGTAATCTAAAGCTAAAATCATATCTTTCCTCAGTAATCAAGACAACCACGTCTAGTTGTTGATTCATCAAAAATACCTCATCAACTAGGGCAAATCAATCATCGCTCGGGTCATTATCAGATTCATCGAGATCCATATAAATTTGGTATTCTCTTAATCTTGTAAATTGTATTAGTTTTTGCAACTATCGGTTCAATTGTGTTATTTCCTTGGTTCTTCAAAAACTGAAGGGTTTAGATATAATACCAATGTGATTCTTATCGACAATTGGGTCTGGAATCGGTCACTCACTTCTTTGCAATCATAAGGTTCGGAATCAAGCATTTTGACACTTTTTCATAATCATCGATTCATTTGTTGTTATAGTTAACATTATCTTTGGTCATTTAGGACCTGTTATCTTCATATCAATTTCAATCAGTTTCTATCTCATATCAATTTAATTTCAAACATCAGTTTCAACATCATACACAAACTCTCTTTGAACCACTATGCTTTGCACAACAATTCAAAGAGGGGAAAAATGTAATACCCCAAAAATGGGCTATAGATTCATTAACCTCCCATATCGACACATCGAACGAAATTGACATCAAAGTCCTAACCTAAGGCACATCAGAACATCAAATCAACTCATTTAAGGGGTACACATGGCTAAACAAATCAATTAAATTCAATTATTTAATTCTTAATTTCCCTCACCCATCACATGGGAGGAAAATATCTCAACCAATGGGAATTAAGGATTGGCTAACATGGATCAAGCCAAAATTGAATCACAATCACACATAAGGTGAGCATCTTGACCACTCATTTTGTTTCTTTGACCCAAGCTTTGAGGACAAACCATTTAAATTGTCCCTAAAGGTGGAACCATGGACTTAACTCAAACCTAATCATGATCAAAGTAACTCCACCCCCTATGCTTGCTAAAATCTATAAATAGAAGACCTAAATAAGGAGAAAAGGATCTACACATCTGAGAATTGCATCAAACCTCTTGAGATTTTGAGCTAGAAAGACAATTTTAGGCTTAATTAAGCATAGTTTCTTTGAAATAGGCTTAATTAGTTTAATATCTTATCATTTTTCTTATTTTAGAGCTATCACTAATGGAGGATTGCTAAGAGCCATAGAGTGCTCATTAGTTGTATTTGCATTTAAATAGATCACTAATTGTGGTATTTTGTTTATTTAGATCATTTATTGCTAAGCTAACCCTATGAAGGTACTTTTAATATTACACAAAATAGCACCCACCATGGGGCATTAGGCCTCATTCATTTAAATTTCAGATAATTTGCTAGATTTCTATCATTTTCTTATTTTTAACTCTTTTTTACAGGTAAAGAAGCGCATCCAAGCATTCCTGTAGTGCATCCAAGGCCTGAAACAATGCGTTTAAGATAAATTATTTCACCTTTACACAGAGAAAAATGCATCCAATAACTTCTATATTCTATCTTTCATTCTGTCAATGTGTTCACCTTGACTACACAGCACATTCAATCAATCGTGCAACACGTTTCAAGTTTTCTTTATGTGAATTTGATTAATTAAATAGCACATTTAATTTATTTTGTTGTGCATAAAAAAGTTTATGCAATGCATTCAAGGTTTTAAATAGCACATTTAAATATTTTTTCAGTGCTTTTGACTATTTTATAAATTGATAAATCTGATAGTCGAAAATGTATTTCTTGTATTTTTTTTATGGAAGGGCATAAAAAGGTCAAAAATCCAGAGAGAAGAAATAACAGTGAGGATAAAGCCATAGCAAGAAGGATCAATAAAGAAAACATAGCACATGTAAATCATGTTTTGGAGGATTCCAAGTAGGAAGGTAAGGCATATGAACATTATTTACAAGTTGTTAATGCTTATAAATCAAAATTTGTATCCTTAAATTGGATTTTTTTATTCCTTAATCATTTTGGTTAAAATTGAAAACTAAAGGCTTAGAATTCATTTTTGCTTGTTTTTCTCCATTTTTCTTGGTTGTGTTGACTAACTATTTCAAAGAAGAGGTAAAGGAGGAGGAAAAATCACCACTAGGTGAGTTAAAATCATGAAAATATCAATAAAAAATGCCCCTAGCCTTAGCTAGCTTTGAAATGAGGTAAGCCTTGAAACTTTAGTGAATTTTTGCTTAAATTGTGGCATTTTCACTTTGAATCTAGTAATTAGACAACCTATTATTGTTTGAGAAATTTGGTAATAGGCCTATGCTCTTCACTTTTCAAACAAATCAAAATGCCAAAACTACCAGTTTTCTTGATTAAAAGAAAGGCTAGGGAATTAAAATTAAAAACCCCTTGTTTATGGAGGAAAGTAGAAATACTTGATTCCCATTAGTTAGAGGGTTTTGGTTAATTGAACGTTGTTAATTATTCTTGGGAGTGAAAGAATAGTAGGGATATTCTCTTCACCTTTTGGTGAATCAAACTCCTTAACCTATTTCTTCATTTCATTTATTCACTTTACATGAACATGCTAAAACTATAGTGGGCTTGCCTCCTGAGAATTTGCCATAACGAGGCCGGTGAGAGGGACAACCCAAAGTGGGATCCAATTGTCTTTTCCACAATAATCCAACCCAAGTTATAAAATAAAATGCATTCATCCTTAATGGGGTGAATGATAAAAGGATATTAAGTATCGAACTTCCTCGAGTAGTCCTTCGGGATTGCGTAAAACTTTGATATACCGATGGTGGGAAGCCCCTTATTTTTGGGGGATGAAACTTGATTTTTTTTTAACGGAATAATTAATAGTACCTGTTAATCTAGAAAGCCTACCTTTTTAAAGCCATGCTTATGAACCAATTTGACAAATAGGTAGATTTCTTGGAGTTACTTATTGTTGAAAACCCATGATAACGTTCAAAAATTTTAAAAACTGTGTGTGTAGAGGGTTAAAAAGATAAGTGTACTTGTGATTGATTTTTTTGAAGATACATATAACAAGTGAGAAACATCCATTGAAAATCATCTTACATTTTTAATATCTTCTTAAAAAGAACAATCACCAAAAATTTGGGGAAATCAATTTCAATTCAAACCTTTGTTGATGTCAGTTTTAACACGATAACATAAATTGAAAATATATTTACAATAAGATGGAACTTTCACAACACAAGAGGTCCCCAAATTTATATTTCAAACTCCTTTTATCGAAACTCAAGAACAAGAGGATAGTCTCCCAAACCTATTTGAAGAAAGAGTTAATCCAATGGATAGAAATGCTACATTTTATGACTATCTTCATGGGGGAAACAATGAACAGCAAGGAGAAACAAACCAAGGAATCACTAACCAAACAAACCAAGGGCCAAAAGAGACAACCAAATAATGAGCCGATAGGGCGGCCCAAGATCCTGAATTCCTGAATTCCTTGAGATTATGGAAAAACTTCTAGAGAGAAATAAGGAGAGATACTTCCATAACTTAGCCCAATCAGGGATCAAATTTCCTCATGATTATGATATTGAAAATTTAAAGAAAGATTAGGAAGAGGGTAATCCTTTAGGTTCTATGAATAAACAACTAAAAATGTTCCAAGCACAAATCGATACTATGAAGAAAGCGACCGAACCAAAGCCCTTTTCCATTGAGGCTTTATGCCCATGTCCATTTGATCGGAATTTGGTTATGGCACCTTTCCCAACTAATGTGGTCTTTCCTAAATATGATAAATATATGGGTAAATCATACCCCCAAGACCATCTAATAGAATTTTATGCTTTAATTATAGAATTCATGCACAACACTACCTATATAATGAGGCTATTTCTAAGATGCTTAGGTGGCCAAGCCATGGAGAGATTTTCCAAATTACCCCAAGGAATCAAAATGTTTGAAGAACTAGCCTCTAAATTAGTGACTCATTATTCCTATAACATAGAGCATGAAATCACCATGCTCAATCTATGTGATACAAAACAAAGAGATGGTGAGTCTTTTCTAGGATTTCTCCAAAGATGGAAAATGGTTTTCGCACGATACCCACAAAGTATACCTGAAAAAGAAAATATGGAGATCTTCATGAGAAACCTAAACATGGAGATGAGCTATAGACTCCAACTTCACTGTCCCCCCTACATTTGAAAAGATAATAAAAAATGGGATAAAAATTGAAGAAGTGTTGGTAAAAAGAGGTGAAATTAAATTATTCAAAGACAACAAAGGCTATACCAACACTAACAACAACCATAACTTAAATAATTATAATAATAACAAAGGAGCCAATAAAAACAATGATAAACCAAGGTTATGGTTGAAAAACACCAATAAAAATCTTGTAAACGATGGAGTTGTGGAAGCACACAACTTAAAGGCTACTCCTTTTAATTTATCGAGTGGGTCAAATCAAACATATAATGTTAATCAAACGACCAAGGCTCCTTTCAAAAACAACAACACCAACAACATCAACAACAATCCTTTCAACAATTTGAATGCAAATAAGCCTAAACCTTTCTTCCCCACATTTCAAAGAAGGAAATTCACATTCCTAGGTGAACCATTGGAAAATGCTTTGAGAACTCTTGTCGCCAAAAAAATCATTATTATACCTGAATCAAGGCCATATGAACCTCAAGTCAAACCAACATGGTGGAATGAAGCACATCATTGTGAATACCATCGTAACAAGGGACGTAAAACTAATGAATGCATGAAGCTTAAACATTTGGTCCAAGACTTAATTGATGATGGTACCATAAAGGTGGAAGGTCCTCAAAATAATGAGGATCATATAGCTTTTAAGAATACTTTCTTAAATCAAGAAAAAGGGGAAACATCAAATTCCAACCACAATAACAAGAGGGGTAATGAAAAGGTAAATTTTTCCCATACTTATGACAACACCATAAATGCCTTAAGTGGTTATTAAAATACAATTAATGTGATTGTAGTGAAAGAAAAGAAAAAGGAAGAAGCATATAATATTGTAAATAGGGGGCAAGCATAAAAAATTACTCTATCATAATGTGCCCCTAGAATTATCCTACCCAATCAAACATCCCCTTCTTCAAAACAATACAATTTGGTAGATCAACTCCAACAAACCCCTACCCAAATTTCCATTTTAGAATTACTAAAACATTCACCTACTCACAAAGAGATTTTGGAGAAGGCCCTTGTTGAAACCAATGTACCTTTGAATTTGGATGTGGACAAGTTTCAAAATATGGTAGGACACCTTGTTGCACCCCATTGTTTATCCTTTTCTAAGCAACATGATATGTCCTTAAATCATCCACAAAACTTTCTATTGCATATTGAGGTATTAATCCATAAGCATAGGGTTAAGAGAGTCCTCATTGATGGAGGAGCTGGCCTAAATATCTACACATTAAACCTTGTCAAAGCCTTAGGATATTCTATGCAAGCTATAGACCCCAAGAGAAAAATAAATATTAAAGCTTACGATGATGAAGAAAGGGCGTCCAAAGGGATAAAAGTACTCCCCATTCAAGTAGGTCCAATGCAAAAAGAAACCATTTGTCAAGTCATAGATCTGAAATTAACCTATAATATCCTATTAGGAAGGTCATGGATACACGAAATACAAGTGATACCCTCAACGTACCATCAATGCTTGAACTTTCCTTATATGGGACAAGAAGTCATGGTGAGTGGAGATTTAAATCCATTCCAATAGTGCAATAACACTGAACCCATAAATGACTCATTGGTCCCCCATAAAGAAAAAGGATCTATATCAATAAGGATAGAACAAGGACAAAGCTCAAAGGATCTTCCATCCTTAAAAGGAAAAGAAAAGATAGAGAAAGAAGATGTTAAAAATCATCAAATTCTCACTAACTTAGCTACATCGATAAAGGGAAAGGATAAAGTTAGTGAGGAAAGTACTCATGAAGAAAAAGAAGACCAAACAAAATCTACCAAATTACACACCAAGGAGGCTCATTATCAAAAAAAGGATAGCATGATGAAGAGTTTTGAGAAACAATGCAAAATCAAACAAAAAGGTGTGGGTGAATACTCTGTATATATGATGGATCAACCCTTATCTCCAAAGTCCCATGGAAAACCCTCTAGCCTACATACGCCCCATAAATACAATGACCACTTGGTAAGGGCCAGTACTTCTTCATCTATGCATGAAGAGGATAATGAAATTCTAAAATGGCTATATAAAGATGATGAGTCAAGCACCCATGAGAAGTGAATTCAAAATATTAATATTCCTACTCATCAATATGGAAAAGGTTTTCAAATAATGCAGAAAATGGGATATAAAGGACAAGGACATTTGGGTACAAGGAATGAAGGATTGATTGAGCCCATCGAAATGTCTTGAAGGGATAGTAAGGAAAAATATGGATTGGGATATCTTGAACAAGGATACACTCAAAAGAGACACCCCATGATTTATGACCAAATTCTATAATTAGGTTCAAAAAGAGATGAAGATTAAAATAATTGGGAGTGGGATTCATTGTCAAGTGAATCTTTCCAAGATAAAGAGGTGGATGTAATTAACACTTGTGCTCCCAACAAAGGAAAAGAATAAGAAATAGCTTTAGGTTCAAATCATAATCAAGCATTGAGTTCTAATCAAGAGGTTCTAGAAAATGTGCCAAATCAAGAAGATGAAGAAACTCAATGGGTAGGAGAACCCTATGTTCCATCATGGATACCTACTATAGAAGGATCTAGAAATAGGTTTAATCCAAGAGATTTTTACCCATGAGAAACCTGAGAGGATTCAAGTGAGGAGGATTTTGACCCAATTTCTCTATGGCACTTAGAAGAAGTGCATGTTGTGGATTTAAGTGATGAAATGTTTGAACCTTCCAATGAGGTCATGTCCTTAAATCCTATCAAGCCAAACCAAAACATTCATCTGTTATCCCTTGTTTATCCATAACTCATTGAATGGGATTTTGTCAAACGCACTATCCTTCCCACATTCTTGAATGACAAATCGGTGTCCCAATACCTAAATGTGGTTGAACCTTCTTCTACCAATGAATATCAAGAGGAAGTGATGAAGGGAAGTATCCAATCTCTCAGTTCAGATATAAATGAAAAAAATTAAAAAATTGAAAGAATCTACTGTTGAAAACCATAATGTGGTAACATTAGATCAAAAAGAGAAAGAAATAAAGAACGTTTTCAAAGGTGAAAACCCAATAGTGGCACCTAAGGAAGAGAGTTTGGATACTTTTCTCAAAAACTATGAGGAAAGGCCACCTATCTTGATAGAACCAATGAAGAAAGTCAACATTGGATCAGAATCAGAACCAAAGATTATACATCTAGCAGCATCCTTATCAAATGAAGAGAATGAGAACTTCATAAAATTCTTCAAGGAAAGATAAGTAAATTTTTCATGGTCATATGATGATATGCTAGGACTAGATCCAAACTTGATAATGCATCATTTAAACATCAAAGGAGTAAGACCAGTTAAACAATAATTGAGGAAAATGCACCCACATATAGCACTTCTTGTCAAAGTGGAATTGGAAAAGTTACTAAAAGTGGGATTCATAAGAGCCATCGAATATGCCAAATGGATATCAAACATTATGCTTGTTTCAAAAGAAAACAAGTCTATTATAATTTTCATGGACTTTAGATATCTCAACCTCACATGTCTGAAAGAGGATTTTCCATTACGAGGCATAGATGCTATAGTGGATTTAACAGCAGGTCACTCAATGTTCTCTCTCATGGATGGATTTAGTGGCTACAACCAGATTAAAATAGCACTTGAAGATCAAGATAAAACACCTTACACATGTACATGGGGGACATTTTTATGGAATGTTATTCCCTTTGGTCTTAAAAATGGAGGAGCAACATATCAAAGAGCCATGACTACCATATTTCATGATATGATGCATAAATTCTTAGAAGATTATGTGGATGACATACTTGCAAAATACCATTCAAGGGAAGAACATCTACCTATTTTAGAGAGATATTCACAAGGTTGGAGTAGTTCAAAGTAATACTCAATCCAAAGAAATTTACATTTGGGGTACAATCAGGAAAATTGATAGGCTACATATTTTTGGCTAAAGGAATAGAGGTAGACCCCACAAAAGTAAAAGCAATAATGGAAATGGGGGCACCTATAAATATAATCCAAATGATATCACTCCAAGGGAGAATTCAGTCAATCAGGAGGTTCATATCACAACTAGCGAAGAAATTATATTCTTTTACTCAAGTGTTTCACAAGGGCATAATATTTAGATGGGATGAGAAGTGTGAAGAAGAATTCACATTACTTAAAAAGAACTTGATGAATCCACCTACTTTGATGCCACCAATAAGAGGAAAATGCTTGATTTTGTACATCTCAGCGACAAAACATGCCTTAGGGGCACTCTTGGCTCAAGAGGATGAAAATGGAAAAGCAAAATTCATCTATTACATAAGCAAAACTTTGGGAAAATATGAGTTGAATTATACCTTTATTGAAAGAGCATGCTTTGTGGTATTTTTTGCTTCCCAAAAACTACGACATTATATATTATCTCATAAGATCAGACTCATAGAAAAAATTGATCCACTAAAATATCTCCTAAGAAAAATGGCCTTGATGAGAAGATTGGCCAAATGGGTCATGGTGTTGAGAGAGTTTGATATAAAATATGTGGATAGAAAGGAAATCAAAGGCCAAGTAATAGTAGACCAACTAATGGAGGCATCGTTAGAAGATGAACATCCTATTCAGGTAGAATTTCCAGATTTAGAGATAATCAATGTTGAAGCAAAAACATGGAAAATATACTTTGATGGCTCTTATACCCAACATGGATCAGGAGCAGGAATATTATTGATTACTCCTCAAGGATCAAAAATCCATAGGTCATACAAGATATTATTTCCATGTACAAACAATATAGCTAAGTATGAGGCACTAGTCATCGACATCAAATTAGCCTTGGAATGGAAGGTGATAGAAATGTAGATATATGGAGATTCTCAATTGGTTATTAATCAGATAAATGGTTAGTATCAAACCAAAGATGATAAGTTGATACCCTACAAAAACATGATAGAAGATATCAAGAAATACTTCACATTGATCACATTTGAACAAGTGCCAAGGGACAAGAACAAAGCAGTAGATGCTATGGCTACATTAGCTTCACTTCTCCAAATGCCAGACCAAATCGCAAGATATGAATTCTTGGTAGAATAAGTCAGACAACTTGCATTTGACGCTTCCCATCCCCACACCATTTTCTTATTAGTGGGTCATGAATCACATTGGTATGGATCCATTTATACGTACCTAAAAGACCAAACTTTACCCATGGACCAAACCCAGAACCAAAAGAGAAACTTCATAAGACAAGCCTCTTGTTACACCCTTGTATCCGACACATTGTATCGTAAAAGTCTAGATGGAATGCTTTTAAGGTTTTTAGAGGAAGGCAGAATCAATTTTAGCCTTACAAGAAACCCACGAAGGAATTTGTGGGTCACATTCAAATGGGTTAACCTTAGCAAAGAAACTTATTAGGATAGGATATTATTGGCCTTCTATGGAGAAAGATGCATGCCACTTTACGAAGACTTGTCAAAAATGTCAATACCATGGGAACCTGATTCATGTGCCAGCTTAAGAACTACATTCGATGACTACAACTTGGCCCTTTTATCAATGTGGATTGGATATAATAGGTATTATTTACCCACTATCATCAAATGGTCATAAGTTCATCATTATTGCAACTGAATATTTTACCAAATGGGTAAAATATCCCCATTATCCAATACCACAAGAAAGAAAATTTCCATGTCCATATTGAACCACATAATTTTTAGGTATGGTGTCCCTCAATAAATCATAACTGATAATGCTAAACATTTCAAGAACAAGGACTTGAAAGAACTATGTGTAAAATTCCATATGATACACCATTCATCTTCAATATATTGCCTGCAAGGTAATGAACAAGCGAAGGCCACAACTAAGAACATTTTGAAAATATTGAAGAGGACAATGGATAATTTAGGTAGATATTGGCATATTCAAATAAATCATACTTTATGGGAATATAGGACAAGTGTCAGAACACCAACAAGAGCTACACCATTCTCATTGGTTTATGGAGCTAAAGCAGTTTTGCCTTTGGAGGTAGAAATCCCATCCTTGAGAGTTTCACATGGATTGCTAAGTTAAGAAGACTATAGGGTCACTAGACTGCAAGAATTGGAGTTGCTAGATGAAAGACAACAACAAGCCTTTGAACATCTTAAAGTATATCAGAATCGAATGTCAAAAAATTATAACAAGCATATCAAACCAAAGAAATTCCAAATAGGTGATATAGTATTAAGAGAAAACCCTAAAAATCAAGTAGAAAGAGAGAAGAAAGGGAAATGGGAAGAAAACTAGTTAGGACCTTTTGTGATTACTTCTTCTTTTGGAACGAGCACATACAAACTAGTTGATTATGAGGGAGAAGAGTTGCAAGTACCCATCAATAGTATACACCTGAAAAGATTTTACACATGCAGCAGACAAAAGGGTATAAAGAAAAAGAGTATCAAAAAATCAGATGAGGAAGCATGCTATTTATTGTACATAGTCAAAATTAACCTGAAAAATTAAAAAATATTCAAAAATAGAAAAGAAGAAGAAAAAAATCAGACAACTAGAAAAGATCAAAAACAGTGGCAAATTGAGCATGAAGAATCCAAAAACATTTAGAAATTATCCTCAAAAAGATGTTGTCTTGGTGAAAACCTAGAAAATAGGTGCCTTGATGATAAATATAAAAAAAAAGAAAAAGAGAAAAATACTATAAAAAAAAATTTTTAAAAAGAGAAAAAGCTCCTTGTTGAAAACCTAGCAAATAGGCGCCTTGGTAGCAAAAAAAGAGAAAAGCTTGAAAAAAAAGAGAAAATCAATCTAATCAGTGAAAACCTAGTAAACAGGCGCCATTAAAAGTCAAGTCAGGTCTCATGGCTAGTCGTCATCCTTGTAGATATTACATTCACCAGCATTTGTATATATTGCATAATAAAACCTGAGAATTGCATTTTCAAATACCTAAAGCTTTCATCATATGTCTAAAAAGTGTCCAAGTCCAACAACACAATGACATCAAACTAGGGGAAAATCTATCCTAAAAGCAACAAGGATTCATCAAATCAAATATCAATTGACACAAATCAATTCATCAGGTCACAAGAAAAATACTTAAACAATCAAATCCCAATCCAAACTTCAAAAAAAAATGTGAACTTTTGATCCAAAATCTCAAAAAGACCTTACCTTTATCAGGATTAAAATCAATAATCAAATATGAAATGGATGGAACTATACTTGAAATAAGGATTTGAAAAACATGGAAAAAAATTTCTAAGTGATTACTGGATTGATGAAATCATGTCTTTCTAGCAAATTGATGAAGTCTTGGATCAGATAAGCAGTGATGAAAGCATGATATTTTATTGGTTTATGAATGAGTGTCTTAAGATCAAGGTTTTAAAATATTTATCATTCGTCTAATGACATGATCATCAAAGAATCATTGAGGACATGTACATATGGCAAAACCAAGACCTTTGTTTGTTTACGCAACATGATACCTTAGATATGTTGATGTTCAATATCATAATACCAAAATCCACTTGCAACATTGAATTTGACAAAAGCGGTATTCATATTCTCATGATTGAATCTAATCAGTGACAGTTGTACCAAGATTAGGAATGCAACATGGAAAGGGAAAAGATATTCATATCATCATGATTGAACCAATGATGATTGTACCAATCTCAGGTTTCAAAATTGCTCAATGATGAAAATAAGATCCTAAATTGTGCATAGTGACAGCTAGTTGCATCCATATTAGATTAAATACATTTAAAGTAGCATGGATTCTTATCTTGGAAATTAATTTGGAAACAGAACTAATAGGGGGTGGATTAAACTAAAATTGAAAATATCATCAATACCTTATGTGATAGAATGTGTTGGAAATCAAAAAAATCAAAATCAAACTCAGATTAAGGTGCATTGCATTAGATTAATTGCATTATTAAACCACATTTCATTTTAGTTACATTTATCATATAATATGCATTCATTTTAGGTCATCATGTAAAGTACATTCATTTTAAATTACACTACATTAGTTTGCATTCATTTTAATTTCATCATTTTTATTACATCGATCACCATATTACCATTGCATCGATCACTATATTATCATTGTATTAGATTGCATTATTAAGTTTTCATTAGTTGCATTTCATTAAGTTCATTTTAAGATTTCATTCACTTCATGTCATTAGGTCATTACATTATTCATTAAAGTGCATATCATTAAAATCATATATGTGCATTAGAATCCATTCATTGCATTTACATTTCATTAACTATCTAGTTCATTACATTACATTACATCATCCATAAAATCATTAAATACATTCATTCATATCATTGCATAGACATTAATCATTAAATCATTAAAGCATTAATAATTAGACATCATTAAACATTAAACCATGTAATCAATGCATCTATTTAATTTATGTCATAAATAAGACAACAATTTTCATAACTAAGCATAACATGTGCATTCATATCATAAACTATGTGTGAAAAGCATAAAAAGAGAATATAGAGATAGAGCATATAGAACTGCATATCATAAAGCACCTGGAAAAGAAAATCCAACACATGATGACATCACATAAAGTAAATCTATCAAAGCAAATAACATCCATGGTATCATTAGAGTCTATCAATCAAACTCCAAAAACATGAATAGTATCGATCATAATGAACATCATCTAATAAAACAATAATAATGTACAAGGTCTCAATAATACAAATCATAATATACATTAAAAAATGGCTCAATAGGTATAAATCAACTGCCAAAACTAAGTCCAACACCATCTATTCCTAAACCTATTGGCAAGTTGTCTATACTGAAGTATATGACTAGATATAGCGTTTTCATTATGGCAACAATGTCATATAGCAGCTTGGAGTCAGCGCACTTGATGTAAAGTGTTGGATACAATTGTCTGAAGGACATTGTTGGATTAGCTATGTGTTGTCTTTAATGTCACACAAATGTTATATCAATTATCATTCTCAGTATCTACCAAGTTCAGTCAGTCAGCTAAGTGGTTCTTAGTATCTACCGAGTTCAATCGGTCAGCCAAGCGGTTCTCAGTATCTACCGAGCTCAGTCGGTCAGCTAGGTGGTTTTTAGTGTCTACCGAGTTCTCTCAGGTGTCTAAAGGAAACATGACAGGGTAACAGTGTTAACTGAGCCTCCTTGGTTATCGAAGGAAAATTAATGGTTACCGAGCTCTCTCGGTCTCCAAAGGATGTTGCAGAATTTGCTATGCTTACCGAGTTCTCTTAGTCACCGAAGGAAATCTTTTCAAGATTAATGTTTACCAAGCAAGGTTGGCCCTTTAAAAGAATTTTGTTATTACAGTTTGTTTATCCCAGCTGACTATTATAATAATTATTAGTACCGACTTGACAATCTAAATGATTATGAAATGGCATATATATATAGAAGGTCAAGTGGTGAATAAAAGATATACAGCATGCAGAAATCATTTTGAAGAAAGGTGTGTGCGAATTTTGAAGGATGGTTAGATATCCTTGAGGAGCAGTAAAGATTTAATTGATCAGTAAGGATATAGTGAAACAGAACAAAGATCTATATTCAGCAATTCAGTTGCAAGTCATTTCATTGTTACTCTCTAGCAATTGTAGTAGTGATATCAAAATCTCTTAACCGAGTTGGTTTAACAACCATTTTGTAAATCCTCTAACAAGGTAACAGTTCTATTGAATTGTTTCAAGACCTCTTACAAGGCCACTCCTAGCAGGGTGATTAAATCCTCTAACAAGGTCACACCTAATAGTGTGTTTTGTAACCTTTTACCGGGTTGGCTTCTAACCGGGCATCACTTCAGAAGAGTGAAAAATAGTAACTAGTTACATTGGTGGTTTTTCCCATATTGGGTTTCCACGGTAAATCCAGTGTCTCTTGTGTTCATGTTATTTTATTTATTCATGTAAGTTAATCAATGATGAATGCTTAAGAACAGTTTAATTATTACACACTTCAAGGATCAAGTTTTCAGCATTTCTCTATATATTTACCGAGTGACACAGTAAATAATTTGTTAAGATATTTAAGGGATCACTGGTAATATTTTTGTGGTTAACTGATTCACCCCCCCTCTCAGTTACTGCATCTATATTTCCAACAATTGGTATCAGAGCTTTTGGTGCTTGCAGGAAGGATTTCAAGGACCTAAGCTAAAGATCAGGATGTCTTACAAAATAGAAATTCCAAGACTTAACAGAAATAACTTTTCAGCATGGCAAGGTCTCATGAGACTACATCTAGCTTCCATTGGTGATTCAGGATGCAAATATATTGATCAAGAATATACAATTCCTACTGGCACATTAACTGTTGAAGACATTGCAGAGAAGAAGAACCATAACACTATGATGATAGACATTGCATCAGCTCTTAGCTATGAAGAATTTGATGAAATCAAAGACTGCACAACTACTCATGAAATGTGGAACAAGCTGAAGAAAATCTATGGCGGTGATAAAAATGTGAAGAGAGCCAAAGCAGAGAGCCTAACAGGATAGTTTGATCAAATGAAAATGAGAGAAGAAGAAAATATTGCAAAATATGTTGAAAGGATCAAGACAAGTGTTAGTGCAATCAGAGCTTCTGGAGGAAAAATTGATGATGAAACAGTTATAAGTAAGGTTCTTAGAACATTACTCCCTATTTACGCAATAAGAGTTTCTGCTATTCAAGAAAGAAGATGTGAAGAAAATCACAATATAACTTTGGATGCCTTAGTTGGAAGATTGACAACCTTTGAACTGGATAACTATGACAACTATGTTCCAACTTCTAAAAATATTGAATCAGCTTTTGAGGCCAAACTTTCACTCAAGAAAGGGAAGAAAATCCAATCAGAAAGTGAAGAAGAATCAGAGGAAAGTTCTGATAGCGATCTTGAAGTTATTGAAGCATTACTTGCAAAGAAGTATTCAAGAAGCAAAGGAAAATACAAAGGTAAAACTCCCTTAATCTATTTTTCATGTGAAGAAATTGGTCATATTGTAGCTAGGTGTCCAAACAAGCAAAGAAAAGATGAGAAGAAAAATTATAAGTACAATGGCAAGAAAAATTTCAAATCATTCAAGGATAAAGGTAAGAAAACATGTTTTTTAGCTAAAGATTCAGATGATAGTGAAGAAGAAATTGTTTTCATTTCTATAAAAGATGAATCTGATAATGATGAAGATGAGATGGCACTTATCTCTCATATAAGCAAGAATGATACATGGATTATAGACAGTGGATGTTCACATCATATCACTGGTGACAGGACCAAGTTTGAACACTTTGAAAACTTTGATGGTGGTAATGTAAGGTTTGGAAATAATGAACCCTGTTGTATAAAAGGAAAGGGATGAATTTCATTAACCAAAGAACTTATATGTGATAATGCATTTTGGGTCGAAGGACTAAAGCATAATCTTCTAAGTGTAGCACAACTAATCAACATTGGATTCAAGGTTGATTCATGAATGGCAAAGCAAGACTGTTGGATGACAAAGGAAAACTGATAGGATCAGGCAAACAAACCAAAGGTAACCTATTTTATCTTGATCTTGGTGATTACTCATGTTTTATTGCTCAAATTGAAGAAAGTTGGTTATGGCACAAAAGGTTATGTCATGTAAATTTTGACAACATGATGAAAATAAGCAAATTCAAGAAAGTAAGAGGTATTCCTACTTTGAAGAAACCTAATGTTGGTCTATGCAAGAATTATCAAATTGGTAAAATGGGAAAGTCTAGTTTCAAAAGTATAAACTATCAGTCTAAAGATATTTTGGAAATTGTGCATACTGATTTATGTGGACCTATTGGAATTGAGAGCTATACCAGACAAAAATTCTTTATTCTTTTTGTTGATGATTATTCTAGAATGATGACTGTTATGTATTTAAGAGAAAAGTCTGAAGCATTTGAGAAGTTCAAATGGTATTTAGCAAGAGTAGAAAAGGAAACAGGAAAAAGAATAAAATGCTTGAGATCAGATAGAGGTGGTGAATTCATCTCCCATGAATTCAATAATTTATGCATTGAAAGAGGAATCAAAAGACAAGTATCAGCCCCGAGAACTCCTGAGCAGAATGGAATAGCCGAAGAAGGAATAGATCTATCATGGACTTGCAATGACTCTAATGATTGAAAAGAAAATTGCTATGAAATACTGGAAGGAAGCTATCAGCACTGCAATTCATACCTTGAACCGAGTACAGCTGAGAAAAGACACATTCAAGACTCCATATGAGCTATGGTATGGCTACAAACCAAATGTAAGTTACCTAAAAGTATTTGGTAGTAAATGTTACATCTTAAAAGAATCTAGAAAAGGAAAATTTGATGTAAAAAGTGATGAAGGAATATTTTTGGGATATTCTTGCAAAAGTAAGGCATATAGATGTCTAAATTTGTCTACTCACAAAATCATAGAAAGTGCACATGTGAGAATTGATGAGTTTGTAGAAAAGATTGAAGAAGAAAGCAAAAAGGAACCAGAAGACTACAGAAAATTTGTTTACATCAAACCTGATACATTGCCAAACACATGCAAGGAGACTACATCTACCGAGCCCAGTACAGTAATCGAGTCACAAGAAGAAGTTCAGACCGAGTCACAAAGTACCGAGTCTCAGTCTGAAGCTACCGAGCAAGTATCTACCGAGCCCGAGCAATCTGAACCTGAAGATGAAGAAGATGGCAATGTAAGTCATTCAGGAAGCAAGGAACATATATTAGCCAAGTACATCAAAAAGCATCATAAACCAGATCAGATTATTGGAAACAAATCAGATGGTACTATGACAAGAAGTAAACTAAAAGGTACATGTTTATTTGCTGATTTTGAACCTAAAAATGTCAAAGATGCATTAGAAAATGAAAGTTGGATTGAGGCTATGAATGAAGAAATAGAGAAAATAGAGAAAAATAAGACATGGACCCTTGTACCTAGGCCTAAAGATAAAAATGTAATTGGAACAAAATGGGTATTCAGAAATAAGTTGAATGAAGATGGTCAAGTATCAAGAAACAAAGCAAGATTGGTATGTAAAGGATATTCTCAAGAAGAAGGAATAGATTATGGATAGAATTTTGCTCCTATTGCAAGATTAGAAGGTGTGAGGACTTTACTTGCATATGCATCACATAAAGGATTTAAGGTATATCAGATGGATATCAAATCTTCTTTTCTCAATGGTATTCTTGAGGAAGAAGTCTACATTGAGCAACCTGAAGGTTTTATTGATCCAGACAAAAGGGATATGGTCTGAAAATTACACAAAGCATTGTATGGTCTGAAACAAGCTCCTAGAGCATGGTATGAAAGATTACATAACTATCTTACTCAGATTGATTTCAAAAGGGCTAATGACAATAGCAATTTATACATCAAAGAAGGATCAGATAACAAAATTGTTCTCGCAGAAATATTTGTGGATGATACTATGTTTACAGGAAATGATGATCAATGCAAAGAATTTTCAGAGCTTATGAACAAAGAATTTGAAATGTCTATGTTTGGTCAGATAAAATTCTTTGTTGGACTTCAGATTTAGCAGAACAAAAATGGTATCTACATTACTCAGTCTAAATATATCAGGGAAATACTTAAGAAATTTGGTATGGAAGATTCAAAACCAATTGGTACACCCATGTGTACTAGACTAAAGCTTACCAAAGATGATGATTCAAAAGAAGTAGATTAGACCTTATACAGATCAATGATTGGAAAATTACAGTATGTAGTACACACAAGGCCTGATATTGCCTTAGCAGTTGGAATAGTGGCAAGATTCTCGGCTAAACCCAGAGAAAATCACATGATGGCAATCAAAAGAATCTTGAGGTATTTAAGGGGAACTGAAGATTATGGCTTGTGGTATAAATTTGGAGGCAATCTAGATTTAAAAGTGTTTACTGATGCTGATTGGGCAGGAAACATTGATGACATAAAGAGTACAAGTGGTGGAGCATTCTTTCTTGGCAAGAGGTTAGTATCTTGGACTAGTAAAAAGCAAAACTACACATCCCAATCCACAGCAGAAGTAGAATATGTTGCTGCAGCAGTAAACTGCTCTAATATTATATGGTTTAAATAGCTTTTGGAAGGCATGAAGGTTGAGATCAAAGAACTAGTTGTTATGTTTTGTGATAATACAAGTGCAATAAATATTTCAAAGAATCCAGTAATGCATTCCAAAACCAAGCACATTGCAATTAAATATCACTTTGTCATAGAATTGGTGCAGGACAAGGAAATCAGATTGGAATATATTCATACAAAAGAACAAATTGTAGATATCTTCACCAAGCCACTACCTAAGGATGCATTATTGTATCTAAGAGGCAAGTTAGGGGTCACTCCCCTGTCCGAGATTCACTAAATAAAGTTTTAGTGATGCATCAACTAGAACATGTTGAAGATCAATTAGTTGATGCAGCATAGTCAGGGAATCATTGCATATGAATTAGTACATAAGGTACATTGATATTTACCAAAATTGTGTAAGTTGTCTTTGGCATGTGTTGTCAAAGAGGGAGAGTTTGCTGTCATTTCAAGAATTTTCTAAGAAGAATAATTTGAGAAGTTAAGAGGGAGAGTTCTCAGTTAGAGAAAGAAGTTTGAAGATGATGGGAATCAGAATGAAGCTAAGGATATGTTTCTTACTCTTGGTTTCTCTATGAAATTTCATTGTGCTATGACATGTTGTGTTGCCATCAATGTCAAAGAGAGAGATTGTTGGATACAATTGTCTGAAGGACATTTTTGGATTAGCTATGTGTTGTCTTTGATGTCACACAAATTTCATATCAATTATCCTTCTCAGTATCTACCTAGTTCAATCAGTCAGCTAAGCGGTTCTCAATATCTACCGAGTTCAGTCAGTCAGCTAAGCGGTTCTCAGTATCTACTGAGCTCAGTCGGTCAGCTAGGCAATTTTTAGTATCTACCAAGTTCTCTCAGGTGTCTAAAGGAAACATGATAGGGTAACAGTATTAACCGAGCCTCCTCGGTTATCAAAGGAAAATTAGTGGTTACCGAGCTCTCTCAGTCTCCAAAGGATGTTGTAGAAATCACTGTGGTTATCAAGTTCTCTCGGTCACCGAAGGAAATCTTTTCAGGATTAATGTTTACCGAGCAAGGTCGGCCCTTTCAAAGAATTTTTTTATTACAATTTTTTTATCCCAGCCGACTATTATAATAATTATTAGTGCTGACTTGACAATCTAAATGATTATGAAATAGCATATATATATAGAAGGTCAAGTGGTGAATAAAAGATATACAACATGCAAAAATCATTTTGAAGAAAGGTGTGTGCAAATTTTGAAGGATGGTCATATATCTTTGAGGAGTAGTAAAGATTTAATTGATCAGTAAGGATCTAGTGAAATAGAACAGAGATCTATATTCAGCAATTCAGTTGCAGGTCATTTCATTATTACTCTCTAGCAATTGTAGCAGTGATATCAAAATCTCTTAACCAAGTTGGTTTAACAACCATTTTGTAAATCCTCTAACAAGGTAACAGTTCTATTGAATTGTTCCAAGACCTCTTACAAGGCCACTCCTAGCAGGGTGATTAAATCCTCTAACAAGGTCACACCTAACAGTGTGTTTTGTAACCTTTTACCGGGTTGGCTTCTAATCGGGCATCACTTCAAAAGAGTGAAAAATAGTAACTAGTTACATTGGTGGTTTTTCCCATATTGGGTTTCCATGGTAAATCTGGTGTCTCTTGTGTTCATGTTATTTTCTTTATTCATGTAAGTTAATCAATGATGAATGCTTAAGAACAGTTTAATTATTACACACTTCAAGGATCAAGTTTTTAGCATTTCTCTGTATATTTACCGAGTGACACAGTAAATAATTTGTTAAGATATTTAAGGGATCAGTGGTAATATTTTTGTGGTTAACTGATTCACCCCCCCTCTTAGTTACTGCATCTATATTTCTAACAGTAAAGATCAAAATTCAGTTAAGTATTGAGAACTGGACAGTGTACAGAGTTCCTACAGCTCAAAGCATCAGTGCACGTGTGTACGGATGAATTATGGTATGCACCCTAGAATTTAAGTTGGTTAGAATATATTCTTGCTTATTCTATGAGCACATGATCTGATGTGCAAGGATGACAAAGTTATAGTCAGTTGAAGTCGCACAGCCAGTGTGTGCCAACAGAGAATAGAGCATGGAGCTGACAGTTAGCATTTTGGTTTGCGATTATAATGTAAAGTTGTAAAGGCTATGCGCCCATTGTATTTAGGTTTCTGACATGTTTATATGTATACTTGTAAGCACACTTAAGCCAATTCATTTGGAAGCGTTGTTTGTTATTATATATAGGGCCGACCTAATTGTGTATTTTGTATGAGCATATAAATATAAGGTGCGCCCATTGTATTTGGTATGGAATTTGAGATAGAGTTATAATAAGTAGAGTAGAAGTGTGTGAAGACACTAGAAGATGTATTAGAGCTTTTCTAGAGGTCAAAGCATCAACACATCAAAGGAACTAATCTGACAAGCAGTGTCATAGTGACAGTTCATCCTGCAGATATAGTGTGTATCTGAGATCAGAAGGTTGTAGCCTTCACCACTTGAGTAGTGAGCTCTTGGATAGTGCATCCTCTCCCCTAATACGGATGATTGTAAAAGACTCCTAACAAGGTCTGACCCTTAACAAGGTCTACTGTACTTAAAGCATTGTAAAGATACTCCTAACAGGGTAAAGGATCTTCTAACAAGGATCACAAAACACTAGTGCAAAATATTAGTTGGTGTTAATTTCCACCGAGGTTTTTACCTATTTGGGTTTCCCCGTAATCATATTCGTGTCATGTGTTGATTTCATGTTTCATGTTTATGTGAATGTTTATTTTAGTACTTAAGCATTTAAGTTCAGCATAAAGATTAAAGGGAAAAGTTAAAATAAAGTGAACCCTGATTCACCCCCGCCCCCCCCACTCTCAGTGTTCCCATTCCTAAAAATTGGTATCAAAGCTCTAGTCCTCAGCATAGAAGTTTAACCACTTGAGGAGATCATGGACAAAGTAGAAATGAAACATCTGAAAAGAAATCTTGAAGCTTCTCTTGAAGACCTGGACAAGTAAAAAAGAGAATCTGAAGAACTAAAGGATAAACTCAGTGATGCTCAATTAGTCATCAAAAAGCTAAGGAAAGATTTGAAAGAATGCTCTACCAGTGATCTAGGGACAATGGTCAAGAAGCTCAATGAAGAAAACAAATCCTTAAAAGAACAAATTGAAGAGGTTGATAATAAGCTAACTAATAATTAGGAAGTCTATAATGAATAGATCAAAGAGAATCTTCAGTTGAATGAAGAACTAAGGCAAGCAAACATGGAAATCTTGGAGCTAAGGAATAACAAAGAAAGCTTGGAGTCTGAATTGAAAGAATAAAAGAATCACATTGATAAATTACACACTAGTTCTGATTTGATACAATCTCAATTGTATGCAAGAAGAGCCAAAGGAGACACGAGCTATATTGGATACAATGAAGTGCAAAATCAGATTGACAACATGTGAGCAAGAAAGGATTCACAAAAGGACTCTACTGATACTGAAAAGATTGAAGATCAAACTATAGATAATGGTGGACCACCTAAGAATGAGCGCAAGCAAGTTGCACTTGTTTTGCATGTAAAAAGCATGGAAACAGTGCAAGGAACTGTACAAAGGTAAGAACTTTTAATGGCTATTGTTATTCATGCAACAAGTTTGGTTATAGAGCTATGAATTTCAAGACTAGCAAGAAGAACAGGATTCAAAAAGACCAGAGAAATTAGAATCAGACAAATGTAAGAAGTTCTCAGAATGTTACATGCCAAATATGTAACTATAATAGTCACATAGAAAAATAATGCAAAGTGGTGACTCATGTCAATGCACCGAGGAAAATAAGACCTCCAGTCATTTGTCACTCTTGTAACAAGGCTGGACATATCTCAAAGTTCTATAGATCAAAGATGCAAGGTCAGGGAAGCTCTAAAAAGGCTGAAGAACCAGTTTTGGATCTTGTAGGAGAAGTTAATTTTGTCAAAGCCTCAGATGATGCGAGCATGATTTGGTTAGATAAAAAGAAGGACAAGACTGATGAGAATATATTAGATCCATCCGCAGTGGATGCACCCTCTACATCTGGATGAATGGCCCTCAGGGTCATAGGGGGAGGTAATTTAGCTCTAGACCCCTGTGTGGCTGGTATACTCATTCTTAGAGTATGCTTGGACTTAATATTTTGGAGTATAAAGGTACCTATGTGCAAGAGCACACATGCTGATTGTTAGTAGAACTCGAGTTGCAAATTTTGAAGTGACAACCTAGTTTACGCGACTTGCATTAATGGAAGAATTTTCACTTTTAAGTACATAGAAAGTTATTTGATTGCTCGTTGCATTCAAATTCAGAGTGATATGAGAGTAGAAAGAGCCTTGGAAGTTGTTGTGAAGACTTGGAAATTGATCTATCAGTGTTTGCAATGCATTTGGTTGGTTGCAAAAACTCTAAGCTCATTGCGCCAATTTGGAAGCCTTCAGATTATCTCAAAGTTTAGTTGGAAAGCGTTTACAAGTAAGTCATGGCCATTCCCATTGTTTATGATGTGGTTGAGAAGAAGAGATATGTTTTCAAGAAACATCCATTTAAATCAACCCTAGATGATTTAGAGGGAGCTTTCTCCCGCATGCCTATGGGCGTCATGCATGTCGAGGATATTAGGGCATATATCTACTGTAAGAAGGAACTAGTTGGACTGGATAGGCTAAGAGCGCACATGGACACCATGTTGAAGCTAGACAAAACATTCATGGATGAATATACTAAATGGAATGATCACCCTTTAGTTGAGTATGCTACGTCATATGAATTCTATGAGACAGAATGGATAAAGATCTTATTGAGCAGGATTCATGATGATTTGTTTTGGATTGGTGATGTACTAGTTAGAATCACCAATGAATTGATACATGAAATGATAGGCCTTTCTAGAACAGGTGACGTCCTTCCTATGGGCAAGTATGTCAGAAAGATGGTTGAGAAAACATGTAAGTCAAGGAGCGATAGGCGCGACATTACAATAGAACCTATAGAGCAAGCAGACATCAAATTGATGTCAATGATACTAGGATACAGGTTTCATCATGTAGTACCCCACCCCTAGTCCAATTTTATAAATGTTATGATTACTTTAGGATGTTAGATTATATGTTAGGAAACCATTGATGTGTATGATTTTACTGACCCCATACTTGCATGTGTATGGTTGATGTGTTTGTTTTATATTTCTGTTTGACATGCCTGATGTGGTTAAGGGACAGAGTCATAGTTACTTGCTTGCGAGATCCGCACAATCAGCTAATCCCCGCCATTGTTTGTTATATATTTATATATGTATGTACATGTGGGTTTTGTATGCAGGTTTGTAGGTACCAGGCATCGACTTCCTTGAATTGTTAGGATGAGTGTGCCCTATCGCAATGTCTCAAATGGTAAGAGAGGGGAGATAATACATGCATCCAAAACCTTAACCCAAACCTATTTATCCTAGTCTGGATAAGTATCTAATGACTGGCTTACCCAAATTTTTCAGGTTGACATAGTTCATGGATCCCCTCCTTGAGCTTGTTTGTTTTATGTGTTGATTTTAATTTATTGCTTTTTGAGTGAGTGATTTTTATATAGTTCAAGTATTTAATATTATAGTTGAAAAATAATATTAAATTTATTTCCTATGCTTATGTGTGGTTATTAATTAATTAAAAATCAAATATATGAATATTTAGATTTCATTAATTAATTGTGTGAAATTAGAATTGATAATGTTCCATTAAATTATTAAATAATTAATTGCATGTTTTAAATTGTGCTTTGAGTATTAAATTATATAATGTAAATTTATAATATTTACATGTGCTTTTATTAAATTGAATGTGATTTGTTTTTGAAAGGGTAACAACTTGTCTTTAGGGGTCTAAGATGTGTTGTGCATAATAAAAGATATTTTTAATTATTAATTAGCAATTTCTTTCAACTTAAGAGTGGGAGTTTGAATAGGAGTTGTCTAATGAGTCATCTAAGGTTTGCATGAATGGTGGAGTTGAGTCATTAATAGGGAGAATTTGCATTCATTTGGATTCAATCAGGTTGTTGGAGATTTGTGGAGAGAGTTCTCGGAGAATTTTTGACATTTTTGAGAATTATTGAGCTTTGTGTGTGTGCTTGAGTGTTTTGGAGAGGATTGCTTGCATCTGGATTTGGGCTTTGCATACACTATTTTTTAGATCTGTAGGGTTGAGATCTTCTATTGATAGATCTGGGAGTTTCATCATCTTACATGCATTCTATTACAGTTTCTAGCATTGGAATTGAGGTAGGGTTTGAAGAAACCTTCTTGTAATTTTATCTATAGTATCTTCAGTATTTTAGTATGTATGGAATGATTTATTATTATAGATCTATTTTCAGTTTTGCTTTCAATTTGGGTGTTAATAAACCCTTAGATTCTTGGCTTTTAGATTATTTTATGACTTGGCATAGTAGGGTTATGCTGTCAAAATTTCGAGAGGAAATTCACTATAGGAACCTTAGAAAATGAAAAAGTAAACTGGCTATAGTTCAAACTATTGAATAGAGGAAATAAATTAATGGGCTATTGAGAAAACCCAATTTTGGTATGAAAAAATGTATTCTGGGTAAAAAACCCAATCTCTGTCAAAAAATGAAAGTTGGGAAAAAAAAAATGACCACAGTAGAAAATTAAATAGCTTGCAAATGATAGGAAATTACAATGGTAAATAGAAATGTATTTGCAAACAAAAAGAGAAAAGACAAAATAAGGAAAAAGACAAATTTCTATGTAGATTTGCAAAAAAAGGTCATATTTCCATTTCTGGTTAAAAACTACAGGCTCTATAATTTCTATTTTCAGAAATATCAAATTTGTTAAAAAAAAATATAAAAGCTTCTTCTCAAAATGTTTATCTTTATTGTCATTGTTGTTTTTTCTTTTAAAAAAATTTGTAATAACAATGGAAAAAAAAATATTAAATGTTTTTTTTGAAAAGTTGAAAAAGTTAAAAAATATAATATTTAATAGTATTGGGTTTTGATAAAGTTAAAATATATATATATATATAAATTTGGGAGGGCACGGGTTCCAACCCCGTACCCCCCCCCTTTGGTAGCCGGGCCACCCTGCCGACAGTACCATGACGTACCATCGACAGAGCAGAGCTCTACCAGCGGCACTTGTGGGTGCTGTGCAACAGGCTCTGTCCCTATTGGCGGTGTCGTGGGTGTGGGTTCCATAGTGGGCCCCCCACGTGTAATTTTCCTTTGCACTTTTATTTTATAACAAATAAAATTTGTTAGTTATTTATTTTGTTAATTAGTTTTATTAAATTATGTTTTTGATTAAGGAAAATAGGTTTTAAAGGGGCCCTGAAACCCACACAGTTTTAAACATAAACAGAGATATAGCAATTACAATTCACAAAGATACAATAGCCAAAGCAAAAAGAAAGGCCAGATACAGTCTGCCAGCAGAACAAACGAAAAAAACTAGTAATAGAAAACAAAAAGCCAAGCCAAAAAAACTAGGGGAGCAGCTCAAGCAAACTCTCTGAGGATCTTCGTCGCTCGAATCTCAAGCTTAGAAGCCTTGTCTTCCACGTCCTTAAGGTTAGCCAAATCCTTGTCAGGTTCCTGCATGTCCTTCTTCATGGTACTGGACCTGGTTCTCTTCCTCGGCCCTTCCTCCAGAGATTTATCTTTGCTACTATTAGAAGACTCCTCCTTATTGCTCCTGTGTTCCTTGAATTTACTGATCAAGACTTTAATGTTTTCATTTGAAGCTTTGAGGATGCTATGGCTCTACTCCACAATTTTCTGTAAAGTCCCCTCCAAGCTCTACATTCTCTTTTTCACTTCCTCCATTTTGCTTTCCATGTCATTCTTCTCCTCCGTTAGCATGATCTTTCTACTGTTACCCTCCCTCTCCAGCATTCCCACCTAAAATTTTAACTCCTGAATTTCATGGAATGTCCATTTGGTGGTTTTGTAGCTATCAATGACACTATTTTTAGCATTATTGAGCACATCCATCTAAGGGTGTTCTTTAGTGATGTCACTCAGAATCACTAGGGTAGAGTCTATGATGTCCTCCATTTGGATTTTTCCTTCCTTGTTTTCCTTAACCAAGGTTTTCATCATTTCACACTTTAGGCCCATCCTGATAGACATATTGTGGAAGTCTCTCCAAACCACATTCTTCTCTTTATCTGTTATCTTACAGGCAAACTAGTTAGTCCCTTGATCTTCACCATCCTCCACCTGATCATCCTCTCTCCCCTGACTCTCCTCTTCATCTTCATTTTCTTTCCCCTCCTCTTGTCCTTCCTCCTTGTTCTCCTCTTCCATTTTCCTCCTTTTCCTCTACTTCGTACTAGAATCTGTAACCTCTTCTCTGTTTGCAGGCATTTTAATTATGAATTTTCTCTTCCCCTTCTTGTTCTCCTTAGTTTCCTCCTCCTCCCTGATAGTGTCTTCTTCTGCTTCAGCGCTATCTCCTTCAGTGTCCATGCCTTCCGCCTCCTCATCATAATCCTTGTCGGAAGAGACCTCAATGCACTGCTTAGGTTCAGGTTTCTCCCTTTTTTCCCATTTTTCTTTCTTAATCTTCTTTTTCCCCTTTCTAGTGTGAGGGGAGGTGACAACATCTTAGTCACAATGCATATCTTGGCTCTCCTCGATGTCGAAAGGGATGTACTCTTCTTCCCCTAAGTCGAGCTCTTCATCAGTGCCCTCCTTCCCCCCTTTCCCCTGCTTTAATTCTTTACCTATGGTTTTGGCTTTGAAAAACTCATAAATCAACAACAACAACCCCTCATGGAAAGCAGGATTTTCAATGGGCTTCTCCCTATAATCATTTATATTTTCATTGATGGACGAGTGAAGATAAAAAGGGATAGAGATTTTAGTCCCAAACCTAAAATGGTTGAGGAGCACGAAGTGATAGGAATATATGCGGTTGAACCTCATGTCCAGGGATATGTATTTGATAATTTCCCTTAGTACAAACCTCCACAATGGTTTGATGGACCTCGATAGATAGTAAGTTCCATGCTTCTCAAGGGACTTCTTCTCCTCCTTTCCTTTGGTAAATTCCACCATCGCCTACCTAGAAATGTGATGATCTCTATAGAACTTCTTCCCAACAATGGGAATGCCCATCACCACAGAAATAACCTCCTCTGTCACATTAAACTCAACCCCATCAATTTTAACACTCCCCTCATTCCAACTTTTAACCATTGTTTTGGTGACCGAGGATTTCCATCCATTCAATCTTTCAATGAAGGAGGTCACCTCCCCTTTGCTCAAAATGCCCCACACTTTCGAACGCCTCTACCATTTCTCTACCTCATCCTCAGGTTCCCTTCTATGTCACTCCCCCACCATTTTCCTTCTCATTCTGTAGACAAATCTCCTGGTCTTCGAGCACTTCAAGATATGGGGCAAGTAGCTGGTATGATAAATGTTCTCGATCCTTCCCTTAACATTCTGAGAAATAAACTCAAAACCAGACCTTAACGTGCAAAGGTGGCAGTTGCCCAGGTGATTCATACTTTGGCTCATGTTCTTACACATCATATATTGGCACAAATTCCCTAATACATAATCTTTCATCATTAGACTTTAATATTTTTTAATCTTCCCAAGATTCTCTCACTTTCCATTAATTCCTTGATTTTGAGCAGAATTAAATGGCCTTCCATCCATCTTTTCACCTTGTTATTTCTGAAAGCCAAATTGGCCAACCTGTCAGCAACTTGGTTTGCCTCCCTATACTCATGGGCCACATGAATTGTTTCAAAAGACTTGAGGAGCTAGAGGCTTTCATTGACTAAGTTGGCAATCGTCCAAGTCGGCATATTTTTCTCATTGAGATAGTCGATTATGTTCTTTGAGTCACCTTCCAACCATAGATTCCTGAATCCAATATCAATACCCAACTTAATGGTTTGATGGGCCACAGTTGCCTTTTCTAAATGGTTGCTTTGCACTCCCAGAGGAGCCAAGATGGTAGCAATGCCTTTCCCATGTTCATTTCTGATGATGCCTCTGATCCTAGCCTCGCCAGGGTTGCCTTTCGTAGCCCCATCAAAGTTGGCTTTGCACCATCCCTCAGGAGGAAGGGACCATCTTCCATCCTCCCTCTTGCTACAATCCTTCTCCTTAGCTTTGAGAAGCAGGTTATAGCCTTTGATGATAGTGTAGTTTTCAACGAGAGCATTTAGACTTTTGTGAAAAACCACCTTAGCATTAGTTTCTTTTTCTCTAAATATATAGTTGTTCCGCTTCTTCCACACCCCCCAGGAAAGATGAGGGAGAGACCAGGCCCATAAGCCTTCACTCACATCCCTAGCCACCCTACTTTTCCACTATTGGAAAATCTTCGTTATGTTATTGGGAAAGACCCAGGTCTGCTTGAAAAAAGCTAGGAAAGAGGACCATATGTTCCTGGTGAAGTGGCAATGGATGAAAAGGTGATCAACGCTTTCCAAATGCATTTTACAAAGGATGCATCAATTAGGAATCTAATGGCCTCTCTTGATAAGGTTGTCCACTATCAAAATTTGGTTTTGGAGCATTAACCAGAAGAAAATGTTGATTTTGGGAGTGAGGCCAATGAACCAAGCATTGGCCCAGACAAGGATAGAACCACTCCTCTACATGGTATCATAGCCTGATGCCATAGTGTAGTTGTCATCCTTGGTCAGCCCCCAAACAATGTCATCCATGCTAAGAGACAGAGGAAGGAGCTTGATCATGTCCATCACCAGTTTGAGCTCTTGGGAAATCTCAGTCAAATTCACCCAATTCTCATTAATCCTATAGTCTCTAACCCTGTAGCCAAATCTTTCCATGCAAAGCATCACCCATCTATTGTACTATTCAAAGTTCCATAAAGGCCCCACACCAAGCCCGTCATCAAGCCAAAAATTGATATCTTCGCCATTGCCGAGTTTCCATTTCATCTTCTCAATGGCTAAACCCTTAGTCTTTATGATGCCATTCCATATAATGGATCCCTTAGGTTCCTCATCCCTGCTGATAGAATGCTTTAATTTGATGTTGGCAACATACTTATTTTCCAGAATATCCCTCCATTCTCCCTTGGATTTGAAAATCCTCCAAATCTATTTAGCTTGCAAAGCCTTGTTGATCTACTTCAGATTCCTAATCCCCAAGCCTCCCTATTTTTTAGATTTGTAGATATTGTCCCATGCCACAAGCGAGTACTTCTTATTACCTTCTAGACCAGCCCACAGAAACTTCTTCTGGATAGACTCCAAAGTAACCACCACTTTGGAAGGAATAGAGAAAAGGCTGAGAGCATAAATGGGCAAATTCTGAAGAGTAGACTTGATCAGGAGCACTTTACCTACCTAACTCGGGATAATGCCCTTCCAGCCAGCCAACTTTCTATTGAACCTATCAATTAAGTTATCCCAAAAGAGGTCAGGAGGTCTAGTCCCCATAGGGAGGCCCAAATAAGTGGAAGGAAGGGTCCCTGTCCCACAGCCCAAAATATTAGCAATTTTCCTCTGTCTGCCCTCAGGAGTATTGACAAAAAAGACCGAGCTCTTTTTCCAATTAATAATTTAACCCATGGCATTGGAGTAAGAATTAAGGATGGCCTTCACTTTTCTAGGTTCCTTAACCAAAGCTTCTCTCCCAAGGATGGTATCATCCACAAATTTTTGGTGATTGAAGACCAAGGGTCCGAAGGAAGGTTTCAAACCAACTAAATTGCCTCTGCTCCTTTTTTCAAGAATAAGTCTACCCAAGCATTCCACCAAAATAATAAAGAGGATGGGAGAGAGGGGGTCCCCTTGCCTGAGCCCTCTGGAATATTTGAAGAAATATATGGGAGAGCCATTGATCATAACCGCAAAGGTCGGGGTAGAGATCAGTTGAGATATGATTTTTCAAGTGTTGTCATTAAAACCAAAAGCATGCAGGACCTGATCCAGGATAAACCAATCCACCCTATCATAGGCCTTAGATAGGTCAAGCTTGAGTAGGAAGCCATCCTTTTTTCCTTCCTCTAGAGAGTGAATCACCTCATGAATAGCTATAATAGAGTCTAGAATTTGTCTACCAGGGACAAATCCTATTTGTTGCGGGGAAATGATCTCTGGGAGGATTTTAATCATTCTAATGGTTAAAACTTTAGAAAAGATCTTGTAAAGAGAGTTGCAAAGGCTAATAGGCCTAAAAGAGTCAAAAGAGTCCACACCTAAAACTTTGGGAATGAGAACCAAGAAAGTTGCATTAATTTCTTTGAGTAAACACTTGGCCCCAAAGAATTCCTGAACCGCTTTAACAAGATCAACTTTTAGAACTTCCCAATACAACTGGAAGAAGAAGGTGGGGAACCCATCAGGGCTAGGAGCTTTCTCGGCAGGAAAAGAGAAGATAGCCACCTTAATTTCCTCCATATCAGGTATGGCCATGATGGCTCTATTCTGACTAGCCTTAATAACTCTAGGGATGGAATTGAGAATATCCACTTGATCCTCAACACCCAAGTTAGTCTCTTTGGAGAATATGGAAGAGAAAAATATGATAGCCTCCTGGGTGATCTCCTTATATTCTTTAAGAGTGACATCCCCCTCTTTAATCACACTAATTCTATTAGCAGCCCTATGCTTCATAGTAGAGAGGTGAAAGAATCTAGAGTTTTTGTCCCCTTCCTTAAGCCACACTGATCTAGATCTCTACCTCCAGAACATTTCCTCCTTGCTCACAATGTTGTGAAGATCAGCCAGAATAACCTTTTCAACATTCAATCTATCCTCATCATATCCCACATTTTGGATCTCCTCCTGAACCCCAACAAGGTCCTCCATTATCCTTTCTTTAGCCAAAAAAATATCACCAAAATCCTTTTTGTTGCATTTTCTGATTTCCATTTTGATGTTTTTGAGTTTCTTTGCCACTTTAAACATAGTCATACCTTCCACATCAATGCTCCACCAGTCTCTTATTCTATCATACAAACCCGGGTGAGAAGTCCACATCTTCTCAAATCTAAATGGGAAAGCCTTTTTCCTATTGCATAGCTCAAGAGTGAGAGAGATCGAGGAGTGGTCCGAACCAAGTCTAACCAAAGTGGAAATTTTCCAGTGATAAGAGTTCATCCAATCCATAGTGATCAAAGCTCTATCCAACCTAACTTGAATGCACTCCAATCCAATTCTTCTATTAGACCAAGTAAAATTCCCACCATCTAATTCAACATCAAGGAGAGCCAGCTCGCTAATAAAATCTGCCAGGTGTTGTCTACTATCCAAGTCTAGAGGGAGCCCACCTAACTTCTTAGTAGCCAACAAGGGAGTGTTGAAATCTCCCATAATAACACCCTTAGACCCTCCCAACAAGGGCATTAGGTTGCTTATTTTAAACTAGAAGTGCTTTCTACCATTTTTAGTGTTAGAGGCGTAGATATTCATCACAAACTAGCTTTCCTGGTCCTTAGAATTCATGAATTGAATAAGAAAAATGTTTCCTTCATTAAAGATGGTGTATGTTGTAAGGCTATCCTTCCATGTCACTAACAGCCCTCCAAAAGCTCCTAAAGAGTCAATAGCTACCGACTTCATACTTTTGCTGAAAAAAATACTCTCAGTCTTCTCCTTCTTCATCTTCATTTCCTAAATCAAAAAAATATCTAGCCTATGATCCCTAATCATATTCCTAACAACCTTCTATTTGTGGATACCATTGAGTCCACAAATATTCCAAGATATGATCTTCATATTTTCTTTTGAGGGTATGTATCCTGGATGGTTTTTTGGGTCCCATCTGCTATGTTTCTTCTTGTTTCTTCCTTTCTAATTTGATGCTTGTTCCACCTACCTGGGGTGCTTAATTTACCCACTATGTCAGCTTTGGCTCTACTTCTTGTAGTAGTCAGAGACACTGGCAATGGGTCCCTACTATTCTTCTTTTTCTTGACAGATATCCAAGGACCAACATTCTCATCTTTGCAACTCTCAAACAGAGCCTCCATTCTGGAGATTTTCCTTGGGGAGGAGGTAACTAGGTCAATGATTCTATTGACCTTGCTTGGGGAAATAAGTGAGCTCCTTCTTTGGATAGATTCCTGGGAGGGGCCCCAAACCTCCATGGTGCCCTCCAGCTCCTGGGTCTCAGGCACTAATGAATCCTCAATGATTTCCTCCAAAATGAACTCCCCATCCTCAGGAAGGATCCTACTTCCTTTATCTCCCTCCTCAGCAGCAGAAGCTTGCATATTAGGGCAGCCATTGCCTTCAACCTTATCCCTGTTGCCACTTTCCTTGTGGGACTCAGGCTGAACCCTGTTGTCGAGGTTTTCCTAACTCTCCAAAAATCTTTATTCAGGAGGGGTCACTGAAAGGCCCTTGGGTTTTTCCCCTTGAGGATCCACCCCTTGAGAAGTTCTCTCTGGAGCTTTCTCCTTCCACACCTTCTTGGATCCATCATCTTGATTCAGGCCTTTTTGCTACTTCTGGGTCTCTTTTTTCTTTCCTTGCTTGATTTGGGCCTTACGTGCTTTTTCCTTTTCAATGAAGATTGGGCATACTTTGGCCTTGTGACCCACCTTTTTACAATGGAAATAGGTGAAAGGCACATTTTCATAGTTGATCTGCTACACCTGCCTTCCTAGCCTAGATTGAAACTCCATCACTTTAGGCATATCCTGTCCTTCAACTACCCCCACACATATTCTAGCATACATAAGTCTTTTTTTGGTAGCAGTGATAGGATCAATGGATAACAGCTCACCAAAAGAACTGGCAATGCCGTCAAAAATGTCCTCGTGCTAGTATTCTAGAGGAAGCTCTGGAAGCCTAATCCAGACTAGGGCTTGGGTCAAGAAATCATTGTTTAGATCTAGATTGGAGGTCCATTTCTGGAGGATTAGCATGGATCTCCCCATCAACCAGTTACCCGCACAGAGCATCTTAGAATAATCTTCTGAGCAAGAGACCTTAAAAGACATGAAGCCCTTGGCCATAGCCGTGACTTCAACCTATCCTTTTAAAACCCATTTTTTCTTTGTAAAGGTTCTGACCAAATCGATATTCGGTCATGTACCTATGAACTTGCCAACAAGCATAGCAGCCATACTCTGAATGTTGTGATCAATAAGCTTCGAAGGCACTTCCAAAGCAAAAGTACCTTTCTCTTTGTTGTAGATGTTTTTGATCTTGGGGAAGGAGGACTTACTTGAGGGTTTGACTCCGAATAGATTAGTCCAGCATCCCAACGGGTGTGAAGCTTGCCCCAATTTATCACCTGGATCCATCTGCAAATCCCGTGGGTCCCCTTCATCTATCGCATCTTTCTTTACACTGTCCTTCTCCTGCATCAGGCCCGCATCCTAATCAGGCGGTCCCTTCTCTGCATGTTTCCTGCTCAAATTTCCATTTGAATTTTTTCCCCCCTCTCCGCTCCCTCCGCTCACGCTCGCCATTAAAAATTTGATTGTTTTATTAAATTATGTTAATAGATTTTTTTTTATTAATATTATTTATTAAAAGTTAGTATTTTATAATAATAATTTTTATTAAAAGAATTTAGTGTTATTAATAATTTTTATTAATAAATATTATTCAATAATAATAGTTTTATTAGTAAACTTTGTTAATATTAATGTTTTCTATAAATGGTTTTTATTAATTATTATTATTTAATGGTAATAATAATTTTATTGCTAAGTTTTATTTAATATTGGTGAAATTTGTTAATAGGATTTATTAATAATTTTTTTATTATTCAGTATTAGATAGAGAAAGATGTAGCTTGGGATATTAGAACTTTATATAAAACTTAAATATTGTTTTATCATGAGGCTAGTGGACTATGTTTACTAAGTGTTTTAGTAAACTTCATTTAATAAGTTAAATAAATCTAATTGGCCCATAGATTAGGTTTAGTTAAATGGTTTGATTTTGAAATATTCGATTAATTTAACCTAGGTATGAAGTGTAAGATGTGTTTGCAATTGTGTGTTCAATTGGGCTTTATTTAATATTAAAATGTATGAGTCGTCTTATATCTATAAATGCATTTTTCGTACTGAAATTGGTTGTTTTATTCAATATAATTTTATCTTTCCTGGTTGTTGGGATTATCTATTTTATGGGTGCTAGATGACCTAGGAAAGACAAAGGCTTGTGAATTGTCTTCTATGTTCATGCTGTTTCTTATGTTTGGCATGAGTGAGATCTAATTATACCCTGACTTGACAATATAGGCTCATGATGTTTTGTATTCTGTTTATGGTGCCTTTGTAATCTTTTGTAGTTCTTGTATGTGAAACTGGATTTGGGATTACCTAGTTGTGTACCTGTTTGATCTATGTGAGATTTGTGAGCCTAGGGTAGTTTACCTAGATATGTAGTAGGAGGTGGCTTGCAATAAGCTTCGGGGCCCACAAGTACCTGCCAAGATTACTTATTGTTAAGTATCTTAATCAAGTGATAACTAAATATAACATTGAGAGATTTTAAAATGAACCTAATAAGATGTGGTCCTCACCCAAGCATTAGTGCTAGTACAGACTAAGATGGTGTTGAGAAGATGACTAGCCCCCTTTAAAGGGATGAGTTGGCATAGTTGATGGCCTCATCTGTATGGTCATTGATACAGTGTAAGGTCACTTGGGTGTCAGGATCCAGAGAGATTACCAGGACAAAACTCAAGGGTTAGACGTACATGATGACACCTTCCTATGCATAGTTTAGTTATCCTACATGTGTCGGTTGCCTCTGGATTAGTGAGTCTTTCATGGCATTATTACTTTTTTCACCTTGAGTTAGAGAGCTTTCGGGATCCTTTCCTCAGCTTGATATGTTTGATGTTTGTTATCTAAGTGGGATCTGTTGTTATCTCCTTAGCACAGTGGGAGTGGACCATTTAGGTTCACAAGGTCAGGTGGTAGTGATTCTTTTACCATTTGAGATTCCAACATTCGTATACTAGTGCTGGATGATCCCTGTAGCAGTTGTTCCTTCTTGATCTTCATTGATGGAGTTGTGTTCTTCTTTCTCTTCTTCTTGTGATCATGTATCTTTGTATCAGTTATTCAGAGATATCATGTGTACTTCTTTTTGGTTATTGTATTACATACCCTGCAACATGTGCAGTGGATGTAGGTTTATGGATACCTTATGGTACCAGTTGTATTTATTTTATCTTTGATGTGATGTTTCTTTTATCATTCATTTGTTTATATGAGTTTTTTTATTGTACCTAATCTAATTTAATTAATTAATGTAAACATAATCTTCGTCGAGGAACCTTCGAGAGTTGTAACCTGTGTTGGTTAATGTTTTAATGTGAGTAAATGGTAATTGCTTCCACATTGATGTTTATCTTGTGTGTTAACTTTTTTTAAAAAAATATTCTACAACTTAGAAGCATGTTTAGGTTAAGTTCTCCTACGTTCCCTGGTGGGGCATTACACATCACACCAGTAGGGTGAATAGTGTGTCTGCGGGCACTATTCTAGCTGCCATCAGACTTGTGAAGTAAGATGGGGAATTCAACTTGTGTGAGATCTTGCATACATAATTGATTGATAACATCAAGGCTATCAAACATGACAAGACAAAGATATTCAGGTTTGGGTCACTAATCATCTACATGTACCTTCATATAGTTGGGAAGATATCAAATTTGTATTTGGACAAGACTAATCCAACCATGCCTTAGATATCCAACAAAGCATCCATTGAAAGCACATTAAGGGATTATATAACATTGGTTTTGAAGACCTTCAGAGTCAAGATGCAAATGAGGTACATGATTCCATAAAGTATTGTGGAAAAATACAAGGATACAATTTGCTTTAAGGTAGAGATAGATACAACTTGTATGGAAGCTGTTGAACCAAGAACTAAGTGGATTCATCCACTTGATTATGAGGTTGAGGAACAAGTCCTTGAAGCATATGCACAAGTACTACTTTCAGCCCCCAAAGATTCTAATGAACCTAGGTGGGGAACATATGAGGAGAAAACTAGAGAAGTAGATGCAAGGCTAAACAATGTAGCAATAAAAAGAAATGTTGCTAAAGTCACATCAGAGATCTTAAGGATTCATCGTGTGTCCCAAGTAGACCTTGGCAAGGCAAGGGAAGAGAAGATTGCTTTGGAAATGAAAAGCGCAGCAGTAGCAGAAGAACAAGAAGATCCTAAGATGAAGAAGATAAAAATTGAAAAAGATGATAGTTAGAAGGATATAACTGATGACACTCCTTATGTGCCCAAAGAAACTAGTGATTCTAATGTTCCTCTAGAGAATAAGCCAATAGTCAAAAAGAAAAAAGAAACCAGCACTAGTCATCCATCCTCGCAAGCTACAAGGAGAAGGAAAAAAATTCAAGCACCTCCTAAGGTAGGATTGAGACCAAGCCTCAAAGTATTGAGCACAAGAATTGTTGATGAGGTCAGAATTGATCAAGTAGGGAAGTTTTATGAATCATATAGTGAGATTGACAAATCAAAAATACATCATATGATTGTTAAACATATGATAAAGTTCAAGAAGATATTTCTTGAATTGAAAACAACAATTCCAAATAAATTATGGGAGATAATGGATACCTTGAAGAGACAAGCCACTGAAGAAGAATTCAGAATAAGGGAACACACTCTAGATTCCACTCTTCCAGCATGTTTTGTTGAAGAAAAGTCACTATTGTTGAATTTGGTGAAGCCGCACTTAAGGTCAAAGATGAGAACACTACACCTCATGAACAAAGACTATGAGTTGATCTCTAAGGAAATAGAGAAGGCCTTTGAGAAGGTATTCTTAGAATAGTGCATGGAACCTATGTCTACGCCCATCTCTCAAGTACCTAGTAAGAAAGACAATGTAGCAGAGACTATCAAGGTACAGTCTATCAATCCCCAAGATTCAACACCTACAGTGGAAATACAAATAGAGTTCGATAAGTCTGTGCCCATGTCAGAATCACTCAAGGACAACACCATTGTCATTGATAATGTGGAGATAGCCATGGCGGCCACTGACACAAACTTAGATAAGTTTGAGGAAGCTTTTGTGAGCACACAAGAAGCTGAGATCTTATGTAGAAGCACACCTCCCACTCATCAAGAAGAGGTATTGATTGAAAACATATCAGATGAGAAAGAAGAAGAGAAAATGGAAGAGGAAGAAAAGAAAGAAGAACAAAAGAAAGATGAAACTTCTATTGAAATAGCCAAGGTAAAACTAGATGTGATGGATAGCACTCCCATCACTCCCTCCTCAGCATTGTTGTCAAGTTTGACACCTGACACATCTAGTTTGGACTCAGGGAGAGAAGAAGACCTGATTAAGTTCAACATCCTAGCTATGGAGAAGGCAAAGGAGAAGCAAGTAATGAGAAATCCTCTCCTTGTGGAATCAGTGAACATACTGAACAGTTTGTTGCCTACAGACATGAAAGTGAATAAGGTACACTTAGTTGATGATGTGACTACAATTATCTCACAGTTCAAAAATAATTTTTCAAGCCTTGAAGAATCTGCATCGAAAGTTGCAGAAGAGAAGTACCTGAAGAAGAGATTAAATGAGTTGATGAGAAACTTTGCACTAGATCTGAATTCACTCAAGTCAAGACAAGCATCCTTAAAAGAATTTTCTGATCAAGGAAGTAAATTCATTGTAGACTGCATGGATCAGGATAAGCTTACTGATGCCCATCTTAAGACAATACAGGAGGCAGGAGCTATGATTGAGTAGGTAAAGAATTCAATGAAAGATTCATCCACTAATGTGAACATGTGCAATAATGTTTACCAAGGTCAGTTGGACAAAATTGAGAAGGTAGAGAAAGAGATGGCAAAGATAAGGTCTAGACAGACTCAGTTGAGGAATGCTCTTGCACCCTCACTAGACATTCTCAATCAGAACATCAAGGAGATTGATGCCATAATGGTAACCTATGATCAAGGTCTGAGTACAAATTTGAAGACGATGGAGAAACTTCAATATGCTTTGTGTGCCCATCTCCAGATAGTTAACTCTTTGATAACTTTTTGGAAGAAGGAGATCCAGAATCTTAAGATAGCATATCTGGATGTTTTCCCTAAGTATGTGTAGATATAGTTTTTGGTACACCTTTGTCATTAATGTCAAAGGGGGAGTTTTGTATAGAATATGGAGTATGATATGTATAGGGAGATATAAGATTATGTATAAGAAATGTATAGAAGACAAGTTTTTTGTGTTAAGGGACAGTTAGCAACTTGGCCATATTCCTTTGTTGCCATCAATGACAAAGGGGAAGATTTTTGGCAAGTTGTCTATACTGAAGTATATGACTAGATATAGTGTTTTCATTATGGTAAAAAAGTCATATAGCAGCTTGGAGTCAGTGCACTTGATGTAAAGATCATAATTTGGTTAAGTATTGAAGACTGGATAGTGTACAAAGTTCCTGCAGCTCAAAGCATCAACGCACGTGTGTATGGATGAATTATGGTATGAACCCTAGAACTTAAGTTGGTTAGACTATATCCTTTCTTATTCTATGAGTGCATGATCAGATGTGCAAGGATAACAAAGTTACAGTCAGTTGAAGTCGCACAGCTAGTGTGTGCCAGCAGAGAACAGAGCATGGAGCCGACAGTTAGCATTTTGGTTTTCGATTATAATGTAAAGTTGTAAAGGCTATGCACCTATTGTATTTAGGTTTCTGACATGTTTATATGTATAGTTGTTAGTGTGCTTAAGCCAATTCATTTGGAAGTGTTGTTTTTAATTAGTTATAGGGCCAACCTAATTGTGTATTTTTTATGAGTGTATAAATATAAGGTGCACCCATTGTATTCGGTATGGAAGTTGAGATAGAGTTATAATAAGCAAAGAAGAAGTGTGTGAAGACACTACAAGATGTATTAGACCTTTGCTAGAGGTCAAAGAATCAGCACATCAAAGGAACTGATCTGACAAGAAGTGTCACAGTGACAGTTCATCCTACACATATAGTGTGTATCTGAGATCAAAAGGTTGTAGCCTTCACCACTTGAGCAGTGAGCTCTTGGACAGTGCATCCTCTCCCCTAATAGGGAAGATTGTAAAAGACTCCTAATAGGGTCTGACCCTTAACAAGGTCTACTATACTTAATGCATTGTAAAGCTACTCCTACCAGGGTAAAGGATCTTCTAACAAGGATCAAAAAACACTAGTGCAAAATATTAGTGGGTGTCAATTCCCATCAGGGTTTTTACCTATTTGGGTTTCCCCGTAATCATATTAATGTCATGTGTTGATTTCATGAATCATGTTTATGTGAATGTTTATTTCAGTACATAACCATTTAAGTTCAGCATAAAGATTAAAGGGAAAAGTTAAAATATAGTGAACATTGATTCACCCCCCCCCCCCCCTCTCAGTGCTCCCATGCCTAACAAAACCTGTATGAGGACAGTGGCTCGTGATCTCCTATAACCCATGTTGACTCATGGTAGCCATAAATATCTACATCATAGTGCTCATCTGAGAAACTTGTTTTCTGATCTGTGATACCTCAGCCTATAAAGAATGAACATCAAAGGCTTGAGCTAGTTCCTGTGGAGGAAGTGCCTATATCGGAGGAGCCTGAGAAGAAGATGGAAGAAAAGAAGAAGAAGGACCTTGAGGAGGAGGAGTCAGAGGTTCCTATGCTACCTGATCAACTAAAATGTGCACAACTTGCATGTCTATGTTAGTAACCACTTGTGGTGCAATACTTAGCCTAAAAACCTAAAGTCTATGCTAACCCCACCTAGCCAGTCTATCTTGCCAAACCTAATGAATATCTAAAAAGAGGCCACCTCGTACTCAGACCTGACCACCTCTCATACATACACCACCTCTAGTAGGAGTAGGGGCAATGACCATAGGTATGACAACTTTATTGCCTTGTCTCTCCCTACCTGCTCGTCGACCCCCACAACCCCATCTACCACTGCCACCATTGTTATCATCTAAACCCTCATCTATACTAGGTACCAGCTCTGTAGGATTGGTGAATCTCAAAAATGGGTTCTCTAAGAATGACTACACATAGTCATTAGTCATGCCTACATCCACAATATGCTCCCTCATGTCCCAAGTTAGATGAGGAAGGGCCAAAAACTCATCATGAGAAGTCTGATAATCAATCTAGGAACCCCAAAGGGATCACTCCACCTATACATGAGCATATAATGTCAATCTTTGTGGCATACCCTGTGGTAAGCCAAACTATTGAAGAACTCGGAAGAAACAAAATCTCTTGATAATCAAGGGTGTATGCCCTATCATCCATCTCGGCATACACATGAAAGGAAGCTCTGAATCATCCTCATCCCATGGCTTACATCTGAGATATGGCCTCTAAATAACCTGATCTATATCATCAAAAATGTGTCACTAGTAGTCTAGCTTGCCTAGGTGAGCCTGGACAACCATACCCTCATAAATGAAAGAAAATGGCCAACCAAGATCATGCCATCGCACTACAATGGGATGAGTAATGAGAAGATTCTCCCAAGTCCATAACTATAATAGGACTACTCCTTTTGAGAGAGTAGCACCATGCCTATAAACCACATTGTGTAACTCATTGTGTAACTCATGGTACAATGTAGTACACATGACCCGCAATCAAACCTCTGAGGATGTCTGATCATGTCCTCTAGGATGTGACCCCATTGGACTACGAATCCATGGCCATGATGATCAAGAAATAGAAATCCTCTGACCAGTACTCCAAGTACTGTGGGAAGCATAGAAAATGAAGGGAACTGCACCTATAGGATACTATCATCACTGATAGTAGGGTCACCAAATAGTCATCAGCATACGGTGTCATCATACACCTGATCATAATATGCTATCTCCCCATGATTAGGGATCCTCAACAACCTATATACATCCTCTAGGTTGATGGTCATCTCCCCATCGACAAGTGGAAAGTGTTATGGTTAGAATGCCACCTCTCCTCCATAGTTGTCAAAAGGCCTTGATTCACTTGAAATTGAGGTAGGAAGAGAAAGAAGGACAAACCACAATGACCAATCAGTCAGTGCTCCTACCTGCTTAGATTGTTAATCATCTCAAAAGGTAGAGGGAACAACCCTCGGACAACCAAATTCCAGAGATGATCTTGTGAAAGAAAGTTAAAACATATCAAAAATCAAAATCATTAAATGTTGAATCATCAGAAGTCAATCGACAATCTAAAATCAAATCAAACCACTATCAATTTTCCTAATTCTATTTAGATAGGATGGACAATTCATCATCACAATTAACCAACCAATCAGGATTGATAATCAAAATTCAACATCACATGACAAGAACTGCCATCAAATGACTTGTTTTAGATAGGAGTCAACACCCAAGCCAATCGACCAATCGACAAAACTAGACAAGAAGTAAAACTAACTGAAAGATTCAAAAATTTGCAAAAAGGGTTATACGCGCTATTTAACTAATTGTACATGCTGAAACTCAAATGCGCTACTTAAAAGTTTAAATGTACTGCTAAAAATAATGTACGCACTGAAACAATGTGAAAGCACAACATGGCCTTGTACGTGCTACTAAAATGATTAAAAGAACATTTGAAGTTATACGCATTTTAGGAAACCCTAAAAGTGAAATCTTGACCTAGGGCACATGTTTGAATGCGCAAAAAGAAGTATTGTACACAGTGTGAAAAATTATGGATGTGCTAAAACAAGGTTCTACGCGCTGCTAAAATGCTTGGATGTGCAATGAAAATTAAAAAGGAATAAACAAGCATTTTCTATGAAATTTTCAAAAAATTTCAAATTAAATGCATTAAATTGACTGAGGAGGTTATCAAGGGTACATACTGAAGGTCCATAATTGGTCAGGCACTAATAACGGTGTCCTCGCTCAAATCGGTGCTCGCGATAGGGGATAACCATCATGAAACTCACAGAGGGGTTAGAGGAGAAAATTTAAAGGCAAAGGTGAAAATGAATAGCAAAAATGACTTGTTACCCCTATATATAGCCTTTTTGACCTAAAAAGGGCACTTTTTACCAGAAAATGACTAGGGACCCAATTTAAACACCCAATCAGCCAAATCAGGGGCATTCGTCATCAGGGCGTCATTAATACAATATCAGAAATGATAATGAAATTAACACTTAAATTGAAAATACTCAATGAAAATGGTCAAAAACACATCTTTCACCAAAATCAAATTTCATTTCATTTTTTAGGGGGGATACACTCAGATCATATCAGAGACATCATTAGCTTAATCAAATCAGAGGCATAATCTTTTAACATAAAATTTTTTCTTTTAATCAAATGGGGCATCAACATCAAATCAAGTCAAATTGGACATTCCATCGAGAATCCATTATTGAAATGAACATCAAGAACTTCAATCAAATATATCATCAATATTTTCATCTATCATCAACATTGAGATCAAACATCAGTTAATCAAGACTTTGCATTAGGACATCAGACATTCTTTGAACCAATACACTTCTCACATCAATTCAAAGAGGGATGTTTGTAATCACCTAAAAATGGTCAAGATTAATTCAAGTGAGAAACTAAGGAAAAATCAAAGAAATAATTACAATCAAGCCAAAATCTAATTATAATTGAAAATCAAAAGCCAATAAATCAATTTAAATCAATTAAATCAAGATAAATCAAATATTAATTATGTAATTAATCTAATTAATTGTATAGTTTAATTTAAATCAAATAAACCCATTTAACGGGTACACATGGATAAACAAATTAATTAAATTTAATTATTTAATTCTTAATTTCCCTCACCCACCACATGGGAGGAAAATAGCTCAACCAATGGGAATTAAGGATTGGGCTCACATGGATCAAGCCAAAATCAAATCCCAATCACGTATAAGGTGAGAGCATCTTGACCAATCATTTTGTCTCTTTGTCCCAAGCTTTTAGGACAAACCATTTAAATTGTCCCTAAAGGTGGAACCATGGACTTAACTCAAACCTAATCATGATCAAAGTAACTCCACCCTAGGTATGCTTGCTAAAATCTATAAATAGAAGACGAAAATCATGAGAAAATGATCCACACATCTGAGAAACGCATAAAACCTCTGAGATTTTGAGCTAGAAAGGAAATTTTAGGCTTAATTGAGCATAGTTTCTTTGAAATAGGCTTAATTAGTTTAATATCTTATCATTTTTCTCATTTTAGAGTTGTCACTAATGAAGGCTTTTTGATAGCTTATCATTAGCATATCTAAATAGAGAGCCATAGAGTGCTCATTAGTTGTATTTGTATTTAAATAGCTCACTAATTGTGGTATTTTGTTTATTTAGATCATTTATTGCTAAGCTAACCCTATGAAGGTACTTTTAACAATACACACACACACACACACACACACACACATATGAATAGACAATGGAAAACAAGGAGGGAGAGTGTGACATCATGTGGATCTCTTGTAGGAGTAACTATGACTGCCTCTCCTCATCCTAAACTCACATCAAGTAGGCTAATCATCAAAACATAATGGGATTAGTAGGGTTAGATCCATCATAAATATAATAATATAAATTAAGTATGAAATATTTCAGAAATAGTTTATTTCCAAACATTCATCATTTTATGCCAAATCTTTTAATATCTCCATAATGAATTCTATTAACCAAATATATATGCTCAAATGCCCCCATCATAAAATGAAATAGTCAAAACATATAATCCAAATAACAAAGTAATAGTCTTGTTAGTCCAATACATGCATATACTAGGGTGGGCATTAGATCCTCTCCCTCTAGGATTAGGCTTACTCTTGGAAGCCTACAAATAAGTATGGATATGTAGATTTAAGTCTGCTAGCATCCTCCCAAGTGGTAGAGGTCTCATCACTGGGGTCCCATAGGACCCTTACCTGCTCTATGCTATGACCCCTAAGGGTCAAAGTCCACTACTGGAGTATACGCACTAGCTCCAAAGCCAACTGCTCGTCCTCTACCTGTAAAGTGTTCCAATACAAAACATGACTCAAATTAGGAATATACTCTCTAAGAATGGATACATGAAACACATCAGGCACATGTGTGAGGATGGGTGGTAGGGCGAGTTGGTAAGCAACCGGTCCTATCCTCTCAAGGATCTCAAAAGGACCCACAAATCTAGGCACTAACTTAGAACCTTTTCCATAATGGATAGGGCTCTTACACAGGTGGACTCTCAAAAAAACCTTATCTCCAATAGAAAACTACCTATCACTCCTATGAGCATCAACATACTTCTTCTTCCTATTCTGAGCTATCATAAGATGCTCTCTGATCCTCTGAACTTGCTGCTCCATATCCTGTAACATCTCAGGTCCAAGTAGTACTCTTTCCTCTAAGCGATCCCAACTCAAAGGGGTATGACAAGGATGACCATAAAGAGCCTAAAATGGTGACATTCCTAAGGAATTTTGATAGTTGTTGTTGTATGCAAACTCTATTAGGTACAGATAATCTTCCCAATGAGTTTGTTTGTCTATCACTTACATTCTAAGCATGTCCTCAAGCACTTGATTAACTAGCTCTATCTGACCATCAGTCTTTGGATGATATGTCAAACTAAAATTCATTTGAGTCCATGTGGCATTTTGAAAGGAGGTCCAAAACTCTGAAGTGAACACTGGATCCCTATCAAAGATAACCTTTCTAGGAACATCATGCAACCTGACAACATCATTGAGGAAGACTCTGGCTACAAAGGTGGCAGTATAGGATGACTGCATATGAGAAAAATGTGCTACCTTAGTTAACTTATCCACCATGACCATGATAATATCATGTCTTCGATAAGTTACTGGGAGTCCCACAATAAAATCCATAGATATAGTATCCCATTTCCATTCGGGAATCAAATGTGGTTGAAGGAGGCCTGTTGGGTGATGATGCTCAGCCTTAACCCTCTGACATTCTAGACACCTAGCCAAAAAATCTTCTATATCCCTCTTCATACCAAACCAAAAGTATATATGTCATAGATCTAAATACATCTTCTTAAATCCTGGATGAGCGGAATAGGGAGCATGATGTGCTTCCACCATGATAAATTTTTGAAGATTTCCTGAAAGTGGTACATAGATTCGGTCTTGCTGCTCAATAATCCATCTGAATCTAAGGAATAACCTAAGAACCTTCCTTTTAAGGCCCTTCTTGAATCAATTTTAGTCTTAACTTCTTGATACAAAGTATCTGAAGGAAGTACTTGCAAAATATGACTTCTCAAATCAGTAGAAAGGGGAGAGAATGGATAACTCATGTCTCCTTCTCTCAAAAAATACGCTATCACATTCTCTTTACCATAGATATATTTGACCTCAAAATCATATTCACAAAGGAACTACATCCATCAGTGTTGCCTAGCTTTGACATTTGGTTGTGCAAATATGTATTGAAGGCTTTGGTGATCGGTGTGTAACTCAAACCAATGCCCCAACACAAAGTGTCTCAAATGATTCAAGGCATGAACTATAGTTACTAAATCCAAATCATGTGTAGGGTAGTTAAGCTCATGGTCCTTAAGCTTCCTAGACTCATAAGCAATAACTCTACCTTCTTGCATCAACACTGCCTCTATGCCTTCTAGAGAGGCATTAGTGCAAACCACAAAATATTTAGCGAGGTCAGGTACCACCAAAATTGGGGCACTCATCAATTTATCCTTAAGGATCTGAAAATCTTTTGAATATTTCTCAGTCCAAATGAACTTCTCCCCTTTCCTTTGCAAGGAAGTGATGGGATAAGATATTCTGGAGAATCCTTGGATGAAGTGTCAGTAGTATCTGACTAAACCCATGAAACTATAACCTTTGAGACATTGGTGGGTGTTGGCCATTCAACTATAGCTTGTATCTTTACGCGATCAACTGTTATACCTTCTCCTGAGATAACATGACCAAGATAATTAACTTATGTTTCAAAGAATTCACATTTCTCCAAGTTTGCAAAAAATTGATTCTCGTGAAGGCACTATAACACTTGTCGAAGATGTTTCTCATGTTCTTCCACTAACTTAGAGTGCACCAAAATGTCATCTAGAAAAATTATGACAAATTTATCCAAGAAGGTCCTGAATACCCCACTCATGAGACACATGAATACTAAAGGTGCATTTGTGAGACCGAAAGGTACTATGGTAAATTCATAATGCCCATATTGAGTATGAAAAGTTGATCGGTGAATGTCAGCTTCATGAATCCTTAAGTGATGATAGCCTGACTTTAGATCTATCTTGGAAAATACTTGGGCTGCTTTCATTTGATCAAATAGATCATCAATTCTTGGCAAAGGATATCGATTCTTAATAGTTACTTTGTTGAGATGACGATAGTCAATGCACAACCTAAGTGAGCCATCCTTCTTCTTAACAAAGATAACCAGAGCTCCCCAAGGTGACACACTTGGTCTGATGAAACCTTTTTTCCAAGAGTTATTCTAATTGAACTTTTTACTCACTCAACTCTTGAGTGGTCATGTGATAAGGAGATTTGGAGATGGATTTGGATCCTGGCACCAAATCTATGCGGAAATCAATGTCTCTTTTGGGAGGCATTCAAGGTATCTCAGTTGGATAGACATCCACAAATTCTTGAAGTAAAGGGTACTCAAGTGTTATTTGTCTATCTTCCTTGTTAGCCAAGTCATTAACTAAAACTAAAAGCAATTGGCATCCCTTTCTCATGCATTTCTTAAGTTGCATTGTTGATATCATCTGTAGAGATATAGGTCGCTAGATTCTCACAATAGTGTTGGGCTTCCCCAAATCATCTAAGCAAGAATGAGCTTCTTTCTGCAAGCTAGCAAGGCTTCATGAGCTTCTAACCATTCTATTCCTAGGATGACTTCATACGATCCAAGAGGAATTACTCGAAGATCAACATTGGTAGAAAAGGGTACTAATCCCAAGTTGTAATTTTGAACACACAAATCTATGGTCATTTTAGCCCCAGAGGCTAGCTCTACGTGCTACTTAACTCCTTTCCCTATGGCCACTATGTTAGATAACTGAGAGGGGGGGGCGTGAAATAGTTAAATTAGTTATCCTACAGTCCCAAACCCTCAAATGTACTTTTTCAAAATTCTTCAATAAAACAAAGAACTTGGTAAGATGTTAACAATAATCTTTCTATTCATTTACCAAATACCAGTAATTTCCAAAACTATTTTTACCGATTAATCAAATATTAAATATGTAAAGTATGATAGTAATCCAATCATAACAAATAACACATAACATAATGATTTAACATGGAAAACCTGCTAAGGGATAAACCACCTGGGACCGGTAACCCAAAATATTTCACTCTTCTGAAATGAGATCAGTTAGGAGCCAACCCTGTTAAAGGCTACAAAATACACTGTAAGGTGTAACCTTGTTAGAGGATTTATCACTAACAGTTCTCCTTTGACTAGAATTCACTATGGGGTCAACAAGAAAATAATTAACATTCATTGAATGTCATAATGAAATACAAAAGACTATTAAGTCCACTCGGTTAAGAGATTTAGCTATAATAATGGTTAAATCGATACAGTAGTGATCTGATTCAAATACAACTCAATTTGCAAGTATTCAGATCTATGCTAAGTTCAATATAACTCTTCTAATCAATAATCAATTCACTCCATTATATCCTCCAACTTACTTCACTCAATGTATATATCTCTGATGCTCGATAATACCTATAGTCCATATCGGTTCTATCTGTAACCAATTTGATCAGTAGTGTATGAAAAAATTCTTCACGCGAATTCTCCAGCAGTCTATATTCATTTGGCCTATTCAACAATGAATCTCATGTCTCTTAAATAGATGTGTAAAAAATTTTCATCTCATCCATTAGATTTTTCCTCTTAATCTCCATCATTCATTTTGCCCCTTCAAGCTTCATTGGTAGTTGTGTCAATAAAATGTTTTAATCTCTTCCCTTTGATCATCTCTAAATTTTGTCAATCATTTGATCTTATAACAAACTCTATCTCTTACCTCAAAATTATAAGCATCTACTAGCTCATCAATTTTAGTCGATTGTTATAAAAATTTAATGTTTTCATCCAACTTGATTAATATAGAATGCATCGGTGATAACTAACTTGATTATTACTATCACTCGGTATACACAAGACTGACTCGGTGTATAGAGAAATCTTCAATTACCGACCACATTAACTTGTTCAATTTTGATCTCATCTTCATAATAGAATAATGAAACATGCTCAAGTTAATCACATAATGTCATAGACTCATCAATAAGTTACCCAATGTATACCTTATCCGTATAGGTCATATCCATCTTGTCCTTATGTAGCTATCTCATTTATTCACCATTTCTCCCTTTTACAAATGTTCAAATGTTTGTAACTATCATGATAAGTATAGTCAAAACTAGTTGACATCAATGACAACATATTGACTAATTTAATCATCTTACATATCACTTTAATTTCTTGGTGACCACCTGAATCTTCATCAAGATATTGAATTAGTTGTAGGCTATCAATCTCTCCCTTTGGCATTGATGGCAACACAAATAATGTGAAATATGTCATAGAATACCAAACATTTTGTTCTATAACTATACAGATAAATGTTGTAGCTCGGTAAGCTCTCCCTAGCTTGATATTTAATATGTTTAATCACTACATTACTGTAACAACATTTCATGAAGACTCTCCATGCAGATTTGACCTTCTACAGTTCTCTGATTCATTCTCTCCCTATAGTGGATAGATGTTTCATTTGCCATTCTCTCTTCCTTTTCATGTTCTTTCCAATAGATATTTCATTGAAATATCTCTCCTTTTGACAACACTGCCAAAAGAAAATAAATAGCTCTTCAGTAGCCAAATTGAATTTCTATCGTTTGATCTAGATCAAGTACCTTCATGTAATGATATACAGTTCTCTGTTCTAGCTTCTATAATCTTCACTTCCTTCACAACTTTCACAACCTTAGGAATCCTAAAGTGTGAGCTACATGCATCAACATTTTTAATTTTTTTGATAAAGTATAGGTTGATGCAACCTCCTGATCACCTTAGTGACCAATAGATAGGGGATGGACCCCTAGTCTAGTCCTCAAGTACTCAAAATTTTCCTTCGGTAAGGGTTTAGTAAATATATCTTCAAGTTGTACTTTAGACTTCACAAATTCTAGTTTCACTTTCTTTTCTTGTACTTTTTCCCTCAAATAGTGATACTTAATTGATATGTGCTTTATTTTTGCATGCATCACTGGATTCTTTGAAATATTTATGTAACTTGTTTTATCACAATTTATAATCACTCGATCATTTATTTCCTCATTCATTCCTTCTAACAATTGTTTTATCCATGCAATATTTAAATAATTAGAAACAACATACTCTGCTTCAATAGTAGACTAACAAATACATGCTTGTTTCTTACTTATCCATGTCACAAGTGTTTCTCCCAAGAAGAATGCTCCATCAATAGTGTTCTTCAAGTCATCAATATTTCCAGCCCAATCTGCATCAGTGTAAACCTGTAGTTCAGTTTTTTCTTCTTTTTTGTACCATTAGCCATAATGCTCGGTGTTCTTCAGATATCTCAAAATTCTTTTAACAACAGTCATATATGATTCCTCAGGATTATCAGAAAATCTTGCTACAATCCCAACTGCATGTGCTATATTAGGCCTATTGTGTACAACATACATCAATTTTCCAATCATTGATATATACAGTGTATGATTTACCTCACTTGATTCATCATCTTCTATCAGTTTTCATCCAGTAACCATAGGTGTTCCAACTAGTTTTGAATCTTCCATTCCAAATGTCTTCAATACTTCCTTGATGTATTTTGATTATGTGATGAATATGCCTTCATTTTGTAGTAGTATTTTCAATCCAATAAAAAATTTAATCTCTCCAAACATTGACATTTCAAATTCTTTTCTCATTTCAGCAACAAATAATTTGCAAACATTATCATGTCCTCCAAATATTATATCATCAACAAAAATTTCAGCAATAAGTATATTATCATTAGTTCCATCTTCCAAATATAAATTGCTTTTGTCACTTGTTCTCACAAAGCCAATACTAATAAGATAAGCATGCAATCTTTCATACCATGCTCTCGGTGCTTGTTTCAGTCCATACAATGCTTTGTGCAATTTGCATACCATGTTCTTCTTATCTTGATCAACAAAACCTTCAGGTTGTTCTATGTAAACCTCTTCCTCAAGTATCCCATTTAGAAATGTTGATTTAACATCCATTTGATAAACCTTAAATCCTTTATAAGTAGCATATGCAAGTAATATTATGACTCCCTCAAGTCTTTCCACTGGTGCAAAAGTTTCACCATAGTCAATTCCTTCTTCTTGTGCATATCCCTTACAAACAAGTCTTGCTTTGTTTCTAGTCACTTCACCATTCTCATTCAACTTATTTCTAAATATCCATTTAGTACCAATCACATTTTTATCACTCAGTCTTGGTAAATGTCCATGTTTTGTTCTTCTGTATTTTCTGAATTTATTCATTCATGGCCTTAATCCATTCTTAATTCTCAAATGCATCTTTAACATTCTTAGGCTCAAATTCATAAACTAAACATGTGTTCTATCTTAACTTACTTTGTGTCATCATGTCAGATTGTTTGTCTCCAATAATTTGGTTATGTGGATGGTGTCTTCTTATAAATTTCTCCAGTACTTTTTCTCTTCTTTTTTCATCACTCAATTCGGGTTCAATTTCTTCCTCAACAAAATCTTCATGATTCTTGGTTTGCATTTGCTAACCCTCAGTAGCATTTTCCTGTCGCTTAATAGACTGTGCATGTGGCTTGGGTAGATAGTTTGGATGATTAATATAGTTAAATCTACCATAGTCTTCCGGTTCCTTCCTTCCTTCTTCATAATTTTTCTCAACAAACTCGTCAACTTTCACATTATCACTTTCAATCATTTTTTTAGTAGCCTTGTTCAAACATTTGTATGCTTTTCTCTTAGTAGAATATCCTAGAAATATTCTTTCATCACCTTTAGAATCAAATTTATCATTTCTATAATCTTTTAGAATGTAACATCTACTTCCAAAAATTATAAAATAACTTACATTCGGTGTGTATCCAAACCATAGCTCGTAAGGTGTCTTATTTGTATCTTTATTCAGATGAACTCAGTTCAAGGTGTATACAACAATGCTAACTACTTCTCTCCAGTGCATTTCTGCAACATCCATTTCAATCATCAGTGTTCTGGCATAGTCAACTATAGATCTATTCCTTATTTCTGCAATACCATTCTGTTGTGGTGTCATCGGTGTAGAAACCTATCTTTTAATTCCATTTTTATTACAAAAGTTAGTGAATTCATCAGAAATAAACTCACCTCCTCTATCAGATCTTAAGAATTTTAATTATTTCCTGGTTTCCTTTTCAACTTTAGCTTTATACCACTTAAACATTTTGAAAGATTCAGATTTCTCTTTCAAAAACATAACTGTCATCATCCTAGAGTAGTCATCAACAAATAAAATGAAATATTTGTCACCATAATAACTCTAAGTTCCCATAGGACCACATAAGTCAATATGCACCAACTCCAAAATACCTTTGGAAGAATAGTATTTTCTCTTAAAACTAGATTTAGTCATTTTCCCTTTCTGACATTGATTACACATGACATGGTCAAGTTTAGTTAGACTTGGTAAACCTCTAACTCTTCTTTTCTTACTGATCTTAAACATGTAATGAGCATTCACATGACACAATATTTTATTCCACAACCATGCATCTTCATTTCTAGCCAATAAATAAGAAATTTCAGCATTATCAAGATAAAATAGATTACCTTTGGATTGTTCACCACTACCGACTAACAATCTGATTTCATCATAGATCTTCACCTTTCTACTTTCAAATGCAACTCAGTGACCTGAATTATTCAATTGTGCTACACTCAACAAATTATAGTTAAGTCCTTTCACCCAATATGCATTCTCGCATCTAATCTTATTTTTCAACAAGATAGATCTATTTCCTTTCACTAAACCAAGTGTATCATTTCCCATTTTAATAGATCCTCCATTATAGTGTTCAAGATATTCAAAATTTTCCTCATTGCCAGTCATATGATGTGTACAACCACTATTAATAATCCATTTCTCATTCTTGCTAACTTTAGATATAAGTGTTGTTTCAACATACCTTTCTTCTTCTTCTGAATCTTCTTTCATAGCTATAAATACCACCTTAATGTGTTCATTAGTGTCGGTTTTAGTATCAACATCATCATCTCCAACTAGGTAAAATGTCATCTTTCCTTTATCTTTGTAGTCTCGGTTGTTTCTTTTGGCATACTATTAGTTTCCTCTATCTTCTCGGTTATCTCTTCTGTCAGACTTTCTTTCACCAGATCGATCATTATATTTATCATCATGTTTCCTATTAGGACATCTAGCTACAATATGGCCAATTTCTTTACAATTAAAACATGCTCAAGGTAACTTTCCTTTATACCTTCCTTTACCTTTTAGATTGTGTATTTCTTCATATACACTTGTGTTGCAAATAGTGAGTTATGAAGGTGGATGTAACCTTCTTTGGGCAGTGAGCCCACCCTTATTTCTTGACTCCTAACAGGGTCTATCCTCTAACAAGGACTATGTACTATAATGTTTCAATAAGCTCCTAACAGGGCTAGATCTTCTAACAAGGATACTATACTCTCAGTACATCATTTGTGGGTGTTGATTCCCACTAGGGTTTTTACCTTTAACAGGGTTTCCCTGACACCAAAATATTGTGTTGTTGTGCTGGCATTCATTGTGCTCATTGGGTTTGATATTGCTTCTATTCAAAGTTTAAAGTTTAATAATCTATCATACATTTGATTCACCCCCCCCTCTCAATTTTTTTATGGATTTTTATTCCTAACATTGTTATCATAGTTATTCAGCTCAAAAGTAGTCAATTTACCGATTAGGCCATCAAGTGTAAGAAAATTACTTGGTGTAGATCTCATTTCATGAATAGAAGAGATTCTAATAGAATAGACATGCAGAAAGGCTCTAAGAATTTTACTCACAACAGTGTCTTCATCAATAACACCTCCTCATCCTCGGATAGCATTGACCACCTCCTTGATTTGGTTAGATTATTGTGTGATATTTTCACCTTCTTTTATCTTCATATCATCAAATATACCTCTAAGGATTTAAGATCTGACCCTCAGTACATTTTCATCTCCTCCATGAACTAGTGCAATCTTGTCCCACATTTCTTTAGTTATAGTACATGTTTTGATATCTTCAAATTCTGCATCAGATAGAGTAGCAACAATCTCTATCATTATTATATTGTGTTCATGTCTATCTCTTAGTTGATCAACTGTCAAAGTTCAACTAGTCGGTTGTATGTAACCATTGTCTAGGATTTGTAGAGAAGATTCTCCAATTCTAGGTATGAGCAACCTCATTCTACTTTTCCATGTCAAGAAGTTGTCTTTTTTCAGCTTAGGAACCTCCCTTTTATACATCTTGTGATCTTTAGCTCAAGTCCTTCAAACTTCCTTTTTTCAAGCACACAAGCTTTGATACCAATTGTTAGATAACTAAGAGGGGGGTGAATCAGTTAAATCAGTTCTCCTACATTACCAAACCCTTAGATGTACTTTTTCAAACTTATTCAATAAAATAAATAACTTAGTAAGATGTTAACAATAATCTTTCTATTCATTTACCGAATACTAGTAATTTCCAAAACTGTGTTTACTGATTAATCAAATATGAAATATGTAAAGTATGATAGTAATCCAATCACAAAAAATAACACATAACACAATGATTTAACGTGGAAACCCTGCCAAGGGAAAAACCACCTGCGCCTGGTAACCCAAAATATTTCACTCTTCTTAAGTGAGATCGATCAGGATCCAATCCTGTTAAAGGTTACAAAACACATTGTAAGGTGTGACCTTGTTAGAGGATTTATCACTAATAGATCTCCTTCAACCATCATTCACTATGGGGTCAAAAAGAAAATAATTAACATTCTTTGAATGTCATAATGAAATACAAAAGACTGTTAAGTCCACTCAGTTAAGAGATTTAGATGTAACAATGGTTAAACTGATATAGTAGTGATCTGATTCAAATACAACTCAATTTTCAAGTATTCATATCTATGCTAAGTTCAAAATAACTCTTCTGATCAATAATCAATTCACTCCATTATATCCTCCAACTTACTTCACTCGGTGTATATATCTCTGATGCTCGGTAATACCTACAGTCCATCTCTATTCTATATGTAACCAATTTGATCATTAGTGCATGAAAAATGTATTCACGTGAATACTCTTGTAGTCTCTATTCATTCGGCCTATTCAACAATGAATCTCATGTCTCTTAAATAGACGTGTAAACCATTTTCATCTCATCCATTATAATTTTCCTCTTAGTCTCCATCGTTCATTTTGCCTCTTCAAGCTTCATCTGTAGTTGTATCAATAACACGTTTCAATCTCTTCCCTTTGATCATCTTTGAATTTTGTCAATCATTTGATCTTATAACAAACTCTATCTCTTACCTCAAAATTATGATCATCTGCCAGCTCAAATAAATTTTAGTTGGTTGTTATAAACATTTAATGTTTTCATCCAACTCGGTTAATACAAAATGCGTTGCTGATAACTAACTCTATTATTATTGTCACTAGGTATACACAAGACTGGCTCGGTGTATACAAAAATCTTCAATTACTAACCACATTAACTTGTTCAATTCTGAGCTCATCTTCATAAAAGAATAATGTAACATGCTCAAGTCAACAACATAATGCCATAGACCCATCAATAAGTTACCCAATGTATACCTTATCCATATATGTCATATCCATCTTGTCCTTATGTAGATATCTCATTTCTTCACCATTTCTCCCTTCTACAAATGTTCAGATCTTTGTAACTATCATGATAAGTATAGTCAAAACTAGTTGACATCAATGACAACATATTGACTGATTTAATCATCTTACATATCACTTTAACAACTCAGTGACCTCATGAATCTTCATCAAGATATTCAATGAGTTGTAGGTTATCACACTAGCCCTCACTTTTCTATTAAAGAAGGAGATATAAAGGAGTCAATTTCTCCAGAGTCAAAGAGAATATAAATAGGTTTACCCTTTAAAGAACTTGATTTCTCTATGACAGTATTCCGGTTATCATATTGTCTATGCTCTACTATAGAAAACACTCTGTGAGACCGAGCGACATCTCCCACAGTCGGTTCTTAAACTGCCTGATTATGATTGGTGAAATTAGTGTGCTAAGGGAAGTGAATTGAAATGTGTCCTTGTTGTCCACAAGAATAACACCATGTGTTCCTTCCAAAGTTCTTTACAGATGGTGCACTGGATTGTTGATAACCTCCTTTATTGACATTTTGAGAATTTTGGGATGGTGGAGGATGGAACCTTTGTTGAGCCTGATAACTATTATGGTTGTGGGGTTGTTGAAACTTCCCATTGCTTTGGTTGTTATTCTAGAATTTCTTTTTGTGGAAATTTTTACCTCCTTTAAAAGATGATTGTTGGTTTTTGGAGTTGTAATTTCCTTGTTCCAAGTTTCCTTTAGAACCTGACCTAGCATTGAATGGTTGTCCACTAGAATAACCACCTTTTCCTTTAACCTTTCTTTCAACTAAGAATGTCTTAGTGATAGAATTTTGGGATGGTGGAGGATGGAACCTTTGTTGAGCCTGATAACTATTATGGTTGTGGGGTTGTTGAAACTTCCCATTGCTTTGGTTGTTATTCTAGAATTTCTTTTTGTGGAAATTTTTACCTCCTTTAAAAGATGATTGTTGGTTTTTGGAGTTGTAATTTCCTTGGTCCAAGTTTCCTTTAGAACTTGACCCAGCATTGAATGGTTTTCCACTAGAATAACCACTTTTTCCTTTAACCTTTCTTTCAACTAAGAATGTCTTAGTGATAGCATGTCTTAGTGATAGCATCCCGAAGGTTTTGGGTTCTAGGACTACCACATCTCCTGATAGATGGTCATTCAAACCTCTTATGAAATATTGTACAAGAATGGGGTCGTCATCTTTATAACCTGAGAAAGTCTTAAGTACATAGAATTTCCTTTCATATTCTTCCACCATGATGACATGTTTCAGGTGGTGAAATTCTTCTTCCCTTCCCTATCTCCATTGATCATACATGAATCAATCCTTAAAGCTCTCTAGGAAAAATTCCCAAGAAATGGTGTTAATGATGACTTGAAGTTTATCTTCTTCCATGCACCACCAGATAGATGTAAATTTCCTCAAATTCATAATAGCGCATCTAGCCTTGACATTACTGCTAAAGGGGTGCATAGAGAAACACCTCTCAAGGTCAAACAACCAAGTTTCCACTACAGATCCCCCTTCATTGCCATTAAAAAGGAGGTACCTTGGCCTTGAGTAACTTCCTAATGTGAGTGGTATCCCTATCCTCAGATTCTAACATAGCTTGCCTTCTCCTAGGGCTCCTATCCCTTTTCTTGTCTTGGTGATGAGCTTGGTTTCCTTCCTCAAAGTTGACTCATTTTTGAGGTTGTCAAGTCTATGCTAAATTTGTTGCACAAGTTGCCTTAATTGGGCTCCTTATGAGTCATTATTTTGACTCTTGTCCCTATGGTTTTCTTGATTATGTTATCCCTCATATTCCTCATGGGAACTCTCTGGGTGAGATTGCGAGGAACATTCCTAAACTCTACCCTTATCTCTTTCGCAGGTGACGAGAGGCATCTTGGAAGAGTGGTGCAACATAAGTTTTAGGTAACTAGTTTTAATGAGTATTCAATGTGTTGAGAGTTTAAGTTTTTAAACATAAATAGAACCTGAGCTCCTAGTGTAGCAACTAGGGCTCTGATACCAAATGTAATGTCCCCGCTAGGGAACCCATAAGGAATCAGATCTTTAACCTAAAATTACAACTAACAAATTATTTTTTAACATTCTAACATTTCATTATTAACATTCATAAGTACATTCCTTAAGGTTCCCTTATTGATTTACCAATGTACAATCATTTCATTTTTACAAATAAAATTAAATTTTATTTCCTTTGTCCTTTACTTTGCATTTTAGAATATAAAAGAAAGGTAAGAAAGTAATATTTCTTTCATAACTATATATTTTTTCTATTTCATTTTCATTCCTTTCACCTACATATTGAATAACTACCTTTTACAATTTCAATTAAGTCTTTACATTTAGAACATTGCTTTTCATTTCAACATAGGAGAGATAAAAGAGTTAATACAAGATTAAACTTTTCATTACAACTTTTTAATCTTCAAATAACATCCCTTAAAAAACCCTAAAACTATCCCTCCTTGATTACATTGCTTTGTTCTTTCAAATTGCAATAATGGATACAATTACAATAACAATTACATTGAATGGAATAAAGGCTTACAAAGATATCTTTACATTTTTCTTTTTCAATAATACATGATACAAATTGAGAAATCTTTATCATTACATGAAATTTGAAACACATCCAAGCCACAAACCACGAACGGTACCTCAAAATATATTTACCACCCAACCATGTGAAACTAAGAAGTTCCACCCCCATACTAGGAGACAAAACCAATATACTTACAAGGCCTAAAGCAATCTAAGGCTTTAAAAAACCAATACTTGAAAACAAAAGAAGAGGACATAACAGAATATCACATTACTATATACAAAGGTTATGTTTCTAGCATACCACCTAGGTGAGTGTCATCACATATCCTGCATATTGGGATCCTTCCTAGAAACCATGTAACCCTGATCCCCCCTTTATGAATAGGGATCAATTTTGGAAGTTACCTATGGTCCCAATACTCCAATGGGTCTATGAGGACTTATATTTATGTGTCTTTCATTATCTTTTGAAACCCCCCTTTCCCAAGTTCATTATAAGTTTATCACTTTTTACCAACTCACCCATAGGATCATCTGGAAACCACTTTGGGTTCCAAAACCTATGGTGATACACTCACCTAGGTTACCTAGTCCCCTACCCACACACAAGCCAAGAAACCATAAAGTACTCCAAAAGATTCGACTTGCAGGTCTAGGGAACCCTCATGTGCACTTAGGCCCACCAGGAAGAATCCTAGCCTCATAATATGAACACAAGTATATGTCAGGTACTAAAACATCATAAGTAACACATTATAGTACCAAAAAAAATGGGCATACATAAGTGATACAAGTTGCAACCCAAGGATAAGAAACAGGTTATGGAGGTCACAAGCCCAAATATTGCCAAATTTGACCCCTTAGGACCCCTCTAAAACCCCATATGACAATACATAGTTTCCCATACAACAATCCAGGCACACACATATGTAAATCCATCAAAAAAATTTATAGGTACTAGTACTAACTCGTACAACATTCTAGGATGCCCATACGAGACTATATCCAAAATCTCTCGCAATTGTCTAAAACTGATATTTTTAGGTGTGGAGAGTGCCTGGGAAAGGTTCCTTGAGGTCTACCTAATTTAGGTACCTCACTACCACTTCCAAGGACACATCATAACACCCAAACCAAACTATCTAATCAAAAACTACATACTGAAATCAAAAGGCATGGCATAAGCACAGAAGGGGAAAAACTGACTACATCCTTCCTAAACCATCCTAACCTTTCCTAAACCTTCCTAAACTTACCTAAACCATAAAATAACAATAAAATACACATTAATACATAACCACAATTATTCACAAACTTCTAGGAAGAATTTACAAGAAACTATTGCATAAACATTCAATAAACTTCTTGAATGTATACCTTTCAAAACATGAAAATAAACAAACCCAAATACATTTCCTATCAATCAATAATTTATTCACATTGTGAAAATAAATATACATAATTTCCCACACACATATACATAGGGAAGAAAAGATATTCATCCCAGTTCCAAACCCTGCTGGAGTCCTGAGGAGAATCCTCTCAAAGGCTGAAGCACACTTCTGCAATCCCTCCAAGCTTTGAGAAATAGTGAGATGGTAGCCTTATGGATAGATTTTCCTCTAACAACCAATCCTTCCTCCTTCCTTAGACAACTCCCCAAATTCCCTCACAAAATGGTGATGAATTACACATAGAAACAAAACCCCCAAAATGACTTACAGAATATTAATCACCAAATTTCTCTCAAACTCTAAATTTTTCTCCCAAATCTCCTAATATCCTCAAACTTCCTCTCAGTAATAATTTATCCCCAACTATATGGTTGGAGGAGTTTCTTTATGGGAAGCAACTTCTCCAACTTGCATAGCTGGTTAAAAATTAAACAAACTTCCCAAGCAAATATTAAATCCTTTTAATAATTTTAATTAAAACATTCCCTAAACATGGCTATAACAAGAAAAGGAGGGCACAAATCTATCAAGCAACACACACATAGCTCACTTGGAATCAAACTATCCTAACTTCTAGGAGGTCTCGAGTTCAAATCTCTAGATAGCTAGTTTTACCAAAAGATCCTCCTTTTTACTATTTCTTATTATTAATTTTACTTTTATTTAATATACTTTATTTAAGCATTAAGATACCATTTACATAAGTAAATAGAAACACATAGATAATAATTTGTATATATGCATGGGTATATATGTGTGCACCCACTATAGGCATACATATATAATGTACATCCATTTATAATAATTATATAGAATAAATATATATACATACAAGAAATCAATCCAACGTCAAAACATAAATCTCAAAACAACATCAAAATACTTCACACAAATCCCCCAACTAGGGTAACCTCCTAACATTAATCTAAGTCCACAGGTTTCCTTGAGAGTAGCTTGGTAAAATATCCACACAATTATAGTTCAAGGATTTTGAAGGCACACTCAGACCTATGTAGCTAGGTGGATTTGATGTTGTGTACCTGCATACTGCATCACCAACTGACATGTATATATATATATATATATATATATATATATATATGAATAGACAGTGGCAAACAAGGAGGGAGACTGCGACATCATGTAGATCTCATGTAGGAGTAACTACGACTGTCTCTCCTCATCCTACATTCACATCAAGTAGGGTAATCATCAAAACATAATGGGATTAGTAGGGTTAGATCCATCATAAACATAATCATATAAATTAAGTATGAAACATTTCACAAATAGTTTATTTCCAAACATTCATCATTTTATGCCAAATCTTTTAATATCTCCAAAATGAATTCTATTAACCAAATATATATGCTCAAATGTCCCATCATAAAATGAAATAGTCAAAACATATAATCCAAATAACAAATTAATAGTCTTTTCAGTCCAAGACATATAAATACTAGGGTGGCATTACAATCACCCCCCAAATGCAAGAACAAATATGGCTTCATAGAGCCCATACTCCATGAGATTTCCTTTCTTCTCCAAGAGAATAATCTCTCAACTTCAATGGCAAGCCCAACTAACTCCTTCACCCAAGGGCCACTACTTCCCTCCCAAGGGTGAGTGATAACTTGTACACCCATAAACAACATACCCAAGGAAAAACAACAAGAAAATGATACAAAAATCCATATCCACCCAAACCCCAACAACAATAATAACCAATTACATAACAAGGATAGCATACAAAATCTACTTGGTCATTCTTCACAACAACATTCTAAACTTAAATTACAAGAGATTATCTTCTTCATGGAAAGAACACCAACCTCGGTCCAATGCAAATGGTAAATGCAGTTTGAGAAGAGCCCTTTTTCCCCTTTTCTTTGACTTCCTTCTCCAACTCCAAAACCCTAAGTGTCTCTAAAATTAGAGAGTGGGTGATCAACCACTAAGTCTCACAAAGCCCTCTAAAAAGGTCTCCAAATCATACTCAACCTCTAGCAAAATATGATTTGACTACTAGTCCCTTAGCCTTACTTCTTGTCCCCCCCACTCATAATGATGAGTTTGGCTAGGAGTATGGGACAATTCAAGGCATGTGGAATTCTCCATTTTCACCACTCTTGAAGAGTATCCTTTTGGAGTGCTATAATTGTGATATATACCTTCCCATACACAAAATCTAGCCCCTAACTCAAGGTACCCCCAGATGATTAGCTAATTTTGACCAAAAATGCACCCTCGGGTCACTTTTAACCACTCTAAAGCTCAACTTGAGTTTGAATTCTAAATTTAACTTGATGGGAAACCCTACATAACCTCTACAAGAAAGTGTTTTAGGATAGGTAACTTACTAGGTTGGGTATTTCTTGCCAAACCCTAATTGAAATGTCACTATCCACATAGACATCACAAGTATCAAGTGACACCATAAAATACACTTCACATTTACAAGTGATATATCCAAATAACAAAATGAATTTAATCTAATACCATCCATACAATTTACATTTACAAGTAAA